>CAVLJG010000006.1:13643753-14033867 GCA_963669975.1 Acanthoscelides obtectus
AAATTTTCTTTTAAAATTTTATCTTTAGTATCCAGAAATTCTAATATAGTCTCAAAAAGTGCAAAAAATCTTGTCAAACATAAGCCTTTCGACAGCCAGCGTACTTCAGTGTGAAGGAGTAATTGATGAAAGTGTTCGTCATTTTCTTCACACAACTGCGCAAATAACCGCGTATTCAACGCGTTGCTTCGGATTTGGTTTACTGCATCAATGACTAAATGAAATGATTCATGCAATCTAACACTCAAATTTTTAGCAACTAAATGTTGTCGATAGATGACGCAATGTATTGCTAACACCCCTGACACATTTTGTTTTAAATAGCTTATAATTCCACGATAACGTCCAACCAGGGCAGGTGCTTCATCTGTAGCTACTGATATTATATTTGATAAAGCAATTGCTTTTTCAATGAAGTAATCCTTCAAAAAATGAAATATTGATTCACCTTTAGTGTCGGTTATCAAAGTTCTTGTGAAGAGCAGTTCTTCGTAGGTTTCTTGATTCATAATAAAACGAACATATGCCAATAATAATGCTGCATTATCAGGTAAAGGTGACTCGTCCAGTTGTATAGAGAAATGGGTCGTTTGCAAATAATTACATAAGAAGCTTTCAATATCAGAACTCATTTCATTAATACGTCTTTCAACAGTATTGTTGCTTAAGGGAATTCTTTTAATGATATCAGATGCAGGTTTGTGTAAAACAGTTTTTAAAACCTCTTCAATGGCTGGCAAAATTAACTTCTCTCCGATAGTATGCGGTTTTCCGGAATTTGCTATACGTAACGTGATATTGTAAGATGCCCGCAAACCATTATCATTTCTTTGTGACGTCGAAGCGAACATTCTGTCCAGTGTAGGTTTCTTCTGAAATTTATCTTTGACTGTTTGAAAGCATTTCAAATCTTTCTCTGTTTTATCAGGGTGGCATCTTGTCAGATGATCTTGCAGTTTAGATGGTTTCATAGCGTCATTGCCCAAAACTTTGTTGCATAAAAGGCACATAGGCGATTGTTTGTCCGGCAATGATGGAATGAAGCCAAATTTCAAATAATCAACACTGTACTGTCTACATTTCTTTTTAGATTCGGACATGGCATCAGTCATCTGTGGAAAAAATTAAATTATTTAAATAAGACAGAAAATCCAGCAGCTGTATATGAAAAATATTTTTTTCATTTTTCCGAAAACATTCCATAATTCGAACATCTTGCAACAATTAGCTCGAATTACGGAGATTGTACTGTAATTATATTACCGATTGCTAAAACTTTTAAAAAGAAACTATTGAGGAGTACGCGTGTAATTTTGCATGATTGAATATTTAACTACTAATAACTAAAGTCATGATTGGCGTAATTTATCTATCTTTGCTAACTACGAGTACAAAACTAAAATTTAATAAAAAATAATGTACTTACTTTTCTCCAGCACTCTCAAACAAAATAACACTGACTCACTATAATTTGTGTGATATACTATCTGTTTATATTTTTTTAAATATTTTCTTAGCACTTTCCTTTTCAAGATTCAGGAAACGAATAAACGTATTTGTCCCACATTCTTATTTATAGAGTGACGAATTGAAGTCAGTGCAAGGTAGCGAAGCTCTGAGACTGCGACTATCGGATTTTTACAAGTTCAAAATGTATTGCGACCACAAAGCGAATACCAACATCCTACAACTTACACAATTTTATAAACACATATAATAAATTCTTTACTTCATAGGTACTTTTATAAATAGTGTATATGTTTTGATATTATAAGATAGTATGATGTAAGTAAATAGGTACTATCAGTGTATGTGCTGAGATCCACTATCGTGGACCCCCATATTCATTTCATGAACCCCCAAATTTTTTTTCGCTGACGTAGACCCCTTGCAGGTTGTCATAGACTCCTAGGGGTCGATGTAGATCACTTTGGGAATCAATGCTCTAGACCTTCAAAATAAAAGAGGATACCAGCACCTTTCTTCCCAGTTTAATCATAGAGATCATTGTGACACCCTGAGTAAGGATCTACTAAATTCTCTTTGTGAGACTGCTACCAATAATTCAGACAAGTGACCCAGATTGAAAAAATCAAATCGAACGAATTGAAATCGATTCACGTATGCCTTATAAACCGAATATTGACAAGTCTCCGTCTAATATGCATTAACGGCTCCATCATACCCCTATCAAGAAGAAGCACATGAGACTAGGGGTTTTCAATAGTTTGACAGAGTCTAAGAAGTTCTCCATGAAGTGTATTGAAGAAAAATATCAATACTATTTTGAAAAGCATACTGCTAAGTCTATGAATACCTTAACGATGACAATATATGCTCTTGAACAGGGCAGCTAGCCATCCGTTTCTTCTTTTCATCAATATTAGTTTTGTCATCCAGTCTCTTATTTATATTCTAATTTTATCCACATTTTAACTGCTAGAGCTTTTGTTTTCGTTTTATTTTGTTATTTTTCACAATTATGTTTTTTTAACATTGTGTTTTCTTCTTATAAATATCTGAGCAGTATTTATCTATGGTGTGGTTGTTTTACCAAATTCTTAGAACCTATTATGTTTCAGTGATGTAATTTTTATTTCCTCCTACACTGATATCTGTAGTATGTGAGTGTTCTGACGTATTTAATGTCATTTTCCAATAATCGATTGAATACACAATATCTATGTTCGATGTTCTATACCACTGGAAACAAGCGCTATATGTTTAGGTATGACCCCTGATACCAAACACAAGTAGAAGCACTATATCAACAAGAGGCAAGAACGTAACCTCCACTACAAGCCATGTCGGTTAATGGGAAGACCTCGATGCTATCGCTCCATAACAAAACCATATTTTATAATCAGATCTTGAAGCCAGCGTGGCTCTACCGTTTTCAACTATGGAACTGTTTCATGAATTTAGACATCGAAATTATTCGGAGATTCCACAATAAGGTTCTGAAGAACACTATATTCCGTTTGGCGTATTCGTAATGGGGACATTGATTGCCATTTGGTAATCCCTCTCATTATTGGTCTTTAACTGCTGAGCAGCTACAATGCCAGTTGAAGAAGACCAAGTCGTATGATGTTCTGTAGTGTTTTGTATCTAAAGCAAAGCATGCGTGGGAGTTCTTAGTGATAATATTGATTAGACGTTAAGATGATCTAAAGGGCATCATTGGATTACCAAATGATTAGTTTCAATATGTGGTCATCAAATCCACTCTAAAAACAGAAAAAAAACAGATTGCCTGCTCGTGAGGTGTTACATACTTTTAACATATGAGCCAAATGCTACTAAAGACTTTGGAAATAACCCAGTTAACCCTTTAGGGTGGTCTTGAAAGTTCTGATGAATCAACTTACTTTTGATCTAAGTCGAAACCGATACTCGGAGAACATTTTCCGTGAGAGTGAAGTCAACGAATCGAATATATCAATGAAGCGAAAACTAGTCAAGTCTCATGTAGCTTTTTGCCTTTAACTTGGAGGCTGCAGACTGATGGAGACTTCGATCTGGGCATCGCCAGTGGCAATGATCGAAATGAATTGAAAACGCTGGTGCGGATAATTTTAAGTGAGTTCCTTACATTTGAGTCAGGGCTCGAAGTCTAGTAGAGGACACTGTTTTTGATTATAAAAGTTATGTAGGAAAGTAAACTTAAGCTAGCCAACTTTTGCATTGCAAGAAAGGACTGAATGATCTTTTTAACCAGTATGGCAGATGTACAGGATGAATGAAAATGACCTTGCTCTTGATCATGTAGTCGACGATCATATGAAATTGGAACTGGAACATTCACTATCAATCCTTAAAGCGATGACTGGTGAGCCCCTTCGTACATCTGGAAATGTTGAATACAAAAAAATGGATACATCAACTGTTCATAAAGGTTAACCTGAGAGGTTCGAATGTAACTTCACACTCTCCAAAAGGTTCCTCGACCACAAAAACGAAATAATCGAAAGCCTTACTCATTAGCTGTGATCTTGAGTCTTAGATGGAAACGCATTTCAAAACCGTATTTACATTACATAGCTAACTTGTTAGATGCATTAGGTCAGTCAGTCAAACATGAGGTAACAAATAAAATTCTAGATTTGACCTTGACGCTCCCATTTTTGAAGACCTGACATCAAACGCCAGTCTCTTCGCCACAAAGATCTATGAAACTAAAGTTATATACAGAGTGAAGTCTCTCTGCAAAAATCTAGTAATGCACGACAGACATCTCTATTTTCAGATGCTATTAATGTTTTAATGTTCAGTGGAAGTTATGAGCCTATCTGAGCAGTCTCATGTCAGTTGCATATCAGGAACATGTCAGCATCTTGTTCGTCTTGTCTTATTCTGTGAAAACGTCCATGGTTGACTTTTATCCTGGTCAATGTATCAGAGCACTTTTTATTGACTTTGAAATTGAAAATGTGCCGTAATCATAAGGGAGGAATTCTACTTAGCAAATAGCAGTTCCTTTTACTTTGTTGACAGCTCATGAAATAATGACTGCGTTTTCAGCCATGTGAGCCTTTTGATTGCCATCTATGCCAATATGACCTTTTACTCAAATAAAGACAACTTGACTACCTACTGAAGATAGCTCACGAATGAGACTAAGAATTTTGCCAACGACGTGCTCTTTATAATATGTTTTGTCAGAACCTACTATTGTTTCTAAAGAGGACTTTGAATCTGTAAGGAGAAGCCTTTGTATTTTATTTTTAAACCTTTGTACTTTCCCTTTAAGAGCCCTTTTTTTTCTTAAACCGGCCATGCAAGCCCTTTTTCTGCGCACATGCTCTAACAAACATAGGGCGACCGTTTCCACGCCACAAACAATTGGATCACTTTCGACTAACCCAAATGGAGTTCGTCGGGACCCTGCAGAACGTCCGATCGGTACGACAGCCCTTTGTAATTACTCGACTTTCACATCATTAGCTGCATAGCAGCGGGATGTTTTTGTGTTGCCTGCGACACTACAACTCAGCTCATTTTTTATGTTTCCGATATTAATGGTAGCTGACAGATAACAGACGATTCAAGGCCGGTTTTGCGAATGGGCGCTCCATTAGTCTTCGAGGATCCTTTGGTTGGGCATGATCAAAACAAATTGTACCAGTAACATGCCTGGACAGAATCTACATAACGATTAAGAAGATTGATTCATATTTAGTCAAAAGTATTCTCTACGCTAAACCGCATCAAATGCGCACGGAGGGCTTGCTTGCAGGTAAAGGCAGATATTCATCTGCTTCTTCCTCCGAATCTTTATTTTTCTTTTGTGATGGAGAGGTACATCAATAGAAAGCTTGTGCAGCATCTGGAACATGACCGCTAGATGAGAAGCAGGTAGTTTGGTTTTCTATACCAATGATAATCAGGGATCTCCTAACTTTCATTACACACTTTGGAGTAAGCTCAACCAACGGTTTGAGTCGTCAAATCTTGACAGGTGAGAAGTGGATTTGCCTTTCCGTCATTAATTTTTGTCTCCGTCTCACAATACTAATGCAGTTGTTCCTCAGGGAGCGGTTTAGGGTCCAACACTGTTTCTGTTCAAGTGATGGCGACTTCGTTTCAAATTGGAATGCATGAATGTCAGGTCTATATCTGCGTGAGTTGAAGAGAAGTGAAAAGACTTGGATCCTAATGCCGCCTGGAATTCAGTTTGACGCTTATCAGTTTTATAATTGTTTCAACAGATAAGAGGATAAAAATATTTTCAGTACATGACCAAGAAACCAGAATCTTGTTTTATTCGTCATGAACACGTCTTGCCTCCTACACAAGGTGCTAAGAAGAATCTACTATGTTCCGTCCTCGTCGAAGCAAATACTTAGAATACATATCGTAGTACCCTCGTAGTAGTACCCAACCCCAAAGATTTCAAAGCGCGCACGCAGCGAATGAGAGCGGCACCGCGCCCTTTCCGTTTCCAACAGTGTCGAGAAATCGCTGAGCATTTAGAATTAGGAAACAGGACAGAAGGTTGGCCGATAGATGTGCGTTGTCGAACGAGATACCGACCAACGGTCGGCTGAAGGTTCCTTTCGACGCGGAGCAGAATTAGAAAGCATCCGTCATTAATTTTTGTCTCCGTCTCACAATACCTATGCAGTTGTTCCTCAAGGAGCGGTTTAGGGTCCAACACTGTTTCTGTTAAGTGATAATGACTTTGTTTCAAATTTTAAATGATTAATGTCAGGTATCTATCTGGGTGAGTTGAATAGAAGCGAATAGACCTGGGTCCTAATGCCGCCTGGGATTCAGTTTGACGCTTATCAGCTTTATCATTGTTGCAGCAGATAAGAGGATAAAAATATTTTCAGCACATGACCAAGAAACCATTTGTTCTAGCTTCCAGAATCTTGAATTACTTTAGACACGTTATTCGTCATGAACACGTCTTGCCTCCTACACAACCTGCTAAGAAGAATCTATTATGTTCCGTCCTCTTCGAAGCAAATATTTAGAATACATATCGTAGTACCCTCGTAGTAGTACCCAACCCCCAAGATTTCAAAGCGCGCACGTAGCGAACGGAAGCGGCACCGCGCCCTTTTCCCCTACCTTCCTCCCCTCTGGCCGTCTATAAACCTTCATTCCTTGTTCTCGTACCAACCTGTTAACACCGCGATCGGCGCGCATTTTTACGTTTTCAACAGTGTCGAGAAATCGCTGAACATTTAGAATTAGGAAACAGGACAGAAGGTTGGCCGATAGATGTGCATTGTCGAACGAGATACCGACCAACGGTCGGCTGAAGGTGCCTTTCGACGCGGAGCAGAATTAGAAAGCATCCGTCATTAATTTTTGTCTCCGTCTCACAATACTAATGCAGTTGTTCCTCAGGGAGCGGTTTAGGGTCCAACACTGTTTCTGTTGAGTGATAATGACTTTGTTTCAAATTTTAAATGCATAAATGTCAGGTATATATCTGCGTGAGTTGAATCGAAGTGAATAGACCTGGGTCCTAATGCCGCCTGGGATTCAGTTTGACGCTTATCAGCTTGATCATTGTTTCAGCATATAAGAGGATAAAATATTTTCAGCACATGGTAAAGAAACCACTTGTTCTAGCTTCCAGAATCTTGAATTACTTTAGACACGTTATTCGTCATGAACACGTCTTGCCTCCTACACAAGCTGCTAAGAAGAATCTGTTATTTTCCGTCCTCGTCGAAGCAAATACATATCGTAGTTCCCTCGTAGTAGTACACAACCCCACGATTTCAAAGCGCGCACGCAGCGAATGAAAGAGGCACCGCGCCCTTTCGCCCTACCTTACTTCCCTCTGGCCGCATATAAACCTTCATTCCTTGTTCTCGTGCCAACCTGTTAACACCGCGATCGCCGCGCATTTTTACGTTTTCAGTAACGTCGAGGAATCGCCGTACATTTAGAATTAGAAAACAGGACAGAAGGTTGGCCGATAGATATGCATTGTCGAACGAGATACCGACTAACGGTGGGCTGCAAGTTCCTTTCGGAGCAGAATTAGAAAGTGGTGTGCTGGCCTCTTTTTCTGAAGGGGTGTCACCATCAGGTAACTGTCGACTAACCGATCTGTTTTAGGTGCCTAACATGACGTTTGTGATAACGTTCTGATACTGTTGCTTTGGATAGAAACCTGGACCTAGCTTGTGATAGCCAACTCCATACCTAGGACGAACAAAGACGTTTGGGACTGCGCTGAAATATTGAACTCGGTTGCTCGGTATAGCAACGTGGACCTAGCTTGTGATAGCCAACTCCAAACCAAGAAAGAAGAAAGACGTTTGATATAACGCTGAAACATTACACTCGGTTGCTTGGGATAGCAACGTGGATCTGGCTTGGGATAGTCAGCTCCACACCAAGGATGAACGAAGGCATTTGGGATAACGTTGTAACATTGGACTAGGTTGTTTGGGATAGCAACATGGACCTAGCTTGTGATAGTCCACACCAAGGACGAATCAAGATGTTTAGGATAATGACTTAATACTGAACTCCGTTGCACAAATAACAACACTGAAAGCGTTTGGGACAACGCAGCAACAAGGTATGGTCAACAATCTCTTCTCAATTGCTTGTGATAGCAAATTTCATCTGGTTTGTGATAACCATAGAACAGAACTGTAAGCTTGAACATGGCAGGTTAGGAAGTCGTTAAGATATATTTTTCCTTATCACCTGATAGAGATTAGGTATCTTATGCGAGGTAAGCGTTGCATTTTGCTTGTGACGGCAAATTTCATCTGGTTTGTGATAACCTTGGAACAGCATAATAAGATTGCATAAGACAGTTTAAGAGACCGACGAAGTACCATTTTTCATTAATAACAAATAGGGATTAGGTTCATGTATGCGAGACTAGCATTACATTTTGTTTGAGATAGCAAATTCCGTCTGGTTTGTGATAGCAATGTAACAATATAGCATTTATCATTTATAACAGATACAAATTGGGTACATCTATGTGAGACTAGCTGTACATTTTGCTTGGGATAGCAAATTCCATCTGGTTTGTGATAACTATGGAACAATATTGTAAGAATGCACATGAGAAGTTAGGAAGAAATCGAAGTACCATTTTTCATTAATGAACGACAGAGATTAGGTACATCTATACGAGACTAGCGTTACATTTTGCTTGTCGAATTCCACAACTTGGCTTTGAACAAAATGAAGTTTTATAGGTGGCCAGAGGGGAGCAATGTGTGCGCTTTGAAATCATGGATTAGGGTACTACTACGAGGGTACTACGATATGTGTTCGAAATATTTACTTCAACGAATACTTCACATAATTAAGATCGAACATCACTTACAGGTAAGTTCGTTTGATCATGTAATCTTATCTGTTTAGAGCTACAAATAAATTCCTACAAGAGTTACACAATACAAAGTCCACACGGTCTCAAATAGTTGGGAAGCTGCTGCCCCAAATAGTTCACAGTTAACGTCAGTCATCCAGAGTTTTTGATGGCAATGCCTGCTCAACGAGTACACAACAATACATGAAAACTTAGGAGAACTTACTTGACATTGGTATGGGATTGGGACAAATCCTCCTTAGAATAAAAATGAACTCCACTGAAGTAACAGAACATCTGAGGGCTCACAAAGGCAATGAGCAAGATACAATCATACGATAGATGCCTTATCTAAAGACTGTATGTCATCTTTGATGCGGCATGCTATACTACAAGATGAAACAACTCATGGAAAGCTTAGACTAGAACGGTGCAATACTCGTGGGGTAAATATAAACATTGCTTTGGACACTATCCAGGGGGTGGTCACGACATTGTTTTATTCCAGGATGGGGAGCTCCGAGGAAATTCAATATGATTCAGAAGGATGATCAGATGCAAATCAAGGTGGTGCTAGGGTATCTAAGGTGATCTAGTGGATACCTGATATCCTAGACATCTAATGACGTCAGCACCGTCACATAATTCAAATAGAATCTTATGCGGTACTGCTTCTCTATTTGAACAACAGATACACTATTATTCTTTGTCCTCTATGCATTTAAATGCAGTTTTATAACCGTTAAGCGCATTCAAAACGAGAAGGCTGCAAGTATCATATTAAAGGAGACCCCAGGAGACCAAGCCAACCTGCACCTGCATCTGCACAGACGCAAGCAGCACTCTCGTCTATTGCCATTATAGCCCATACTATTGATTTCTCAGTAGATCCCTTATGGCCTTATCTGAAGGATATGAAAAGTGATCCGAGGAAGACTAAGAAAATATAAGATGATCTAAAGATTTGCAATGAGATACGTTCCAAGGAGCTCCAAAGAAATCTGAGGAAGTCTACTGCATTGTTAGACAATTTTCGAGTAGAAAGGGGGTTTGTAATGGCTAAAACTCCAACCTAAACCGAAATAATAGTATATTCGATTTTGGTAGCTGTGGCTGTTCAATTAACACCAACAGTATACATTTTTTTCCCGAGGAAGTGAAAGTTTTCCAAGACGTCACCGGACTTGAGCGCCACGCGGTGTTGGATTCCATTTGCTGCCTCTCCAAACAGAATCATTTGGCCAAGGCAGCGAATGGCCACAACAAAGCATTAGGGCTCAGTAACCAGGAAGGCGCCTACCAACGAAAAAAACCCCTCTGCCCCACCTCCACATACTGGGACCTTGCGTTTTTCGGAACAACGTTAAATAATAATGATGATAATGTTATTCATTCAGATTTTTATACATGATAATCAATTGGAAGTTAAGATGAATAAATGTAGTCAGTCCGCAGAAGGCAGAGCCTTGTGCGTGGTCGTAAATGCTTATGTATTTTAATACTAGATAAAATCTACAGAAGAGTCCTTAACGGTAGTCATATGATTTATATCTGACATGCGTATAATTTAACAGCAGAAAGAAACTTTAAAAGTGAACAATTATGGAATGAGGAGAGGGACAGCGTTTTCTTGTTCATAATAAAATGCACTCATACACTTAATTGAACATTCGACACTATCCTTTCGCATACAATAAGACTTCAGAACAACCTCGGAAATTACATTCTACACGTACCCACAGAAACATAATTAATCACTCACTTCTTGTGCCTAACTGCAGTTATTATCGATTTTCTGAAAAATCTCTTTCGTTCATTCAAACCTACCTTGAAAATCGGTATCAAAAAGTTCGTCTAAATCAGTACTCTACCAAACAAAAAATTTGTTCTGGTGCACCACAGGGATCATTCTTAAGACCCCTATTATATTCATTATATATCTCAGATTTAGAAACAGAGGTAAAATCATGCAGCATACATTTTTTTTTCAGGCGATACTCAATTTTTTTATTTGTTTAGGGGTAATGACTTGGAAACAGCAAATAATAAAATTAATTAAGATCTTGCCCAAATTGAAAAATCCAGTAGTAGTCATAATCTTCGTTTCAACCCTTTAAAGACATATATGTTGGTAAACAAGAATAGAACAAAAAATAATACTTTAAAAAAAGGACATAGACATACTTACATTCAAAAGGTAATAAATTAGTTCCTATGGATCATTCGGTTGATGACTTAAAAATTGTTGTACTCGTAAACTATCTAATTTCTCAGTGCTACGCTATTCTCAGAGTTTTATTTGCAAATAAGGCTATATTACATAAATCTGCGAGAAAGAAATTGTGTGAATCTTTCTTATTGTCAAAGATATCTTATTGCTTAGTGGTTTACTATCCCTATTAAGATATTATAACAATAAATCGTATTCAAAGTATTATGAATACCTGTTGCAGACCTGTAATTGGTATCAGAAAGTGTGATCATCTATCGAATGCCATTAATGAACTCAAATGGATGAAAATTGATAAAATGTGTAAGTACCAGCTCCTAAATCTGACTCATAAGGTTCTTTATTCAAAAACACCGTCATATTTAGTAAACAAATTCATACGTAGAGGGAATATGCATGGCATTAATATTAGATATAGAGAGACTTTTTCAATTCCACACCACAGCACATCTCTATTTCAGAATACATATATTTACAATGCGATCGAATCATATAATTTTATTTATTTATTTATAATAATCCATACACTGCCTGAACAGATTGATCCAATTAACAGGCAGGGAAAAAACAAAAAATGATACAGAAACAAAGCTCTACACAATACATGATAAAAGAGACATAAATATAAATTATAAAATTGTTAAAAAACACCTCTTGAGATCCCTTTTGGTGGAACTAAAAATATCAAGTTCACTTACCCTATCACAGACATTGCATAAAACATAAAGAGACAAAAATAACAATAAATTTGTCCGCGGAACACGCAAATGAAATGAATTGTTACCAATGACGAGCACGCAAATCGGAAACGCATAGAGAGATACTGTCTAGAAGAAAAGGGTTCCATTCAACAAATTACATAAAAATTTAGCAGCTAACAGATTGATACGTTTGACTAAATTAGGTAAATTAAATCTACTTAAGAGAATTTCATTGCGTATACCCCTTTCAGGTACGCTCCAATTCTTTAGAACGCAGCTTAAAAGAAACCAATCCATTACCCAAATTCAAGAAAAAAGTGAAAGAGGTTCTACTTGGTCACGAGCGAAATCTGTTGTAACCCATAAGTGGCCTCATATTTTCCTTATTCCTTTACTTGGATTATACTTCATTCTGTCGTTATTGTATACAGTTATTAATTTACAGCAAATTATGTTTTTTTTTACACCTCATATTGTTAAGGGGGTTAGATGGTAAAATAGATGTATTATTTAAATCCCGCCTCCTGTAATAATATTACAAATAAAAGACGTTACCTATTATTATTATTATCGTGATATATTTGAACAATATAAGTTTTTGTAGAGATATAGTAAATCTAAGCGTCATTTCAGGTACGAGTTTTTTATGTCAACCGTTTAGAACTGCTAGAGTGAGATATTTAATTGGCTATTCTAGCGCTGGAGATTTCATAAAAACATTGTTTCCTATAATTCTTTAGTCTGAATTATGTTTCTTACCGTACTGTATACTTGCTCCCATGTATACGCACCTGGGTTCCATCCAATTCCGCTATCTCCTAAAAACGAACGAGATAGTCCCATTCCGTCCCGATTCTTACCCGGCGTATTTTCTAAGGTAGCTCAAAACAACATAAAACATAATCATCTATTGACCCTGCCGTCCGACGGGCTTTTACCATATCCATTACAATTTTATTGAGGTTATAAAAGCTCTTAGCCGCAATTTATGCTAGGTATATAGACAGCAGTCCGCGCCCCGACTACGCCTTCAAATGTTCGCCGCCGGTAAAATATTTGACAATTCTTATTACGTTCGGGCATCGAAGAAGGCTGAGGACGCCTATGCAAAGCCAGCTTTGGCCTTAATCTGAATATATGATCGGCCTTATTGTCCCTAGGAGGAACGATCAGCTTTCTACATTGACGCAGCATATATGCGGTTCTCAAGGGAAACGTTATTTTTTTGTAAATGGAGAACGCATATAAGTTTCGCGAATAAGAGCACTTTGAAGGAATTTAATATGACAAAGAAATGATTTTACTTTTTTGTAGTGCAGCACTTTGCAGATAGGTTGTGCTGTGTGGTGGAGCTTCAAAGGTATTCCAAGAAGACCTGAAGTAATTCAAAGAGATTTTCGATACAATCCAATAATATTCATGGCATAGCAAAGAGATCTAAAGGGAGGCTAAACAGGATCACCGCTTGCTTGCCTTCGCTGTAATGATAACCGACCGATAAAAAGTTGTTATATACTCTTTAGGAATTATCAGTACAGATCCCAGGCCTCAGTTGACGCCACATGATACGTATTTCCAGCGGCGGCTGGCCCTTAAGTTCTGTCAAAGCCTTTGTCTTAACACAAAAAAGCAGTAGTAATTTGATCATTATTTATTTTCCACGTTATCACACAAATAGAAACAATACCGGCCTGCCCCCGCACGGCACGGCGTCGAGTCCGTTTTGCAGCATTAAAATCGACCAATTGTGTACTTGTCATTTTCGTCGCGACCGCGGCGTAACATTATTCATGGGCCACTTGAAAAAGGGCTGTGCACTTCTTCGACACAAGCCACACGCGCTTGCTTTTGTCTCTCTCTACAAAATCGAATGCGCGATTTATGCATAAGCATGTGCTGCAATTTATGCAGATCCGTACAGATCTAATGCGACGTACGATATCTGATTGGTCGGTGGGTGCTCGGTCCTCGGTATTCGCATATTGGTCTCGTCGCGTGACGTGGCTTAAAATTTGAATTCGAACAATTTTTTATTCAGGTATTTTGGGTCTTACGTTGAGTGACTAGTGATTCACTGACTGACTGTGGCTGTGTAGAAGGGTAGTGCAAGACAATGGATGTGGTTTACAGACTTATCAGCGTGAAACGATTCTGAAAACACACATTTGAAGAAAAAATTGAGCTGCCGGACATATTTATCGAAACATATGGCGGTAGTCGGGGCAAGGGCTACACGCGGCATTTGAGCAGGGAGATTTACACCAGAAATGAATGGATTTGTGGGTGCAACAGGAAGAATGCCCTTTTCTCCCAAAACCCTGGAATATCTCGTGGACTGATTAATTTTTCTGCTGAGCTTGATACAACTTTAAGCGAACACATAAAACATGCTTCAATATTTAAAGGAACTTCGAATGAAATACAAAACTACTGGATTGTATTCTTGAAGTTTATCATGAAGAAATAATAAAACAGATTAACAGAGCCTGGTGTTTGGCGATAATAGCAGATGAAACAACGGACATTTCGGGGAAAACCCAACTGGTAACAATTTTCGTATTTCACGGCGAACCAGTAGAACGTTTTTGGAATTATATGAATCCCGAAACATGTGACGCTGATACTCTCACAAGACATATCTTGTGCGTCGTAGATCCATTAATAGGAAATTTCCCTAACAAACTGATTTCACAAAGCTATGATGGAGCCGCGGTAATGAGCGGACCTAATGCTGGAGTACAGGTAAAAATTAAACAAAGATATCCATTTGCTCACTATGTGTATTGCTATGCGCATAAAATTAAACCTGATTATGTCCCAAGCTACTTCCGCAAACGCTCAAGTTCGGGTGTTCTTTGGGGATTTGAAAGATATTCCGGGATTATTTAATCATCCTCCTCAACGCATAGAGGTACTGAACAGTATTGCGGGGAATTAATCCCCAAGGAGCAACAACTCGTTGGAATTTTAATATTCGAACAATAAATGTAGTGTTTGAGAACAGAGAATCACTCATTGGAAGCATGGAAGAAATTGAAGAAACTTTCACTAATGCAACCGTTTGCAAGGCAGCTTGTGGTATTCGCCGTATGTTAAACGATTCTGTTTTCGTGTTTTGGTCGACATCTTGTTCAACCAGTTGCAGAAGAGAAAAACCGAGCCAGCGCAAGTTAAAACGGCTATCGATAATTTTGAAAAATGTATTGTCGATGTGAGAAATAAAATTGATGACATAATAAATGAAGCCAAAAGTATTTGCACTGAACCCCAAGGCAACAAAAGGAGACAACGTAATAATAGCAGTCACGATCACCGAGTTGCCGCATTAGAAGTATGCGACAATATAGTGAATTCTGCAAATGACAGATTTCAATTCAAAGATCACTTGGTAGCCGCATCTCTTTTTTCCCCGAACACTTTGGAGAATACTGTGGTAAGTTTCCGGATGACAAATTGGAAACTACCTGCTTGGCTTATCCCGAATTAGAAAAATGTCGTTTAAAGATAGAGTTGTCTGTTATTTATGCACGGAATGATTGTCGAGATTTACAAGGAACGTGGTGAAAGGAGGAATCCACAGTTTTTTGTTGAAAGACATGTTCATCACACTGTTGGAGTTCTGGTTTGGGGTGCTATAGCTTATGGTTCCAGGTCACCTTTAATCTTCATCAGAGGTAACATGAACGCGCAGCGTTATATCCACGAAGTTCTAGAACCCCATATTTTATCCTATCTTGACACCCTGGCAAATCCAACTTTCCAACAAGATAATGCCCGACCACATGTTGCAAGAGTTACAATAGACTTCTTTCAACATAATGATGTCATATTGTTACCATGGCCACCAAGATCTCCCGACTTATCCCCAATTGAGCACGTGTGGGATATGATGGGTAGGAGATTGCTCAATTTGCAACGTCCTCCTCAGACTCTAGAAGCACTTCGAGAGGAGTTGGTGGTTGCCAGGAATGAGATACCACAGGAGGACATTGACCACCTGATCAGAAGCATGCCTAGGCGCGTTGGAGAATGCGTAGCACATCAGGGTGCATCCACACATTATTAAAGGTAAAAGGGCTTTAAAGCAGTGCAATCATTTTGAAATTTTTATCATTTACTTATTATGCTTCATTAAGTACTTATACAAAATTTTATTAAAATAAAACCATTTAAACTGGGTGTTCGGATTTATATGTCACTTAGTATATAAACAATAATCTGGAATTTAATGATTTCATTTATTACGAGCATCAGAGGCTGAGCGAAATTTCTCAACATTGAAAAGAATCAAGACTTTTATTCGTCGGTAGCAGCAAACTCATACGCTTCCCAAAATCTCTTAAGAAATAAATGCTATATAAGAAGTACAAAAAGAGTCCCAATAACTACCTTCTTGAACAGGTCAAACGTCTTAAATCTGAGGTGAAGCGTTAAATATCTGTTGCCTATAAAAACTATGTACATAATGCTCAGATTTCAATCACTCAAGGTCCTAAACATTTTTGAAGTTTCATGCATACAAAAAATCGGACTGCTAGGGTTCCTGGTAAAATGAAGTTGAAAGACATTTTACTGAACGATCCTTACAGGCATTTGCAGATTTTTTTAATAGTGCTTTTGCTGATCCATCTACTCGTAATGATTTTACTGAAGGCAGGAATCTTGTTAGACAAGTTAACATATTTTTTAATGACATTTATGAAAATGAGAATATTGCTCCATCCAAAAAACTCAATAATAAAGTAACAACCAGCCCAGACAACATCCCCTTGTCCATAGTTAAAGACTGTATCCATGTCATTGCTAAGCCATTATTATGGAACTATGTGAGCGTTTTGAAATTCATAGTTTAGAATGCAGAAGGAAAGTTTCATCTGCCATATTGCTTTTTAAACTGCTAAATAGCATTATTGACTCCCCAGTCATTTTGGCACAGATTAATTTCAATGTTCCTTCGTTCTCTTCACGCAACTATGTAACTTTTAAGCTATCAAGAGCTAGGACCAACTTGTTAGTCAAATCTCCTATATATGTTATGTGTAAACATCTAAATTGTATTAGCTGTCATTGTGATATATTTACTTGTTCGCTTAACTCAGTAGTTAGAATGGCTTATTTATATTTGAAATAACTTCTTTTTTTTTTTAACACCACTGAATATTATTTAATTGTGCCTATGTAATTGTCCTATAAATGGGGTAACTGTTGGACAATAAACGCTATTATTATTATTATTATTATTATTATTATTATTATTAAAAATATTCAATCTGACTAATCTGATAAATGGAAACTTTCTAGAGCGACACATATTTTCAAATCAGGGGATACGACCGATATAAACTATAGAGCGGTGGCAATATTGGGAAATTTCTCCAAATTGCTGCAGATAATATCGCATAATAGAATTTACTCCGTAGTTCATAGATCTCGGTCCCCTTTCCAGGATGTTTTTTGTTTGCTAATCAATCCACAGTGTCTGATTTAACAATCTTTACTCAGTTCGCTAGTGAATGTGTCAATCGGCAAGGCCAACTAGATGTAGTATGTACTGAAGGAAGCAATATGCTACGTTCAATGGCTTCAAGTCGTACCAGTATGTAACTAAATCGGGAGTGCCTCAGGGTTCAAATCTCGGTCCTTTATCGTTTACCTTGTAATAAACTCCTCCTTGAGGATGATGTAAAATTATCCAGGACTATTGAGTCTGATGCTGATTGTATTGCAATTCAGCGGGATATTGATATTTTAGTAACTTGGTGTTATGAGAATAATTTATTACGTAATGCGTCTAAGTAGTACGGTCAGCTTTTCCAGGAAATGTCTGTTTATACATTTATTTATAAGATTGGATATGTTTACATAAATCGCTATAACTCAATTAGGAATTTTGGTACAGTTTTTGACCATAAACTTAATTTTTCACTCCACATAGGTCAAAAGGTGAGTGAAGCTTCGCGGACGTATGGTTGTATTATGAGAAACTGCAGAAGCTTCAGCCGTCCAGAGTAACTGTCGGTTTTTTAGTTTGCTTATATTAGATCGCAATTGCAATATGCATCGTAAATTTGGAACCCAATTTACAACTGCTACATTGATTGTTCTGGGAAAGTTTCCAAAATTCTTATCTTTCAAAGTTGACGGTGCATATCCTGAGCGATTTTTTTTCCTTTCATAAAGAGCACAAATAGTGGACTAACGTTTCTGACAAGATCCGCATCTGTTTGATACCATTGTACATATAAACTTGTACTAAAAGCTGCTTCAAAGGAAAAGGAAGAGTTAACCTACTTGACGTTTCCATTTTTCCAACATAGGATCAGTGATTTGCCGATCGAGTGGTTCTTCTTGACTACTTCTGAAGTACACTACACTTGTGTTTATAGAATATAGAGCTTGTTTTGTTGTTCATTGAATCACCTATCAATCAGTACCAAGGCAAACAAAGCAAAAAATTGAATACAGAAATTAAGCCAGAAATGATTTTGAAAATGTTCCAATGTCCCAATGTGCTTGAAGAACACACAAAACACAGAATACCAGGCTGCTTAAATTTCGGCACGATCAATCGGCTTTGATGCTGAAAAAGTCATTGTTGCGAGGTGTTTATGGGTCGGTTCCAACTTTTGTTAGGGCCAGATCATAAAAGATGCTAATTTGTTTATTGTGGGCCGTTTCGGTTAGTTCTACAATACAGATGATCAAAAGGTTGGGTCTAGAAACGTTATAGAAGCTGTCCTTTTGAAACTAGACATAAATTGAGGATGTACGATAAACAGTGAGTATCAAAGTGAGTACTGGATCTGTTTATTCGAGGTATCAAGCTGGAATACGTCTCGAGATTAATTTCCAGCTCAATCTAAGACACAACTCACTTTTGATTCATATTGATCTAAAGACCGAACCAGATTAACACCAAACTGAGTAGTAATCGGTTAGATGAAATGGTTAAAATGGAGTTACCTTTACACTTAACCGATGTCTTCTAATTCAGGGAGAGCTCAAAATACGCAATTACGGGGTTCCTATAAGTGACCCACACCAGTGGGATATAAATATATGAATGCCACTGCGAAGTTTATCGTAAAGTAAATTAAGAACAGTGAGTTAGTTGCTATCTGTCATATCTAAACCGATGCATATATCTTGCATGTGAATAATGCTTATCTATATATGGCTGAGCTGTCGCATGGAGAGGCTCTGTCATGGTAAAAATAGCCGTTGTTATATTCGATAAATGGGCAAGAAATTGTACATGCTTCTCAAAAGCTAAAGCAATCTGGTCTTTCGCCAAAATATGAAGACGCGAATATTTTTCCTTACAACAGGAGGGATCGGGCTTGCACCCTCAATGCCTGCATGCAGAGTGATATCATCCTCAAAGCACCGAAACTATTAATATTTTATCCCTGCACTAGTCCTATTTTGTACTAAACGTTACAGATTCACTATTGTTTGCAAGAGTCAACTGAATAACATATAAACTAAAACATTACACTGATCAACAGCCAAAAAATATCCTAAATAAAATCAACAAAATATTACTATTTTTAATGTGCTAAAACCGGAATGAAACTTATTTTTTCAATATTAGTTCAAGTTTTAGAGATACGGTAATTATATGTGTTCCTGCTGTGACAGTGTTAATATACAATTCACAAGAATGCACGTGCTACATTTTTATATTCGGCAAGGAAAGATGATGTAATCGGCATGATTGTGTTACGTTATACATACGTGTACATTATATTGTTTTATATTAGCCATTTTTTCCTCAGTTAGCTGACAGCGTTCATGCAAGATGTTTCGAAAGTGTGTAAACAATCCAGATCAGTTTTGTTACGTGTGTGGAGATGTGACTTTAGCGTCTCGGAGACGGTCTATTACTCCACTAATAACAAAGGCATATCAGCTTTATTTTGGTTGTAAACTAGGTGATCAAGACAAACAGTGGGCACCCCACATCTGCTGTAATACATGTGCTTAAAGTCTGAGGAGCTGGTTAAATGGCAAAAAACGGTATATGCGCTTTGCTGTCCCAATGGTTTGGAGAGAGCCTACAAATCATATTAATGATTGTTACTTTTGCATGGTACCTTGAGTTGGACAAGCCACAGGTATGTCCAAGAAAAAAAAACGGTTATTAACTACCCAAACATACCATCTGCGATGAGTCATGTGAATCACAGTGACGAAAATCCTATTCCAAAACCCCCGGAATCCTACACTTGCGAATCAGAAAACGAATCAGATCATGGCGATCGAGTGATTCGTCATGAAGAAGATATGCCATCAACTTCAAGAGATCCTGATTTTATACCGAGCACGTCATGCCACCAACCGCACAAAATAACACAGTCAGAATTAAATGATCTTGTAAAAGATTTAGAACTTCCAAAATGTAAGGCAGAGTTACTTGGATCAAGACTGCAGCAGTGGAACTTGTTAGAAGACGATGTTTCGGAATGTGTTTTTCGTAAACGCCACAAAGACTTAGAACCATTTTTCAATATGGAGAATAACTTGGTTTTCTGCAGTAACATTAACGGCTTACTAGCCGCTTTAAATATAAACTATAACCCAGAAGAATGGAGATTGTTTATAGACAGTTCAACATTGAGTTTAAAGGCAGTGTTATTGGATATTGGAAATATTTTACCATCTCTTCCTGGAGGGTATGCAGTTCACATGAAAGAATCATATGACAATATGAAGTACCTATTGACATGCATAAAATACGATGAGCACCAATGGCATATTTGTGGCGATTTGAAAGTTGTTGCACTTTTACTTGGGCTGGAGCTAGGCTACACAAAGTTTTGCTGTTTTTTGTGTGAATGGGACAGTCGGGCAAAGGCACTTCGTTACACCAGACAAAACTGGCCTGTTCGTCAATTCCTAGAGCCAGGTCAAAAAAATGTACAGCATATGCCATTAGTAGATTCGAAAAGGATGTATTACCACCACTGCATATCAAGTTGGGCCTAATGAAAAACTTTGTCAAGGCATTAGTTAGAGATGGGTCAGCTTTTCAATACCTGCGTCAGAAATTTCCAAGACTGAGTGAGGCAAAGGTTAAAGAAGGTATTTTTGTTGGGCCACAGATTCGAAATATTTTGAAAGATACACAGTTTGAAAACACTTTAACAGGTATTGAAAAAACTGCTTGGAATGATTTCCGTCTGGTGGTCACTAATTTCTTGGGAAATAGAAAAGCTGACAACTATAAAACCCTTGTCAAAAATATGCTGTCATCGTATCAAAAGATGGGTTATAATATGTCTCTTAAGATACATTTCCTACACTCACACCTGGACTTTTTTTCTGACAATTGCGGAGCCGTAAGTGAGGAGCACGGCGAACGTTTTCATCAGGATATTTCAACAATGGAAAAAAGGTACCAGGGAAAGTGGAATCCTTCCATGCTTGCAGACTACTGTTGGACTCTTGGTAGAGATGCTCCAGAAACGATCCATAAAAGAACAGCAAAAAGACAGCGCATATAGTGATTCTTATAAGTATATGAATCTTGTTACTTTTTTTAATATATCCTTAAAAATAAAAAGTTTTTTTCTAAACCGCAACTAATTTTTTTATTTCATTGTCATTTTTGGATTCAGCGCCCCCAAATTAACAAAGAAGTGCACTTTTCCCACAAGATACAATTAAAAAACTAAAATTTGTTGTCCAGTGATTAGCTTTGTACATATAAGTAAACTTGAAACACTGTTTACACTTATTTATAACTTGTGCGCCGTCCATGGGTTGATTCTAAGCTCCAACATCCACAGGGCTGAGCCAGAAGAGGAAAGAAGCATTCTAAACTAAGCACATAAAAAAGAGATACCATGCATCGATAAACTTGGCAGCAAAATAACACCTAAGAATATTAACTGTTCATTTATACAGTGAGCTGTGCTCACATTTGGGAAATGCATAAATTTAACTGGTATCTATATAGCCCGACTTAATGCTGCTACTGGTTTATGTCCCATAATTTCGATTTCAAAAGAGATAAAAATAAATTGTGGACAACTCGGCTTTAATACACGTTCCTGATTTATAACGACGGCTCGTATATCTCTTTTTTAACGGCTCAGTGTGCGTGCATTAATATTTAAATATATGTATAACGTCGTGTTATATGTTTATTACATCGAGCTGAAATTGCTGGTCAATACGTATACTGCATCTCGTTAGAGATGTGACATCAGGATACAGTATGGACCAGGTGTCTCAGAAATTTAGAGATACAGAATGATGTTACGCTGGGCAAGTGTTAGGAGTGGAATAGAATTACAGAACATTAATGGATTTTTGGCATACTATAACTACTGAAGTTTATACCTTGTCTTGCGTCTACCATGTTTGAAAGTCAAGTTGCACTAAGGTACTGGCACAAAAGTGAAATGCCACTAGAAACCCTATGAATCTATTTCGATTCCCACTTACTATCAAAAATAAAGGATATATACTATAACAATCTAAAACTGTAATGACTCATCGATGTTCACGTGAACATCACTTAACTACCAGTAGTCGGCTGTTCATAGGCGGAGTATGAATGTTTAACATGGGTGAACTAGATTTGTCACATGCTTAATAACGAGTGGTTTGAAACATATTGTAAGGCAAACATTTGGGAATTACCTTTATTCATCGTCGCTTCCACTTACATCTGACAGTAATAAACTGTCGCTATCGCTTTCCTCGTTGAAATTGACTATAACTGGCTCTATGATGGTGTCGATGTGGTGGTCAAGCTGCCACATTTTTGTTTCTTCCTTCACAACATGATGGATAGCATTCTGCCAAGCTTCGGGCGTTACTAGCTGTATGGAAGTCTCAAGTAAAACCTTAGCGTCTGGTAATTTCAAGGTTGTGTTATGGCGCGCAGTATAACCCTTCACTTGAGCCCAGATGAGCTCTATTGGGTTCAGTTCACAGTGGTAGGGCGGTAACCGCAGCACAGTGACACCACATTGACGGGCCATCTCATCAGTCACGTAACTAATGTTCGCAGGTTTGCGCTGTTTAATTTTTTCATACAATTCCGCTTTCACACATGAATCGTCAAACGGGATTCCTTTTTCGCGCAACCATTGCTGCATGTCACTTTTTCGAGATCCCATAGTCGGTACACGTTCGGCTCGACGACATGGTAGGAAGCATTATCCATGACGATCACAGAGTTGGGCTCAACTCGCTGAAGCACCCCTTGAAACCAGCTCTCGAAGCAGCTGGCATTCATTTCGTCATGGTAATCACCTCCTTTCTTAGAGACGAAAATCAAGTCACATTCTTCTAAAAAGCCACTATCGCTACCAATATGAGTTACGATCAATCTTTGACCTTTCCCTGACGGTCCACGAAGACCTGTTGACAAACCTTCAATGATTGCTTGTCGGTTACTCACTACGTTTTTGTCTATCCAGGTTTTTTTAACTGTGTGACCTGCATTTACCCATGTCTCGTCCAAATAATAGATTTTTCTGCTTTGTCGCCTATATTCAATCATTTCGCGTAGGTATTTTCGACGCCAGGCGACTATTTCAGGTCTCTCTATCAATACTGACTTCCGATTACGCGTTTCGTAACGAAAATTAATTTCGTGCAGGGATTTCCTCATTACCTCGACGCTCACTTGGGGTATAATTTCATTTTCCTTGATCGCTGCATGTACAGCCTTGAGGGTTGGTATCTCATTCCTAAAGAAGAATGAATGTACGGTTCGCCTTAACGCCATTTTGCTATCGTCATCCAATTTATCGGCCTTTCGTCCCTTCAAATTAAACTTTGGATCAGTAGTAGCTCCAGTTTTCTTCTTTTCATGCAACACCCTGCGAATGGTCCACTCTGGAACGCCTGTCATACTTTCACAACGCGCGAGTACATCTCCCTGCGACATAGTTCTGTTCAGATAATTGAACACGTTGAGCACGATTTCTTTCGCGTCCCTCTTCAGTGCTTTACGAAGCCGTCTACTTGCTCCCTGGCTTTCAGTACTTCCACTCGTGCCATTTGTACTCTCCATGGTTAAGTATAACCAAAACAGTAACCACAGAAACCACAACAATAACAATCACACAACAATTCTTATAAAAACACACAATATGCGATCGCTCAACGAAACACGTTCCAATGCGTTGCCGACGCCTATGAGTCTGCCGGTCGAGGCGCGTCTTTGATTTCATTGGTTCTACCGGCGGAGAACAATCAGCCATTATTTCCATCTCTGTCTGTGCTGTTGACCACCGCAAAGCCACAAAAACGACATATGTCGTACGCTATACGACTGTACTGGAAGGAAGCCGGGAACGAGCTCTGATCACGTGTTGATCACGCGTATGAGTCATTACTGTTTTAAATAGTTGTAGTATAGTAAAGGAAATATCTTGGCTTCTGATGTAAAAAATATTCTGATTCGGACTTCGCACAATGTTGTAAAAAATTGCATATTTTAACGAATCTGCATGTTTCAAACTTACACCAACTTGTTTTAAACATTTTTCTAAGCAACTTAAAAAAACAGTGTTTTGATTCAGTTACAGGGCTTTAAGTTTTTTGCTTCGAAATATAAGCGATACGGTATTTGAAAAATTGCAAAAATTTTCGGAGCCCAAAACAAAATATGAAAAAACGAAGACTTTAAGGTAGACGAACTTCTCAAATACTCATTGAACAATAATTATCAAAATCGCAAACCATTTTGGGGGTATTGTTATTGTAGACTTTTAGTTCTTCCCCTGTTAGTCAAGCGCGAGCTCAAACGAAAACGACAAAAACCGCTTTGGGATTTTGTCGAAGAATGTTTCAAAAACACTTAGGAATTTTGGCAACATGAAAATTTTCATTTTATTCATTTTGTTTTTCGGGGTTCTAAATGTCATGTTTCGTAGTTGCTCAAATATTGTACCAGTCACATCTTATATCAACTTTAGAGAAAAGCACCTCAATTATTCACAATCATTTTGATTGGAGCGAAAAAATAAATTTTTGAGTTTGATTAAGAAATTTTTTTTTATTTTTTTTTTTAAAATGTAGTACCTGGAATAATTCAGCTTCATATTGACCTTGCACTATGAGCATGAGCTTGCGAACTCAAAATGTCTGCACTTCATGATGACATAGAAATATTTCCAAGTAAATTGAATCAGCAATAAATCTACCCAAAACGTTGTACACGGAATTCCAAGTGACAAGTAAAATGAGAGAAATGCATGACTTAATGCCCTAGAACTCGTTGAATTTTTATCACTAAACGTTGGAAAACTCAAGAGACACAGCAAATGAAGTTTGGAGATGTGCTGAGTTTTTTGGCTTTTGCCTGTTGTTATGCCACCAACAGACCGACTTTAAAAAACTAAGGCACTTTTACTCCTTGGTAAAGCAGCAATTTTTTATGTGAAGCACATCCAAATCCAAGCTGCACTTTTAGAGTTACAGATGGGGCCAGAAATCAGCGGACAGCCCAACACAGACGACAGAGAGACTGCCGAAAAGGAGTGACATGATTCTCGATGCCAAGTTGACAGTTTCTCGATGTCAGTGATGCCTTTGGTGGTGGCAGATACTAGGAGTGTGATCGTAACTTTTTCGCCGAAAAACTTGAAGTACAAGCTCAAAACAGCTTCCTTCTCACGGGAATTGTTCGGTTTTAACTGGCGACTATGAAATTTCAAATTAGATACTCAAGACAGAGGTTAAAATTCCAGTTTAACTCCTTTCAACGAAGTGTTCCTATTGATCAATATTTTAAATTATGGCCTATACTTTGTTGAGGTCTTTTAAGAATTAGTGATCATTCCTTGCTTGTCTCTAAAGGAAACTTGATAAGCATTGTAGGGTTGATTTCGCTCATACTTTACCTTTGTAGCGCGTCGAGAAGAAAAGTTTTGAATGCTCGAGACAAATGACAAACTGTCATTCTATAGCTTCAATCTCTTTGCGTTGTTGCTGCACCTCCAAGGTCCTTGTATAAAATATACATGTTTTGCCAGCAAAAAGAAGGTCAATTCGCGTTCCAGTTTTAATGGATTGCAGTATAATAATGTACCGCGTCGTGTTTCATGTTTACAACAGGGAACTGAAATTACTGCCCAATAAATAGTTTGCCTAATGAATTCTCAGCGGATAGGCGTGATGTAAATACGTGGATGTATGATGATGTGGACAGTTGTTTTCTATATTTCATTTATCACCACGATATAATACAAGCCACCTCTGCATGTTCGTCATAAACAATTTGCAGTCAGTGGAAAGTGACGATCAGAAGGTAGACACTATTTGGCAAAGGAAGCAATGCGAGTCATGAATAACGTTGCTAACACAACATTGTTAACAATGGACACATTTTATTGCATTTCTTTCATGTGAACAGGGATAGTCGAACAAGTCGCATTTTCACCTTGAATGATTGTCAGAACACTATAAACTACCAATAGGGCAATCTCTTCGTATAGACGCCAAGCTACATGGAAATAGTTGGGAAAAGTTACTAATAAGGAAGCTCATGAGTATGCCAGGAAAAAAAGCTGATAGGGCCAGGCATGGTCTGCATACCAAATTCATAGCTACAAAAGATTATGTACTGAAGTGATGGTTATGGAGGAGATTTTCTATCTTCCTCTCTGTGAGCAAATCAAAAAGACTCGAGGGTACTCGATGATCCCAGTGGGAAGCTATCCAAGGCAATGTGAGTAGATCTTGTCTTCCATTTGGAGAAGATCAAAGTCTGAATATTCACAAGTAGAGGTTTTGCATACAAAAACATCTGCAGAAGAGCAAATTATAGAATTTACAGATGAGTAAGCAAATGTTCACTCAGTGATCTTTGATGCTAATAATTAGCAACACTTTCTGAATAATTCAGGTCTGAAGTATATAATATATACAGGGTGTCCGCAAAGTTGTTTTTTTTTTCAGAAACAACTACCCCTGAAATAACAAAGGTAATGTGTAGTGAAACGAGGGCGACCAAGTAAAAACAAAATAAAGGAAAAAGTACTCACTCTCCAGTTGACGAGAAGGGCTAAGTACGTCTCTGCCCGAAGTCATACCGCTCCAACAGAAAATAAAATCAGCCGATGCGCTACCGAGCAGACGCAGAAACCACATTGATTGTCTTACACTTAGTGGCACATCTTCTAACAAGGAAGGCAAAATGTTGCGTAAAAAGTCTAGGTATTGCATCCCGTCCAATCGATTTGGGAGAATAAATGGTCCAATGAGCATACCGTTCACCATGCCAGCCCAAACATTCACCGAAAATGTTTCTTGAAAATGTGCCCGACGGACAGCGTGCGGATTTTCTACTGACCAAACATGAGTGTTGCGAAAGTTATTTACCCCATTACGCGTGAACGTAGATTCGTCTGTCACCAATATGCACTTCAAAAAGTCCGGATTATTGTCATGTTGATGCAACAACCACTCACAAAACCGCACTCTTGCTGGAAAATCGTCAGGTTGAAGGGCTTGTACACGTTGGACATGAAACGCATACAGCCTCTCTTCACGCAGCGTTTGCCACACTTTAGTTTTTGATACTTGCACTTCTCTAGCCACGTCTCTAGTGCTTGTTGAGGGATTCTCGTCTACGCGATTACCTCTACACGCATGACCGTAACTGTCGGTTGAAGGTTGCTTACTGACCTGACACACTGACCCCGACCCAGCTCTGTCGTCGGGTTGAGTCAGTGACCTTGTACCAGTCGGCGATGTCGCGGCTACAGGACGGTATTCATATATTTTTGATGTTGCAGAGCCCTTTATCTCGGTTCCCTTAAGACATTGGTGTATATGGTACTAAGAAAAATTGCTTAGGTATGTTTTCAAGATCTACACGTCGTGTAAAGGAAAACCCCAACTTTGCGGACACTCTGTATAGTGAAATCGATTCAAAACTTAACTCGCAACAACAATGAACGTACCTTCAAATTTATTTTTAATGTTTGTCGTGCTTGTAACTATAAACAAAATAATTGAAAATGTCAAATGTTTAAAAAATGAAATGGCTAGTGGTGACGATGAGATATCCAGCATATCCATTAAAAACTGCATCGAATAAATAAATTGTGGAGTATTAATTATCAATAATTCACTGAAATATCGTATTTATCCTAATCAAGTAAAAACGGCCCTATTATCCCACTTTACAAAAGTGATTTGTTTTCTTGAAAAAATGCGTGGTTTCATGTTTTCGGTTTATCCGTTTACTTTTCAGGTGCTACAGTAGGTCATAGTAATCGCACCACTTATGGCCACTTGACTTGTACGAAAATGCCATCTCATGTAAGAACTCAAACTCCACGAGATTTTGCTATCAAAAATACTAATTGTTATTTAAAACTACTAAGATAATTTTCTTTTCATTTCAGCCAGCACGGTGGCGTGGTCGTAAAAGCTATGGGTCTGCTAATAGGTTGCCATGAGCTTCGTGGGTTCGAATCTCGACCTATTTTTTTTCTTTTGACTATGGCTGTTGTGTGATGGTCCGTAAGTGGTAGTGATGATCTCAGACTATCGAGCGTGGAGGTACCACCCGGCGGGTCTCCAAGCCGGGGTCACAATATGTGCATATCCTGTGTGACCCGCCCCTTTTCCCCTTTACCTCCTATGGCTTTATGTGTATGTAGGTCGCTTGCCTGCATGGTGGGTCAAGTATAAGAAAGAAGATCATGTCATATTTGACGTCACCGACAAATTGCTTATTTGATTCCTGTAAATTGTGTTTGAATTTTTTTTTCAAATAAATGCTTTTCAGACTATACAGTAGGTCTATTGGGTGGATCTCCTATGACCGTTTGACCTCATGTATGAAAATGCACCCAGTCGTAGAATCTCAAGCTGAATAGCTGTACGAATCTGCTACCAAAAATTATGGTTGTTGTTGACATCTTTGATCTCGACCCCTATCACATTTGAGGTCATGTTGATGTCATGTTGATATCAACAATATTTTTTAGAAACTTTTTTCGTCGCTTCCGAGTACTTTGGGTGGTCGCATATTTGAGTACAGAACATTCCGAGAGTCTGTAGAATATACAAATATCTCAAGGACGCTTACATAAAAAATGTGAGCAGGACAAGATGATGAGCAGCAATTATTAAAGAAGTGAACCCTAGCTCCAAGGCGACCAAAATAAGTGAAATTTGAAATACTGTTTTTGAACAATGTTTCAAACCATGAATCGTGCGTTTAGAACAAATAAGGTGTAAAATATATGACCAAAAGGAGACCTTAGACTTAGTATATTATAAAAATTCATGAAGGTCAAACTATGTGAAGCTTTGATTTTGTCTAAACTGTGACTGCATATATAGACCTGCCCTTTCGCAAACAGATATTCTACGCCTTCAGCGAATTCAAAATTCTTGCATCAGGTTTGCATATGGTATCCAAAAGTATGACCACATCAGTGAGAGCCTTATGGATTCTGGTTGGCTTACCATGATTAACATAAGAAAACTTCATTTTCTCACATCAATACACAAGATCGTTACTAGTGGAACACCTACTTATCTATACAATAAACTTACCAGACTGCCTGATAATAAAGTAACTCGCAATAAACATCTTTTGGTTATTCCTAAACATTCAACAGCTCTGTTTAAGCGCAGCTTTTCATACAATGATGCGAAACTGTATAACAGCTTGGCAGTAGATCTCAAGAATCTGAGCCTCCGCAAGTTTAAAAAAAGATTGAAAGCTGATCTCCTGCAGGACCAAGGGCCTAAAGTATAAGCAAACCTCGCTACGTTTTAAAGGATAATGTCCCAGTATGTTTCTTTTTAAGTCGCCTTGTTCTTTTTTGCATGAATTGTGCTCTCATAAAAACTGCATTGGCCATGCTCTCGTATGTTCTGTTTTGTATTGCATATTATCCTTTATATATATATATATATAAGTTATAGGGCTACCCTGTAGAAGCTAGAAAATAGAAAATGCAAGTCAGCACATCATCGCAGCGCCTAGCAACCGTTGAAATGCAACATGATATGTTTCCTGTTTTTACTCATGCTAACGAACATTGTACTTGTATAATTAAAATTTAGTCTTAATCTAACTTTCGTACCATCCACTACTGTATTTTCGGAAATAAATATTTTTTAAAAAGGCACTTACGTTATCCCGAAATATTAGTGGCGCAGCCAGATCGGATATTTGGGGGTTGTTTACGGCTTATAAACCACCCTTCGTCGAACGATTAACCAAATACGAACCGAAAAAAAAAAGTCTCGCGAATCGGTAATTTCGGTCGGTCGCGTGGACTCAACCATCTAGAGGAATTCCAACTTGGTGGATCGAGTAGCCAAGTGAGAAGACGTCAACCAAGGGGCCAAGGGAATATTGGACCAGAGGACCAAAGGAATATTGGACCACGGCGGAATCTCTACTCTGCAGCATACAGGGCATGGAACTTCTAGTGGTATTGCTGTAAGTACCTAATGTCTTTTAGAGGACTCGAAAATATTAATTCTGATAGCAGTGATAGCGCGGAATCGGATTCTGACTCACCAATAGCTAATTCGAATATTCAATTCTCAAGACCAATTTTTAGATCACCAATTCTGAATTTACCTATTATTAGTGAAAATCAATTAAGTAACGTCACAATGACTACTAGTTCAAACAATGTACCTTTCCTAAAATCAGAATACTTGCACATGATTCCTGATTTTCATGGTGAACCAGAATTATTACCCAGATTTCTTGAAATTTCAGAGAAATTAGTCACGAAATTTTATAATGCAACAAATCCAGAGGACTTTCAAAACGAATATTTGATGTCAAGTTTGCTTGCGAAAATAAAAGGTGACGCAGCACTTAATATTTCTTCGTCTCACACAAAAAACTGGCAAGATTTAAAAAATGCTCTTCTCAATGCTTATGCAGATAAGCGCGATCTTTTCACGTTGAATATAGAGATGGTAGAATTAAGGCAAAACCAAAACGAAAACCCTTTTGAATTTTATAATAGGATTCAACATCTGTTAAATTTACAAATTTCATACTCTGTCTCACACTTACCAGAAAATGAAGCTATAATAGTTAATAACTATTGTAGAAATCTAGCTTTAAGAATTTTATTAAGAGGTTTGAAGGAACCTATTGGATCTTTAATGCGTACAAAAAACCCAGAAGATCTCAATCAAGCTTTGCACATGCTTACGAATGATTTTCAGTTAGAGGCAGTACAACAAAATCAATTTAAACAGAAGTTTGGTCAAAAACATCATCCGAAGGCAAATCAATTTAAGCGAAATCCTCAAAATTTCCAAAACTCACAGTTTAGACCACCCTTACCTATTACTAATTATCCTCATAACCAAAATCATCGTAGCCAGAGCAATGCTAGACAAACACAGCAACCTAATGTGTTTAGGCCGAATCAAAATCAATCGTTTCCTAAACCTACACCTATGTCGACATCAACAAGAAATACATTCAGACCTCAGCAAAATCAATTGTACCAAAGAAATCCAAATAACAATTATTTTGTAAATCACAACAATTCGAGACCCAATTACGTGGTTGAGGAATTATTTAATATAGACCAGGAGCCACAGGTTGACTACCCAGTACCCAAACGAACCTGATGATTCGAATCAAGATAACGATGGAGATCAATTTTTTCGGCAAACAGCCTCGGATCAGTAATGCCTCATTATGAGCTAATGAATACAAATAGCGATAGTGAATTACCTTACATTATTTTTCCTAAGTTACATTTGAAAATATTGATAGACACAGGTAGTACGAAAAGTTTCATTCGTCCAGAAATTGCGGATAAATATTTTAAAGATTCGATTAAAAAGGATCCATTTCAAATTTCCACGGTTCATGGAAGTTCAACTGAAAATTTCAGTACTACAATACCTTCTATTGATATGTTCAACACAAAAGTGAACAATAAGTTAAAGTTTTATCTTTTCAATTTTCACAAATATTTTGATTGTTTATTAGGAGTCGATAACTTGAAACTAATGAAAGCATTTATTGACCTAGATAATGAAACATTGGTACTTCCAAATACCAGTACGAAGATATATTTTCATAAAACATTACCTAGTTCAAATTGTATTATAGTAGAACCTCGTACAGAGAAAATAATCGAAATCCAAGTCTCAAATATCACAAATGGTGATGTAGTTATTCCTTATACAAGGATAAGTAATTTAGAAATACCGCAGTGTATTGCTACAGTGAAAAATGGAAAAGCCATTTGCACTATTTTGAATCCGAACGATTCATCAATAAAAATAAGTAATTTAGATCCATTGAGAGTAGATCAGTTCGCGGATTACGAGTTGGCTACTACAATCAGTGAAACTAATTTACATAATTATTGTACAGATCAAGTTAAGATCGATTTTTCTAAATTTAGAACGGAACATATGAATTTCGAAGAGAAAAATGCGATTATGAAGTTAATTAAAGATTATTCCGATATTTTTTATTTTGAAGGAGACAAATTAACATTTACTAGCAAAATTAAACATAAAATTCGAACTACAGACGAGATACCAATATATACTAAGTCATATCGATATCCAGAGATACACAGAAAAGAAATCCAAAATCAAATTCAGAAAATGCTTAACCAAAATATTATTAGACATTCAACATCAGCATATTGTGCTCCATTATGGATAGTAGAGAAGAAGTTCGATGCTAGCGGTAAAAGAAAATGGCGCGTAGTTATCGATTACAGAAAGCTCAATGAAAAAACTATTGGAGACAAATACCTCCTTCCAAATATTAATGATTTGTTAGATAAATTAGGCAAGTGCCAATACTTTACGACACTCGATTTAGCTTCCGGGTTTCACCAGATTGAAATGTCTGAAGAAGACGTCGAGAAAACAGCTTTTAATGCGGAAAATGGTCATTACGAATTTTTGCGAATGCCATTTGGATTAAAGAATGCACCAGCCACTTTCCAAAGAGTTATGGATAATATTTTGCGTGGAATTCAAAACGAAAAATGTTTGGTTTACTTAGATGACATTATTATTTTTAGCACAAGTTTACAAGAACATATTGAAAGACTAAAAGAAGTTTTCGAACGTTTAAGACAGGCAAATCTCAAAATTCAGCTGGTTAAATCAGAATTCTTGAGAAAAGAAGTTGCTTATTTAGGACATGTAGTAACCAAAGACGGAGTAAAACCGAACCCAGACAAAATTTTAGCTATTCAAAAATACCCATTACCGAAAACTGCAAAACAAATTAAAGGATTTTTAGGATTATTGGGATATTATAGAAAATTTATTAAGGACTTTGCACGATTAACAAAGCCTTTGACAAAATGCTTGAAAAAAGATGCTACTATCGATTACAAGAATCCAGAATATATTAAGTGTTTTGACACGTGTAGAAATTTATTAATGAATGAGCCAATTTTACAATATCCAAATTTTGAAGAACCATTTATTTTGACAACAGACGCTAGTAATTATGCAATTACTGCAATTCTTAGCCAAGGAAAAATAGGATCGGATTTACCTATAGCATACGCGAGTCGAACATTAATCTCATCCGAAATTAATTATAGTACCACAGAAAAAGAACTTCTTGCTATAATATACGGTGTTAAATATTTCAGACCATACCTTTTCGGTAGAACCTTCACGATCGTTACAGATCATGCACCATTACAATATTTAATGAATCATAGATCACCAAATTCAAGACTAATACGATGGAGATTATCTCTTGAGCAATATGAGTACAAAATTGTCTATAAAAAAGGAAAATTGAATAAAAACGCAGACGCATTGTCTAGAATTGAGCTCAATGCTAATGAAACCAAGAACGTACACGACAACCCTCCAATTTTTGATTTTATTGACCAATTCAATAGTCAATTAGCATCCACTTCCGGTGTACAAACACGTAATCAAAATTTAGATCAGAATGATAGTCAATCAATGATAGTAGAAGCCAATGATAGCCAAATCGATATAGATATTGAAGAATCAACCGATCAAACTATTCATTCTAGCCCCGAACATCCAATTATAGGAATACCAATAACTGATACTCCAGTCAACTATGGTAAAAATCAGATCATTATTTCACAAGTACATTTTTCACCTGCTGAACCTTCTATCATAAAATTATTCAAGGATAAGCAGAGAATACTTATTCAGTTTTCTAAAGACAATTATGAACAAGAAATGGTAAATTTTATTAAGGAATATGTTGCACCAAAAATTAAATATCATCTTTACTTTGAAGATCCCATTTACGAACAATTCTGTTCTGTATTACAGAAGTATTTCAAAAATTCTAAAATCAATATGACAAAGTGCACGAAGAAATTAATTGATATCACAGACGACACTGAAGTAGAATCAATTATTAGAAATCACCATGAAGGAAAAACTAATCACAGAGGTATCGAAGAAACTGAAAAGCGAATTAAAGCACATTATTATATTCCAAAATTATTCAATACTGTTAGAGATTTTAATAACCAATACGATAATTTTAAGCTTAAGATTTATAAGTATGGTACAGATTTCGAAGATTATGATAGAATGATTAACATTACTCAACAATCTATTTTAAGAAAAATAGAAAATATTCGTATACATTATACTGCCCATAATAGATCACGTAGAGGTTTATTTAATGGAATTGGTAGTGTAGTTAGATTCATAACAGGTAATTTAGATTCACATGACGGAGAAAGAATTTACAAAATTATGAATCACATGCAGAACAATGAGAAAAGCATTGAAAATCAACTAAAATTACAGTATTCATCACAATGAAAATCTATTAAAGTCAATAATACTGCAACTGAACGAAATTGCGTATGCAAACACTATGAATGAAAATATTCTTTTTGCAAAGGACATTTATCACTCACTTTTAATGCTTTACAATTTTATTCTCAGTACGTTGCAAGATATTGAAAATTCTGTTACATTCTGCAAGTTAGGAGTTATGCACCCGAGAATTATCAGACCAAGCGAATTACATAAGGAACTTTTGAAATTATCTTCCTATTATAAAAATATGCTTCCTTATGATGTCAAATTCGAAAATATGTTAGATTTTGAATCACTTATAAAGGTACACTGTAAGATTGATTTCAATCAAATTATTTACTTCTTATCTATTCCAATTGACTTCAACGATACATTTGAATTGTATTACATGCACCCAATACCTACAAAATATGGGTCAGAATTCATGTCGATTTTTCCAAATTTCGAATACTTTTTGGCATCGATTGATAAACAATCAATCAAACCTCTAAGTGGCATTTGTACCAAAAGCAATATATACCACTGTCCTCGTCAAGCCGAAGTTAGTACAAATATATCCTGTGAAGCCAACATTTTGAAAAATGGGAACGCCAACAGTTGTCATTTTACCAAAGTCAAGATTATCGAAAATCACATTGAACTTATACCAGAGATCAACCAGTACTTAGCCGTTTTTCCAATACAAGAAAAGCTAGAATTCCATTGTCAAAAGCAAATAGAATTAAAGTTCTTATCAGGCATATACTTGATATCACAAGATAACTGCACAATCTTGTTTAGAAACGAAGCGTTTACATTTTTTGACAAGAGTTTTGGCCAGCCGTTAGTCATGGAAACGCCAAATTTCACTTTAATTTCGGAAAATCAAAAGCCGAAGTTTGAAATCGAACTAAGGACTTTAAAAATGAAAGATATTCCAGTACAGTCATTCAACCCAATTGAATCTGAAGAAATCGATTATATCACACCCAGTGCTTGGACTATTATCTTGTACATGTTATTCACGTCTCTGGGTATTCTACTTATTTATCGAAAGTTCCAGAAGAATAAGAATGCACATACACATCCTGCTCCAATTCCAAGGAAGTCACATACAAATGATCCAGAAGAAATCGAGCTACCTTCCAGGAAACTGAATCTTCCAGGAGAAGCTTCATTCTAGGGGTGGAGGAGTTATAGGGCTACCCTGTAGAAGCTAGAAAATAGAAAATGCAAGTCAGCACATCATCGCAGCGCCTAGCAACCGTTGAAATGCAACATGATATGTTTCCTGTTTTTACTCATGCTAACGAACATTGTACTTGTATAATTAAAATTTAGTCTTAATCTAACTTTCGTACCATCCACTACTGTATTTTCGGAAATAAATATTTTTTAAAAAGGCACTTACGTTATCCCGAAATATTAGTTATATATATATTTTGTATGACTGTTATTTTTTTGTGGGTTTAGTTGAAAAGCAGCTTAGGCTGAACTACGCCTTTCATCATTTTATCTTTAATTTTTTTTTATCCTCAAGTTATTTATAATGATGAATAAAGACCATTTACTATTATTATTATTAATACCATATACGATGAAATCGGTATCACAAATCACTGAGCAATTAAGCCATTACAATGTCACTTATGGGACTCAATCGATCTATGCCTATGATTTATATCACAAACAGCTCCATCAGCTGTTAGAAGATACCATAAAGCAGCACATAACTGTCAATAAATACTCGTAATTCAACATTTGCCATAGTCGGAACGACAGACAAACAGGCCGAACCCTACACCAAATATTTCCCGGCGCATATAAAACAACAAATAAATAAAAAGTGTACAATATCGGGTGAAATGTTTATGGAAGCGCCGCTTCAGGACCGGCATAGACCCACCAGATAGGAGGCTATTGTCAAACGTTACCATAATTCACAAGGACAGATCCACGCCGTGTGTTCTTTAGGTAGGGAGATTGCGGGACAAAATCTGGATTGTGTGAAATACCGGCCGTATAGTACAAGCACAAAGGTGAGCCATGAAGAAATGAGTACCGTATCCTTCAGAGTTATCGGCGATTTGAAAATCGTACTTAAGCGTACCCCCATATTGTTCCTCTTGTATAAGCTTTTTCCTATTATACAAACCTAAATTTGTCGTACTATTGCCGGTGCTCAGAACATACAAAAAGCTGACAATAAGTCAAAAAATGAGTAATGGAAATGGATGAAATTCATCATGCATTTGAGAACTGATATTTGGAATAATCAGTTGGCCATGAAAACAAAGCATTGTTTACACTACCTTCACTATGATAGATCGTCAAACCTAAAGTAATTTGTTATAACTTTCTTGTGGTGAGTTGCGTGGTGTTCTACTTTATACATCGTACTGTATTTAACAAGATCCAAGGTATCTCAATATGGATTTCGCTATAGAAGCTGAGATATCTGATCTGACGTATAATAAAGATGTGTCCTGTTTGTTGTATTAACGCTTACCGTCGGTTGAATGTATCATTACGTTTCTGCCACCTTTTCTGTTCCTAACAAGGTTTCGCCCTTTGCCCCCGTTAGGGTTAATTATGTTTGAGAACCTTGAAGTAGTGCCAGATAAAAGCTAGAATCAGATTTTTAGAAGGATGGCCTTAATCAATCCATACCAACTATAATAAATTCTCGTTCCGGCTTTGATATACTACGTTGTGTTGGTTTGAGATTTGAACGTAATCTTACGGTTTTTCATAAAAGCGTCAAGACAAAGCTTTTCATAAATTGCACGCAGAAATTTTGGAACAATATACGACACCGAAAATAGAAATCTTTCAAGGTTTATATCAAAATTTAAAAATTAGTGGTTGGAGGTCAATTGAGACAAGTCCCTTTCTTGAATCAGATACAAAGATTGGCGCAACTGCACAATAAAATTCACAAGTAAAATCAGCTCAAGAAAAAGAATCACCAAAGGCCGACCAAAATATAGTTTCGCTTGAAAGAACTAAAAGTTTCAAAACTTCTCAAGAAGTGACGTATTCCGCACAAATGAAATAAGAGCAGGGGGAAATGTAAAAGCTGCAGAATTAATCAAACATCCGTTTAACCTCAAATTCATTCTTTCAGAGATGGGTTTTTATAAGGTTTTTGAGTAGTGCTATGGTCATATCTTATTTTTTTTGTTTGTTATGTTTGATATATGATATTTCCGTTTTTTAAGGAATTCTATCTATCTATTCTATCACTACAATATTACAATTAATATACAGAGTGGCGCATCGAAAACGAAACAAACGCATTTACTGGCAGCTCAGTTTTTTTTTTGGAAAAACGCTCAGACTCGTCGATTTTGTTTTCGAGGGGGACACAAGTTTGGAAAAAAATTATGTTAACACGTGCAGCCCCCTGGGCGGGCGTGACACCAACCCTTAAATCTTAAATGGATTCCCTTCATAATGATGTAAAGTACATGAGCTTCATTTCAGTAGTTTTGAAGGTTTATTGATTTAAAGCTTAAAGTAGAGTTTAATAGGTACATCAGATTAGTGTGTACTACTTTCAGAAGAAATTTGACTAAAAGTATTTACTTAATAAGTAAATGCTTTTCTTCACTACGCCCATGGTTTGTTTATCATTTTGTTGTTGAAAATAGTTATTGGAGCGCTTTTTGTGGCAAAAAAGTTATTTCTTGAAGAAAGATAAGGAAACATCTCGTACTTATTTTAAATAGGAATTTAGTACATAGTTTGCGATTGATTAGACCAAACTTTGTTACTAAAATAACTTGTAACGTTTTATTACATGAATTAACCATGGTATATTCCACAGCAGAAAGAGTTGAAATTATCAAAATATTTTTCGGAAATAATCAGTGCGCTAATAGAACAGCAGAAATATTTAATAAGCGACATGAGAACAGTAACGTGCATCGAAAATATGTTCTAGAACTTGTAGCTAAATTTCGGGAGACTGGGTCAGTCGCCAATAAAAAGCGCAACATTGAAATTCCCATAAGGAACGAAGCAATAGAAGTGGGGGTTTTAGGGCAAGTTTATGTAGCTCCTACATTAAGTACCCGCAAATTGGAGACTGTATGTGGTATTAGTCGACGTACTGTCCAACGGATTCTAAAGGCCCATAGTTTTCATACGTATAAAATTCACCTGGTACAAGAACTTAATGAAGACGATTTTGATCGGCGATTACAATTTTGTGAAGATATGAGTGAACGAATCATAAACTATGAACATTTTCTATTCAACCCTTGCTTTTCCGGTGAAATGTATTTGGAATTACTGGAAGGCGCCATAGATCCTGCATTAACAGCCATAATTGAAAATCAGAATAATCGGCGGTACATTGCGAATAGGTTGATGTTCCAACAGGATGGTGCCCCACCACATTACGTATTACGTGTTCGACAATATTTAGATCAGACGTTTCCAGATCGATGGATTGGTAGAAGAGGTGCAATTGAATGGCCCCCAAGATCGCCTTTGGATTTCTTTATGTGGGATCAATTGAAAAGCAAAGTCTATGCTACTCAGCCAACATCATTAGAAGACCTGCGACAAAGAATTGTGAATGAGTGCCTTCAAATTGCTCCTCAAATATTGCAAAGGATGCGGCAACGTTTTGAGCAAAATCTTTATTATTGCATGGAGAGTCATGGTGGCCATTTTCAACATTTACTTGCCTAACGGGTCAGTTCATTCTTTATTTTTAAATTACTTTGCTGCCAAATGTATTGATCTCCACTAATCATGATGTATTAGTTTTATTTAAGCTTTAAATCAATAAATTTTCAAAACTACTGAACTGAGGTACATTAATTTTATATCATTATAAAGGGAATTGAAAGACCTTTAAAATAAGGTATCACTCGACCCCCCTTTCCATTTAAGATTTTGGGGGTGGTGTCACCCCCGCTTAGGGGGCTGCACGTACTAACGTGATTTTTTGCCAAACCTATGCCCCCCTCGAAAACAAAATCGACGAGTCTGAGCATTTTTCAAAAAAAAACTGAGCTGCCAGTAAATGCGTCTGTTTCGTTTTCGATGCGCCACCCTGTATATCCTATCAAACATCACAATGTCAACGTATTTCAAGGTTCCGACACCATATGTTGGGTACGCCGCATTGAAATTCTGTTTATTTGTCTAGAGATTGGAAATCAGAGAAACCTAAAAACGTGTACCAAATTTCGTGAGGATGCTGAAAAAGGATTTCTTCCAGCTTTTTTTCTATACCTGTGGGTTCAGTTACTTTCATGCCTTTAGATGGTTTCATTATTAGGTCCGGTATCAAAAATCAAGCTAACCTTCATATTCACTCTTTTCTTTCTCAATATAAGTAACATAGGCAACCGAAAACCTCCCAGGATAGTCCCCAGATTTGTTCTTAAATTATGTATTTATTTTGTCGTATACTAAATTCTGATCACTTGGTACTAAGCAAAAAAATGTGATTTATACAAAGCCCGATATAAGCTACATCATGAAGCTCGATACCTCTCACAAACCTGTTAATATTTTCGCCTCAAGAGCATAGCTAGTCATTCCATTCAACAGATATGTATATCCACAGGCTCTATCTGAAACTCTTTGGGTTCTCCCAGTCAAGTAGATCGTGTTCGAGTATGTTCGATTATGTCACTTTGTCGTAAAGTGCGTAGAGTAGAACATTTCGGTAGAAGCATCACTGATATCAAATCAATATGGTTTTATAGCGGGCAAATCTACAACAGATGGGGTATTAAGTATAGTAGATGAAATAACCCAAAATATAGATGGAAAAGTACCATCGATATGCGTATTTGTGGACTTACAAAAAGCGTTTGACACAGTTAACCACAATATACTTTTGGAAATCTTAGAAAGAATAGGTTTTCGTGGAAAGATGTATACTTTAATGGAAAACTATTTATCAAATAGACCGCAATCAGTAAAATTATTAAGCTCGTATAGTAAAGAAATGTTTGTTAAATGTGGTGTTCCACAAGGTACAATTTTGGGTCCTCTGTTATTCAATATTTATTTAAACGATATATTCAAAATTAACAGTACTGGTAAAATAGTCAGTTTTGCAGACGATACTGCTATACTCTATAAAGGTAAGGATTGGAACGACTTAAAAGATATTATCCAAAATGACTTTTGCAAAATTATTCAGTGGTTTGATAACCGAAAATTAACAATTAACTTTACTAAAACTCATTTTTTACCATTTTCGTCTCTATCTAATCATCTACCAAAATATAACCACCTTCGGTTTAAGGTAAATGATAAAAATATAAAAATCAATAGAGTTAATGATACAAAATATTTAGGAATTTATCTAGATCCCCACTTGAGATGGGATGTACATATTTCTCACATACTAAAGAAAATTAGATTCATAGCATATAAAATAAAATTTCTAACCGGTATATTAACTGAATATTATCTACGAATAATATATCAAGCTTTAGTCGAGCCACACATAACATATGGTATAGTAGTGTGGGGTGCTGCATGCACGACATACTTTAACGATTTAGATGTACTTCAAAGAAGAATTTTAAAATCAATGTTAGGCAAATCAAAATTATACCCAACTAATGACTTATATAATGATGCACAAGTATATGATACTAAACAACTTTACTTCTTACATACCATCACTCATTATCACAAAACTGTTGAACATGAACATAATTAAACATAATCATAAAACCAGATATAAATTACGCGCAAAAAATGTTCCTAAACCAAACAAATCCCTAATGAAACGATGTCACCTGTATATAGCTCCAAAATTGTACGAACATTTACCAAATAATTTAAAACAATTACGCAATACATCAGGCTTCAAAAAAAAAATAAAAAAATTTATTAACACGATTGGGAGAAATCAAATTAATAAAATAATCTCAAATATTATACAATAAATGCTCTACCATTCTTACCAATAATTTCTTTTTTCTCTCTATTTTATTATATTTTGCAATTCAACATACATATGATCCATGCACAGGCGTTGTCCTCCTATGGATATATTATATTTATTTACTCGTTTCATGTTCCCTGTATTTTAGAGTAAATAAATATTATTATTTATTATCACTAATTTTGTTAACAATGCGTCAAAAATACCGTGGAATATCCCTGAGGGAGGAAGGAAACGCAAAAGACCAAAAAAAAAAAATGAGAAGAATAGAGGAGCATTACGTGAAGCACCAGAAACAAGGGTTGGAGAAAAAAAGGTGTCAAGTAGGTTGACTCCACATCATCAGGCTAATGTTCTCTAAGGAAAAAGTTAGTTAAAAACAAGTATGAGCCACACCGGCAGTACCGACAAACTGGTTACGTTGCTATGACAGAAACCTTGCCCATTCCTAGCCGCTCGTCAGTCTAAACACCGCTACAGCAATCGCCGACTATGAACGACGCTCATCGGTGAGGTCCCGCCGCATAACCCAGAACGCAAGTGTTAGAAATATGTTTGTCGTTCTGCTTTAAAGGAAAAAATGTACGGGCAAATCTATGAGGTCTGGAATACGTCTAATAGGTGCCTAGGATTACTAATATTTATAAATCGAGCTATACCCACTCCCACGACCTCCTACCCCACGTTTTAATACCTCAACAATTTTTTTTCTGGAAACGATCAGGAGTCTATGAAACGTTAAAAAACGTAGTTAGAGGGATATCTATTTTTTTTTCTTTTTTTGAATCTAGCTCCACAACTAGGTCGATATAAAAAAACACAATAATGAAAACAAAATAAATCTCAAACTATGACAGACATATTAACAAAAAAGTGATTGGATCGTCCACAAATTTTGAATATTTTGAGTTCGCTGATAACTATTATATATATATATATATATATATATATATATATATATATATATGCTTGCTAAAAAATGTTACAGTTGCGTTCAAATTCGAGTCTTTTAAGTCTTAAGGGTCGGTGAAAAAGGGCTTAGTAACGATTTCCTTAAAATCAAAATGTAGGACCAAACATAGCGGACATGTTTGCAGACAATGCAATGTGTTGATTGTTCTTTTATGTCGTTGAAAGCTGCATTAGCTGTATCCAAAGCTGACATACTTCCTAACTGGGTGTCTGACAAATATGCTACTATTCAAAATAGAGCGTACTCTAGTGGACGTTTTGTCTAAACTCCTTTCGAATCCACTTTACTATACATTATGAAAAAAATTACAATTTACAAGTTGTTGTTGAATCATGTCATATGCCCATTAGCAAGTAATACAATGCCATATAATTATACTTACTTACGTAACGCATTTTGTTACATCTCAGTACTGTGGGTTATTTAAAATCGTCACATTATTCGATTATATACTTTTTCATCCTTTGATGCGACAGTCATTCACTTTAGCTATACTAAGTGACATATAAATCTGAACACCCAGTTTAAATGGTTTTATTTTAATAAAAGTTGGTGAATGTTTTTATCTTACTGTAAATAACAAGTGAAAAAATGTTCAGCCTTAGCAGTTGGACATTCCGGTTTTTATACTGCTTTTTTTTAATTCACTAATGCTCTAAAAATGAATATTTCAGCCGCAGTAAAGAATCAACGTTGGCGGATTTTGGTTCTTGACATCCTTTACGATCGGCTACGATGCCTAGAGTACGGAGACCTGTACGATTTCGTCAACTTAGTGAGTTTGATAGGAGCCGTATAGTGGGACTTCGGAAAGCTGGACTTTCTTTTCGGGCAATTGCAGTTAGAGTGCAAAGAAGTGTAGACACTGTGGTTAGGTGTTGTCAGGCATGGCTTCGAGAAGGCCGTACGCAAAGAGTAAGGGGCACTGGACGGCGCCGTAGAACGACAGACCGTGAAGATCGCCGCCTAAGATGGCCTTAAGGGACCGCTTCTCCACTATCAGGTCCATTGCAAATGAATGGTTTGCAGAACACGGAAGACCTATTGGCATGTGAAGTGTTTACCGACGAACGAGAAGTTTTGGCTTGTTTTCATACCGGCCACACTGGGTCCTCCCTTTAACTCGAGAACACCGCCGTAATCGCCTTGAGTGGTGCAGACAACGGTCACTTTGGGATCAGGAATAGAACAGTATTGTCTTTAGTGACGGGTCTCGATTTTGTTTAGGCATGCACGATGGTCGTGCCAGGGTTAGAAGGCGACGTGGTGAAAGGAGGAATCCACAGTTTTTTGTTGAAAGACATGTTCATCATACTGTTGGAGTTATGGTTTGGGGTGCTATAGCTTATGGTTCCAGGTCACCTTTAATCTTCATCAGAGGTAACATGAACGCGCAGCGTTATATCCACGAAGTTTTAGGACCCCATCTTTTATCCTATCTTGACACCCTGGCAGATCCAACTTTCCAACAAGATAATGCCCGACCACATGTTGCAAGAGTCACAATAGACTTCTTTCAACATAATGATGTCACATTGTTACCATGGCCACCAAGATCTCCCGACTTACCCCCAATTGAGCACGTGTGGGATATGATGGGTAGGAGATTGCTCAATTTGCAACGTCGTCCTCAGACTCTAGAAGCACTTCGAGAGGAGTTGGTAGTTGCCTGAAATGAGATAGCACAGGAGGACATTGACCACCTGATCAGAAGCATGCCTAGGCGCGTTGGAGAATGCGTAGCACATCAGGGTGCATCCACACATTATTAAAGGTCACAGGGCTTTAAAGCAGTGCAATCATTTTGAAATTTTTATCATTTACTTATTATGCTTCATTAAGTACTTATTCAAAATTTTATTAAAATAAAACCATTTGAACTGGGTGTTCGGATTTATATGTCACTTAGTATATAAATCTAAGTGAAACTAATGCTATCAAAACATACATTATGTATTTCTATCATTATGAACAAAATCTGGAGTCAAAGGATTTATATTTACTTTAGACCAGGCGTTTTGGTTCCTGAGCAGTCGTACCTTTGTGTGTCGGTACTGTTTTGAACTCTATCGGTCTATCCAGATGGAAGCAGCGATTTCTTATATTTCTTTATAAAATGCTCGACATGTGACTTGCCCTATTGCTTTCTATAATGTTGTTCATCCTATATCTTGAAAACAAACCTCTATACTCAACCACACACCTCAGAATGCTACTGTAGAGACTGTCCCACATCAGCTAGCATCTGAATCCAGTAACACACCGTTCATACAAAGTTCACAGATAGTAATTACTTTTTAAATTCCTTAGACCGCTAGGGCACTTCGAAAATGCCAATTTATTTTCTTCAGGATACCTTTCGACACAATTCAGGCGACTTCTGAATCTCAAAAAGTCAAACTTTTGGCAGGTAAAGCGAGTGAGTTCTATCCCACTTTCTGACGTCCCAGAAGTCGACGTCAAGCCAAAACCGGGTGATAGGCAAAGTCATAACAGCTATCAGAAAAATATTTAAATATATTATATATATATATATATATATATTTACAGGGACATGTGGTTCCAGCATGATGGCTGCCCAGCGCACTATGCACTCTCAGTGAGAGAGTATCTTGATCAAAAGTTTCCAGGCAGATGGATAGGGCGGTCTGGTACAATATCGTGGCCAGCCCGGTCACCAGATTTGAATCCGTTAGATTTTTTTTACTGGGGAACTGTAAAAGAGAAAGCGTATTTCAAGCCGATTCAAAATGTAGCTGAGCTACGGCAAAGACTATTGGAAGCAGCTGAGTTTGTTAATAACCGTGGATTCGCTCGTTTAATAACCCGATCTTTTTTAAGAAGATGTCGAGCGTGTATTGCGGCTAAAGGAAAACAGTTTCAGCATTTGCTGTAAATTTAAATCATCATCAGCAGCATTTTGACGCCCACTGTTGTGCAAACAGTTATCCTTAAGGGTCCTTGTGCGTTTTCATAATCGCTGTTTAATTAGGAAATTCTGAAAAATTTTCATCAGTTTTTTTTTTTCAAATAAAAATTGTGCATAAGTTAACGAGTAATCTTCTAAGTGTTATACCATCGTTATTAAATGTGCCAACTTTTAAGGTTACTTGCCAAACTCTCGTAGTACATTTTTTCCAGTACAGCCAGTTAAAGTTGAGCAAAGTATTACTTTGGAATACTTGGTTGGGAAATAAGTGGCAATTTTTCCTGAACGAGAAAAGTTGGCAGTAAGGTTGAGACACCAGTTTGAAGATGCATTATTCATCATTAAAATAAAATAAAATCCAAAAAAAGTTAATATTTGTAGTAACAGGAGTTGACAGACTGCCGTAGGGTGTGAAATTCTATATTTTTTTCAAAGACCTATAATTTTCAAAACACATACATAAAAATTTTTTAAATATTTTTCTGATAGCTGTTGTGACTTTGCCTATTACCCGGTTTCGGCTTGACGTCGACCCTGTATACGAATAATTCAAGTTACTTGGAATACCGCAGCCACTTGGCAAAACACAAACATCACAGGGGTCACTTAGTTGACTCTCAGATTCCGATAAACCAAATGAACTTGTGATGCCTTTCAGGGAATCTAAGTTGGCGATTCTAATTCTACCGGACTATAAAGGCAGTTCAGTTCCCCGTATGACTGCTTCCATCATATGACAGGACCGAGAGTTCCCGCTGGCACTGAATTACACGCAAAATTGCACGCACAGAGGCCGCCCATTTCCGAGCAACATGAGGATGAAGAACGCAAGGAGGCCCACGGCGAGCGATCTATGGCAGACATAAATTAATGTGACAGGTCCGTCCGACCCCTCCCCTGGCAGCTGTTGCCTTTCGGTATTCGGTGGTGATGTCCGGTCTGTCACCGCATGCCGTCTTTCTTTATCACTGCTAATCCGTATATACACATTAATGTTAGCTATGGTGTGCGACGTCTTTGTGAATAGTGATTTATTACTCTTCCCCGACACCCAGTATTCGCTGATTTATCGATTTTCTCTGGTTCTTTTGCCCGAGTGACAAGGTGAAAAAGTGGCTGTCCCATCAATATGTACGACTATTTGTTGGAAAGTCATTTGTGAGGACACTGCCAGGAACTGACACCATCAAAGGAGGAACTCAAATGCTTGTAGTTAATCTCTGACACAGTTTGGGTTGTTGACTCATTGATCGTTCCAGATGTACAAAAGTAGCTCATAGCATTATTGCAATCGATTTGGAAAAAATATAGGTATATGCGTTAGGCAAAATGCATTAACAAGGATCTGCTAGAATAATAATAATAATAATAATAATAATAATAATAATAATAATAATAATAATAATAATAATATTATAATAAATGGCCTTTATTCGTCACATAATTACAAAATAATTGGCTAGTGACGAAAAGGTGGAATGTCAGCTTATGCTGTTTTTCAACCCGACCTAAAAAAACATTGACATAGAGAGAAAAAAAAATACCTACATTTAAAGGGAACAGTTCACAGCATTGACCACGAAAAAGATAAAATCCTAAAATATTACACTTCTCAGAAAACGGAAACTGTCAATTACCTGTGGATATGCGTAAAGTTAAATTCTAGCCATCCGATTCCTTAAACTCATCTTTATACTTTTTTTAAAATTGCTTAGGCTATATTCTTTATCTCACTTGACCAGCAGTCATATAGTTTGGGTGCCCCAGAATGACTTAATCATCACAACTGGTCTAGCAATTATCATGTGATGTACAGTATATTCAGATAAGAGATAGACCGGATGTAAACAAAAGGTTTGGGTGATTTTCACGCTAACGCCGCCGTCTCGACGTAAAACAGGAGCCCTCATTGGTCAATTCGCAATTAAATGCTTATGCCGAGCGGCAGAGCAGTCGTATCAAGGCAGAGTCACATTCAGGTTCAGACGTGTTACGTATGTCGTGTGCATCATTGCAATTTGATATTTCTTTGGACGTTTTCGTTTGTTATCTTATTAAGTTGATGAGTTTGTCGTTGTTATTGTTATACCTTGTTATTGATTGTTATTGTTATCAACTGCTTGCGTAAAATGCCCAGTAGTACAGATACTGCCGATGAAGTTGTAAACTCCTGTAGTCCACCTAGGAAACGCTCTAAAAAAAGACACCTGAGTGCAGAAATGAAAGAGGTCATTTTGAATATATATAAGATCGAGCGCGAGGAGAACGAGGCATCAAACATCAAAGAAATTGTTGTGAATGGCCGGTCTATCTCTTATCTGAATATACTGTATGCTGCATAACAAAATAGCTACGCTAACAACAAAAAATAAATCAAACGTCTATTTCGGTCTTGATTTATAGCCGGTGTCTGCTATTGAAGTTCTATTTATTCCAAACTGGCGGTTAAGCGAAATAAATTTTTATCTGGCAAAAATTGAAAAGGCCATATAACGTGAGTTATGAAGTCACGGCTTGGTTGTTTGGAGGATATACGGGCTCTGTAAAACTCATGCGGCGCTCTATATAATAAATGTTCAGACGTACTTTATAGCAGCCCAATAAATAAGCTGGTTATTCTATTATGAACCGCAACAGAATGGCTGTCGGAGATGCATTGTGGCTCACTTTTGCGCTCGTAGATAATCTTTCAGGAGATAGTGTGCCGTGTTCGGTCGGCGTTTCTGCAGCGCCGCGGCATGATTAAAGGGCTTTTATGCAGGCGCAAGCCGTGGTGAGGGTGCAATAAGGTTTAGGGCGAGTTTGGGTGGTCGTTTCGCCTGTTCCGAAGAATCTGCAAAATGTGCTAAGTAGTTTATTGTTGGTGTTGTATAAGCAATTCAGGAACGCCTGCGTCCCATCTACAGGGTGTTCCAAGACTATGGACACAACTAAAGATGCTAGATAAAACCTTGAATATAAGGGCTTTAGGAAATAAAATGTTGCATGGTGGTGTGCCTCAAGGAACAGTACTAGGCCCACTATTATTTAGTCTCTACTTAAATGACTTATTCAAAATTAACAGTTCTGGAAAGATTATATGTTTTGCAGATGACACCCTCGTATTATATAAAGCTGATGACTGGAGCACACTGAAGCAAATAGCTGAAAAGGATTTTATAAGGATCATTGACTGGTTTGATACTAAAATTTGAACAGTTAACTTCAAAAAAAAAAACAAAATTTATTGCATCTACATCCTATTCAAAATTTTTACCTACCTTCGAACAAATTTCCGTTAATTATCATGGCCAAAAGACCAAAATCGATAGAGTTAACACTTTGAAATATCTTGGAATATTTATGGACTCACATCTAAGGTGGGATAACCATATTAAATATATTATAAAAAAAATTATAAATGCTGCCTATAAACTCAAAATGCTTGCTAATATTCTTACAGAAAGTTATCTGCGAATCCTATACCATGACTTAGTTGAAACCCATATAATATACGGCATCACAGCCTGGGGTGCCGCCCGCAAGACATATATTTCTGACCTGAATATAGCACAAAAAACTGTTTTGAAAGTCATTTTCCATAAGCCAAGATTATATCCAACGAACAACTTATATCAAGAAACAGCGATACTTGATACAAGACTTTATTTCTTACATGCCATCACCTTATACCATAAGTATTGTAATAAAAAGAAAAAATCCTATAAACACGAGCATAACACACGATTTCGAATAGGCGCATCTAATATCCAAAGACCACACAAAACATTATTTAGAAAATCATTTAAATTCTTAGCAGCTAAATTATATAATGTAGTACCAAACGAAATAAAAATACTTAATTTTGGAAAAAAAATTAGAAGAAAATTGAAAGACTGGGCAGCGAATGACTATACATAATTATATAGAAAACTAAAACTACAAAATTCCAATTACATTAATACTTTTTAGATTTAACAGTAATTGTTATACACATATATGATTTATTGTTAGTTATTAAGATATAAACCTCACATAGGCGATGCCTTCTGTGGTTTTTTCATATTTTTTTGCTCATTTTTTGTATTTTGGCGAATAAATATTATTATTATTATTATTATTATGTGTTGGTTACCCTGTATTTATCGTTGACACTCACTTTGAAGGTCATTTCGGAATCAAGTCAATCGAACCCTCATCTTTTATTGCGGGACTAGAAAGCACATTTTCTGTTCAACGGTGTTAACGTCACAGGGGCTAAAATCACATCTAGAGGTTATTTTAAGGTCAACTGCTGCTCTTTGATGGAATGTTGTGATATACGGAAAAAGAGGAATATTAAAGAGAACCTTCCATGCGAAAATTGTAGGAGACCCATCGGCACATCTGATGTTGACCTTCATTCTGACCTTGGCCAGGAATTCAAGGTTAAATCGATTTTTTCACATGGAAACCCTCAACTGTGAGCTAGGTATTACATGGTTGCAATACTGTTTAGGGCGGGTCTGGGTGGTCGTTTTGGCGTCTTCAGAGGAATCGTAGAATGTGCTAAGTAGTTTATTGTTGGTGTTATATAAGGAACGCCTACGTTCCATCTACAGGGTGTCCCAAAAGTGCGGACACACCCACATATCTCGGAAACAAAGATTCTAGAAAAATCTTTGAATACAAGGGCTTTAGAAAATAAAATAGTGCATGTAGTGGTTACCTTGTATTGGTCGTTGACATTCACTTTGAAGGTCATTTCGAGGGCAAGTCAATTTTTTCAAACGGGCACCCTCATTTTTTATTGTGGGACTAGAAAGTCCAAGACATTTTCTTTTCAACGGTGTTACTGTCACAGGAGTTAAAATTACATCTAGAGGTTACTTTTAAGTCAACTGCTGCTCTTCCATGGAATGTTGTGATATACGGAAAAAGAAGAATAATAAAGAAGAACCTTCCATGTGAAAATTGCAGGAGATCCAACGGCACATCTGATGTTGACCGTCATTCTGACCTTGGCTATGAATTCAAGGTCAAATCGAATTTTTCACATGGAAACCCTCAACTGTGAGCCTCGCTAAGGTCACAATAAGGTTTAGGGCGTTTAGTCGTTTATTGTTGGTGTTGTATAAGAAATTAAGAAACGCCTACGTCCCATCTACAGGGTGTTCCAAAAGCATGGGCATACCCAAATATCTCGGAAGCATAGGGATGCTAGAAAAAAGCTTCTAACACAAAATCTTCATGAAATCAAATAGCGCATCTAGTGATGACCTTGGGTTTGACGTTGATATTTACCTCAAAGACCATTGCAAGGAAAAGTCGATTTCTTCAAATTGCAGAAATAGAAAGCCCACATATGTAATTGTCCAACGGTCTGAATATCAAAGGAGCTTAAATCACATCTAGAGGTTATTTTGAGTTCAACTGTTCCTTCGTGGAATGTTGTGAGACAGCGGATAGATGGAAAAGTGGGAATTTCGGAGAAAAACCTTCCCTGAGAAAATTGCAGGAGGCCCAACGGCACATCTGATGTTGAGCGTCATTCTGACCTTGGCCATGAATTCAAGGTCAAATCGATTTAGGTTTAGGGCGGGTCTGGGTGGTCGTTTTGTCGTGTTCTTAAAAATCGTAGAATGTGCTAAGTAGTTTATTGTTGGTGTTTTATAAGAAATTGAGGGACGCGTACGTATAAAAAAGTATGGCACACCCAAATATCTCGAATGTTAGAAAAAAGCTTCTAAGACAAAAGCTTCATGAAATCAAATGGCGCATGTAGTGATGACCTTGGGTTTGACGTTGATATTTACCTTAAAGGTCATTGCAAGGAAAAGTCGATTTTTTCAAATTGCAGAAATCGAAAGCCCATATAATTTTTTTTCCAACGGTATTAATTTCAAAGGAGCTTAAATCACAGCTAGAGGTTATTTTAAGGTCAACTGTTGCTCTTTCATGGGATGTTGTGAAACAGCTAGAAAAAGAAGAATATTAAGGAAGAACTTTTAATGTGAAGAGTACAGGACACTCAGCGGATGGTGGCCTTCATTCTGGCTATAATCTTGAAAGCCAGTTCAAGGTTAAGTTGACTTTTCCACATGGAAACCCTCAATTTTGATCACAGCCCTGGAAATGGAGGAAAAATTCATGTTCAAAGGCTTAGTTAACGGATGTAAAATCACGCCTAGAGGTTATATTAAGGTCAAATGACCTATTTTTGTAACTTGGACTAAAAAACCTAACCAGGTTATCCCCATTTTCTCTTCATGAGGATAGTAATTCGTTCACGGTCAGTCAGACGATTTTCAATTACAAAAACTGAATGCTTCCAGCAATAAAGCATCGTGGATGTATGGCATAAAAGTTGAGGGTTTCCATGTGAAGAATTCAATTTGTCCTTGAATTGACCAAAAAGGTCATAGCCTTGATGGGATTTTAGTCCATATGATATCCACACCGTTGAGCAGGTAATTTATTTTTACTTTCTACTGCTACAGAAAAAAATGGGGTTCCCGTTGTAAAAAAATCAAATTTCTCTTGAAGTGACCTTCAACGTGGATGTCAACGTTAGATCTAAGGTCACCACTAGATGCGACATTTGATTTCCTGAAATTTTTTAAAAATACACTCAGTTTCTGAGACATTTGGATGTGTCCATACTTTTGGGACACGCTCTCAACTGTTTGGATAATCATGTGTGTTTCCGTCTTACCGTATATGTCAGAAGGTGAACTGGTAGTCTTTAACAGTCTTGAACGGTGATGAACCTCTCTAGAGTCCTCATTAATACAGGAATGAGTATTTTTCACTAGTACCATTTATTTTCCTTATAGTTGTTCTTGGTCTTCATGATGTCGGGTTATATAAAGCGCCCCAGAATAAGATGAAGCTCTCTCGTAAGCACGTAAAACAGAATAAATAAAAAATAATATAATAAGCAAAGGCTTTCATTTAGCTGAGACTAAAATGAACTGAAAATTTAAAAATATCTTTTTCCGATTGGAAATATTTAAACCATAATGGAGTTCCTCCATTTCAATTTTAATCAAATAAAAGTAGGTTACGTTTCAAGAGCAAGGTGGAAAAAGTGTGTAACACGGTCTTATTTGAAAACTTGAAATGCAGGATGAGGGAGCTTATAACTTGATAATTAAGTGTTCGAAAACTTTGATAGCTCGTCACTTAGCAATTTTTCTATTACGGATTTCACATTCTATGGTTACAAAATACACACAGGGAGCTTTAAAATGTTCCAAGGTAGCGCCCAGCCACAGTCTATTTTACGTCATTCGATAACAAACTCGTAATCAGCCTAGAATTTTTTTGATGATTTTTTAATGGAGCTTCATTTCAGTGTTAAACCTTTTGGTGTAAATCGATAAAGAGCATTGAAGCAAGACCGTTTTTCTCTTGTCGAAATTGAACGAGAATACTCATTCTGAATAGATTATGCTTCCTAGAATATATTTATTTTACATCACTAACATAACAGGGTTCAATCCGTAATATTAGATTAAGTAGAATATCACCAGTTAGAGAATATTTTGAAAACGGTATACTCCAGTGATCTATTCCATAAAGAAATCAGTCACGGAACCATCTGGACTCAAAAGTCATGACATATTTTTTTATTAATCACAGCTGTCAGAATACGTTTAAAACAGTTTTGGGTAGTTAAGGTTTTCAAAATGGGTAGAGGAAAGATTATTAGTGAGAAAATTCGGTTACTGGTAATCAATTTTTTTAATTCTTGGAAATCAAACTCAGAAATTGCAAATTTGTTAGACTTATCGCGGTACAGTGTGAGAAATATTGTTAGACTATATAACGTAACTGGTCCAGTTAATATTAAGCATTAAGCATTAAGAAGAATAATCGTGAAAAACAGACGTGCCAATTATTTACAATTAAGTGCTCCGTGGAATGACGCTGATGGACGGAGAATTTCGAGGTCCACAACTCATAGAGAGGCCCACAAACTGGGATTTAGCACTTGCAAGGTAAGTTTTCTTATAAAAAAAGTGACGTAAAAACCCTAAAGTTGCACAACTTGTTTATAGGCTAAAGAAAAGCCACTTTTGACTCCACTGCAAAAGAGAAATCGGCTTAGATGGGCTAAACAACATAGACAATGGACACCTCAACAATGGTGTGCAATACAATGGAGCGATGAGGCCCGATTCGAAGTTTGTGTTGGTGACAGTCGCATTAGAGTTATTCGCAAAAAAAATGAAGCATTCCATGTTGACTGTCTGAAAAGAAAAGTGAAATTTCCAGCATCCATTATGGTCTGGGGCAGTATGTCATCAAAAGGAGTAGGAAAACTTAATTTTATTGATGGAAAATGTGGATACAAACGAATATTTGGCAATTTTAGAAGAATCGCTTTTATTTTTTACGACTAGAGTGTATCTAAAATGTTTTTGAGAAAATAAATGTTTAGTTTATAAAGGCATATTTTGGTACAAATCTTGAAGTGGGCCACTGAAGTGGGAAGGGGCTCGTACTTTGCAATTCATATGTCTCAGCGATATCTAAAGTAGCCACGATAACTGTTTTGAACAATTTTGAAAATTAATATTTTTGAGGCTTCCAAGCGTCTCAGTCAAAATTCAAACCTTACTCTTACTAGATCCAGAATAGTATTTTATACTCCACTGATCTTAAACCAAATTTTATCCTTACTTGGTAGGCTAACTGGTGGCGAATTTTTCATTTTCCCAGACTGTACACACATACCCACTCGTAAAAAAGATACCACCCTGTCTGAGGCAGGTGGGTAAATATAATTAAATATACAGTGCCTTTCACAGGTTACGGTATAGGAACGGTATCTGAATTGCGATCCTTAACAGATACGCTTTCGGACGACAAGCTTCGATGTCTCACTTTTGTTTGATTCTCAACAGGGTGATTTATAAAAAGTTGACAGTATGGCACACAAGGTAGGTCAAAATATAACACCAAAAATAAACTCATAACTATCGGTCTTCCAATATACCCTTACCGATATACAGCGCATTGAGGATTTGGTTATGTAATCGAAAAGAAATTTTGTCTTCGGAGTTTGTTAATAAATTTACTTATATTTGTTTACGTGCAGAAACATTTTTCATGACTCGCCTCTAATGAGAAGCTTTTGGATGAGATTTGGCTTGAATATTTGAGGTAAATTCCGTATAAAAATCTTCATCTCGCTGTATTTTGAAAATACGCAGTAATATTTGGCATTGAAGACTACACGTAGTCTTCTATCTCGCCACAGCGTTATTTGAACCAGATCCATGTTTTGTCCTTCTTCACTCCCATCAGTGGCGTAAAAGTCTACAGATTTTATGCTCTATGTATATAGGAACTTTATTTTGTTATTTCTGCGTGTACTATCTGGAAATATTGATTAGTTTTTCTGAACCAACTTGTATAAGTCATCAAGGTTGTATGCTTGTTTGCTTTGTAAATTTTAGTTAAAAATCACCGAAAATATAATCTCAATATGGCTTCCAGCCGCGCGCATCAATTTTCGTCCACCAAATGCTGCACTTAAAGAGCTTCAAACCAAAAGACGTAAACTCCAAGTAATCCGTTGTTTAATTAAACAAGACGTTTCCTTCCCTTTGATACAGCCATTTAGTAAAAATACATCCTGGTCTTTGAAAGCAAAACAACTGGTCATAAAACCCGGTGTTTATTTGACATTGGCTGGCCATAAATATCCAGATATTGTAGTCGTATTCCATTTTTAGTGCGTAGTTAAGAGTGTAAACGGCACTGAGAGAGTTTAGAAAAGCACTTACCGCGGACTAGCTATCAAATGGAGCGGGGATAATTTATGTTCAGCAGCCCGTATCTTTATGGGTTGGTGTGGTGATGCATGCTTCTCGGAAGTCCGTATGGTGTGTTTGAGCTCAAGATCGACACATAACGTCGTTGCACCGTGTTTTACGAAAGCATGGACGGATCTTTGAGAGTAGACAGCTACGACCGGCAGCTGTTAACACTCTTAAGAGCTTCTAGAACGTCATCCATATTTGCCTCAAAAAAAGTATAAGGCAGTATCATTGGAAGAGTGTGACGGTTTCAGCACTCATGAAATGATATGCGAATATTTAAGGGTGTGAATCTATGGTCCAAAAATGTTTCCTTACAAACACTCGGGGTGTAGGGGTTTTAGGAAAAAAATGGAAATTAATTAATATTTTCAGAACCGCTTCAGATATTTCAACAATGCAATTTAGCAATAAATATCTAGTTGCTCTGGAATATGTCACTGGCTTTTGACATCTGACAAGTCTGTGTTATTCAAATCTGTTCGCTGTGACATATTTTTCATTATTTAGTTTCTAAAGTCTTGTTAATAATGGTGAATTGAAGAATGACAGATCTGAAGTAATAGAAATGCCTAGTTCTTTTGCTTCTTATACTCTGTCAAGTTTGTAATTATCCAGTATACATACGAGTATAATCACATAGTATGATGATTTTGGCACCAGTGAAGAACTGTCTACATTTTCCTGCAAAAGCTTTAAGCCCTTGTCCATAATACTTATTAACAAATGTTTTAGGAATATTTAGGAATATTGGAAACATTAAGATTCTTATATGTTCATAGTGTGTTTCAGTGTCGATAATAACACACTTCGCACTTTTTCAAATAATAAATCGCTTTTATATCGAAAACTGTCAACTTCTAATCGAATCATGTCGAACGAAAATACCCCTGGTTTGCGAAATAATTGTAAAGTCTGGTTTCATTGATGCACGCTATGCCAGGGGGTAATTAAAACACGGGCGCATAAAATGGGTACACCATTTTTTGTGAGAAAACTTATTCTACAACAAAGAATGAGATAACGCGTTTTTTGGGATTCAATCGAAAGTATTGTCAGGAACCAAAAAACTCTTCAAATAAGGTTTTAGGTATATATGAGACCTACACAGCTCAGCGCATTGCAGTATGAAATATTTTTTTTATAAACTTTAAGGCTCATCTGTATTTCAGCTCTAAATATGTATACGCAAGGGTATGAAAAAAATTTGGTTTCCTCGCAACAAAAGATGATAGGCACGTCCGTTCTGTTTTAAAATGAGTATACGATACCATGGGTATGCTCTTAGAATACCGAATCTGTTCAATTACTCACAAATGCGAAATGTTTTAATTTGTTTAGAATAAAAAAAAGTCTTCGTTTTTTGCATGAAAGTAACTATCTTCCGGAACGGTTTGTGATTCAGGTCGTCAAGGTGAACCCGTGTATTTTGCGAAAAATGCCGCTTGACCGAACCTTGTAAACCAGTAGTGATTAGTGATGGGCGGAAGACAGGTGTTTTGGGATAAATAATAAAACAAGTGCCAGAACGTGGCCATAACTTTTTTACTCTTAGTTCGAGCTTTTTGCGTCTCATTCTTTAGGTCTCATGGATACCTACGAATCTTATTTGAAGAGTTTTTGTGGTTGCTGGCAACACCTTCTATTGAATCCCAAAAACGCGTTTTTCCACAAAAATTTGTGTACTCATTTTTTGCGTTCATGCTTTAAGTATACTTTATCTGAAGTCACTTGAAACACTGTGAAATACCGGGTGCGTTTTATATATCTATATTTAACACGCTATGTTGCTGCAAAAATCGCCAAATTTCGCAGCAAATATCCCCCGTATAAGATCAAAGGCTGTTTCACCGGTCCACGTGGAGTAAAGCACGCCTATGCGTGGACATAGCCAATGAGAAAGCGTGTATTTCAGAGCTCCGAACAAGTGCAGGTGGCTACTGAAAATTGAAACAGTTTAGCCAGTGCCGTGTACCGGTGAATAAACGTGTTTTCTTTAGCCTGTCCGTGTTTTTTCATAGATTTTATTAGTTTCTATGTTTTTGACTTTTGAATACTCAGTTTACTTCCTGATTTAATTGTTGTGTTGATTGTTCTTGTGTGTCCTAAATATGGCTCTTTGGAGACCTTGAGAAAATGCTCCAAGCCACGAGGAGATGGTTGATGAACCTGTGCAGGCAGAATTCTTGCATAAAGATTTAGAGGAACAGACCCAAAGAGTAATCCTAAATATGTATGATTGTCTGAAAAACGAAAATCCAGATTCCTCGCAAAATCAAATTTTAAACAGAATTTGTATCCTGACAAAAATCAGTCGGTCTGCCATTTATCGGGTTATAGAAAGGGGAGATGTAGTCAACCATTCCTTCCACAGAAAGCGCATAGGGCAAAAATTAAAAAGAATAGACGTGGGTTTCCAGGAAGATATTCGTCGTATAATATACGGATTTTATAAAGAAAATTTGGTGCCCACGTTGGAAATGATACGGGATAAATTAAAAGATTATCCTGAAGATTTTTATAATTACAAATGCTTAGACTCACTGCACTGTATTGTAAAACTGTGTGGTTTTCAATACAAAAAATTAGATAAAAGAATGGTGATTATGGAGTCGTCTCGAATCGTTGAATTGCGTCAAGAATTTTTGCACAAAGTTAAAATCTATAGAGAGCAGAAAAGAAATCTGATTTACCTGGATGAAACGTGGTATGATACCCATGATGTTGTGCAGTACGGCTGGGTTGACGACAGCAACAAGTGCATTTTAAATGCACCATGCAACCGTGGAAAACGAATCATTATTCTCCATGCTGGCAGTGAAAATGGATTTATACCTAATGCCTTGCTGTTATCTGCCAAAAATATCAAAGAATCATGTGCCGATTATAATGAGGACATGACCTCCGACTTATTTGAAAAGTGGATAGAGCAGCAGTTAATACCAAACATTTCCCCAAATTCAGTGATTATTATGGACAATGCGCCATACCATTCCCGACAGAAAAACAAAATTCCGAATACAGGCACAAAAAAACAAGACATTATTGATTTTATGAAGGATAATGGAATGGAAATACCACAAAAATCAACCAAAGCCATATTATTGGATCTTATTAAAAGACAAAAATTTGAAAAAGAGTATGTTGTTGACAATCTGCTTCAGCAAAATGGCCATGAAGTATTACGTCTACCTCCCTATTACTGCATCTTTAACCCGATTGAGTTGGTCTGGGCTGCTTTAAAAAAAAAGTAAGAAAACATAATCAGACCCCTCAATTAAGTGAATCGCTATTGGCCACAACAAGAGATGCAGTATCTCGTATTGCTGCCACAGACCTATGGAAGCAGTGTTCTAGGCATATTATTGAAAAAGAAAATGAATATTGTGTTTTGCCTCCTGTAAATCCCGTTGTAATTCCTCTACAAGATGACTCTAGCGACAGCTCCAAAGGCGAGGATGATATATAAATACCTATAATGTAAGTCTTTATATACCTTTTTATATACCTACCTGCTATGTAAATATTTGCCTATATCAAACGTTGGAATTCTCTAATTTTTCCATTTCTTAACTTTCAGTCAACATAAATTAAACTCCCAATATAAGTATTTTTTATCCCAAATCAAAAAAATAAGAAGATAGTAAAATCCATTTATTGTGATATAAAAACATTATTATTATCGTTCTAAATAAATGACCGCACGCCTATGATACGTCATGAAATTACAAAGGACGCGCCGACCAAAGGTTTTTATGCTATTTCAAGTGACTTCAGATAAAGTATACCTCCTTGAACAAATTGCATCAAGACTTTACAATTATTTCGGAGAAATGTGCTAATATTATTAGACTATTTAGAAAAAAGCTCATACAAGCGTTTTTTTGTTCAGAATGACAGAAAAAGCCTTAGCCAGTCTGTCCGAACAAACAAGCAATTTTTGGAATTTGCTTAAAATTTTCCTTTTCGTTAAAATGATAGAATATCGACGATTTCAATCTGCTTTTCTAGACGTACGTTACCGTTACAGCCGCTACTGACCATACTCATAAACGTATCCGTAATAGCATCTCATAATCGGCCGTTATCGCAAGACCATCTGAAACTACCAACAAAGACCGGCTGACTGATGGGAAAATTGCCTCGTTGCCCCGACGGACCCATCAGCCTGTGGCGTATATCAGCTCGATCATAATTCCGACTGACAGCTTACATTACTTAATCTCACGGCCAACTGATTGCTCTTAAAGAACACAGAAGCCCGCTCCGCGATGTAATGAGGTTAGACAATACAGAGCGGGACGCGAACGTAGACGCACAATGGATGCCTGTCGGTCTGTTTGTGTGTACGCGTCCTATAATAAGAGTGGCTGACAGGGCGGACGATGTGTTCCAGAAATATCCAATTTCCTTCAGTCAAAATAAACATTACGCTAGCATTGGCGGAATGATAGAAAGGATAGAAACCGTCAACTTCTTTTAAGATTTTTCCCGCTTGCACAGATACGGAGCGTGAACAATGAATTCGGTACGGTTTTTTTGTTAATGACGTTAACCAGCTTCCTGTATATGTGACAGAGTTTCAACTTTGCTGAACCGGCGAGTAGAGATAATTTTAAATTTTAATAACGTATACTTTATCTGAAGTCACTTGAAATAGCATAAAAACCTTTGTTCGGCGCGTCCTTTGTAATTTCATGACGTATCATAGGCGTGCGGTCATTTATTTAGAACGATAATAATAATGTTTTTATATCACAATAAATGGATTTTACTATCTTCTCATTTTTTTTGATTTTGGATAAAAAATACTTATATTGGTAGTTTAATTTATGTTGACTGAAAGTTAAGAAATGGAAAAATTACAGAATTACAACGTTTGACATAGGCAAATATTTACATAGCAGGTAGGTATATAAAAAGGTATATAAAGACTTACATTATAGGTATTTATATATCATCCTCGCCTTCGGAGCTGTCGCTAGAGTCATCTTGTAGAGGAATTACAACGGGATTTACAGGAGGCAAAACACAATATTCATTTTCTTTTTCAATAATATGCCTAGAACACTGCTTCCATAGGTCTGTGGCAGCAATATGAGATACTGCATCCCTTATTGTGGCCAATAGCGATTCACTTAATTGAGGGGTCTGATTATGTTTTCTTACTTTTTTTTTAAAGCAGCCCAGACCAACTCAATCGGGTTAAAAATGCAGTAATAGGGAGGTAGACGTAATACTTCATGGCCATTTTGCTGAAGCAGATTGTCAACAACATACTCTTTTTCAAATTTTTGTCTTTTAATAAGATCCAATAATATGGCTTTGGTTGATTTTTGTGGTATTTCCATTCCCTTATCCTTCATAAAATCAATAATGTCTTGTTTTTTTTTGTGCCTGTATTCGGAATTTTGTTTTTCTGTCGGGAATGGTATGGCGCATTGTCCATAATAATCACTGAATTTGGGGAAATGTTTGGTATTGACTGCTGCTCTATCCACTTTTCAAATAAGTCGAAGGTCATGTCCTCATGATAGTCGGCACATGATTCTTTGATATTTTTGGCAGATAACAGCAAGGCATTAGGTATAAATCCATTTTCACTGCCAGCATGGAGAATAATGATTCGTTTTCCACGGTTGCATGGTGCATTTAAAATGCACTTGTTGCTGTCGTCAACCCAGCCGTACTGCACAATATCATGGGTATCATACCACGTTTCATCCAGGTAAATCAGATTTCTTTTCTGCTCTCTATAGATTTTAACTTTGTGCAAAAATTCTTGGCGCAATTCAACGATTCGAGACGACTCCATAATCACCATTTTTTTATCTAATTTTTTGTATTGAAAACCACACAGTTTTACAATACAGTGCAGTGAGTCTAAGCATTTGTAATTATAAAAATCTTCAGGATAATCTTTTAATTTATCCCGTATCATTTCCAACGTGGGCACCAAATTTTCTTTATAAAATAAGTATATTATACGACGAATATCTTCCTGAAAACCCACGTCTATTCTTTTTAATTTTTGCCCTATGTGCTTTCTGTGGAAGGAATGGTTGACTACATCTCCCCTTTTTATAACCCGATAAATGGTAGACCGACTGATTTTTGTCAGGATACAAATTCTGTTTAAAATTTGATTTTGCGAGGAATCTGGATTTTCGTTTTTCAAACAATCATACATATTTAGGATTACTCTTTGGGTCTGTTCCTCTAAATCTTTATGAAAGAATTCTGCCTGCACAGGTTCATCAACCATCTCCTCGTGGCTTGGAGCATTTTCCCAAGGTCTCCAAAGAGCCATATTTAGGACACACAAGAACAATCAACACAACAATTAAATCAACAAGTAAACTGAGTATTCAAAAGTCAAAAACACACAAACTAATAAAATCTATGAAAAAATACGGACAGACTAAAGAAAACACGTTTATTCACCGCTACACGGCACTGGCTAAACTGTTTCAATTTTCAGTAGCCACCTGCACTTGTTCGGAGCTCTGAAATACACGCTTTCTCATTGGCTGTGTCCACGCATAGGCGTGCTTTACTCCACGTGGACCGGTGAAACTGCCTTTGATCTTATAAGGGGGATATTTGCTGCGAAATTTGGCGATTTTTGCAGCAACAGAGCGTGTTAAATATAGATATATAAAACGCACCCGGTATTTCACAGTGTTTCAAGTGACTTCAGATAAAGTATACGTCTGGTCTTGCCAGAGAAACAATCCATTCTTTTAACTTTTCCTTGAAAATATTCCCAAAGCGTAGATCCTTTACATTATCAGGTTAATTCATGTATAATTTTGGACTAAAATGAAGATATGATTGTTGTGTTAGACTTATTTGGCCTAAGTACTACTGTTCCTCTTAGTTTATGCCTTTCGTGGTGATTGTGTTTAATTTGTTGGTCGTTATTAATAAATTTGATGTAAGAGATATAGCTGTTTTACGTCACATTCCTGTATATCTTTGTATAAGATATCAGCTGGATAAAATTTTGGTTTGTTAAACGTTTTTCAAAACATTTTTTGAAAAATATCCAAATCATAAACATGATTTGGGCATGCCCACGCCAATATACTGTAGGCTTCTTTTAAAATGTTTCTGTTGTATTTAGTTTTATTTGAGACATATCTAACTTTTTGTTTAAATATATGAAATATAACCATCCCAACGCAGGTGTGGATCAAGGAATATTCCAAGGTATTTCACATTTGATGCTTTGTAAATTTTTAATTTCTGATTACTTTCGATAGAGCAGATGCTTGTGTAATCTGGAAGATGTCTGGAATAAAAAGAAAATGTTAAAAAATGTGTTTTATAGTGATTAATGCTCAATTTTCTATTATTAAGCTACTGGAGAATTTTGACATAACCATTAACGACTATACTTTTCATACGAATCACCTTTATAAAGAAGTGTTGTGTCTTCTGCAAAACTAATTATACTAAGTGACATATAAATCGGAACAACCAGTTTAAATGGTTTTATTTTAATAAAAGTTGGTGAAGGTATTTATCTTACTGTAAATAACAAGTGAAAAAATTTTCAGCCTTATCAGTTGGACATTCCGGTTTTTATACTGCTTTTTTTTAATTCACTAACGCTCTAAAAATGTTTTTGGCTCCTGACATCCTTTACGATCGGTTACGATGCCTAGAGTACGGAGACCTGTACGATTTCGTCAACTTAGTGAGTTTGATAGGGGCCGTATAGTGGGACTTCGGGAAGCTGGACTTTCTTTTCGGGCAATTGCAGTTAGAGTACAAAGAAGTGTAGACACTGTGGTTAGGTGTTGTCAGGCAAGGCTTCGAGAAGGCCGTACGCAAAGAGCAAGGGGCACTGGACGCCGCCGTAGAACAACAGACCGTGAAGATCGCCGCCTAAGATTATTGGCCTTAAGGGACCGTTTCTCCACTACCAGGTTCATTGCAAATGAATGGTTTGCAGAACACGGAAGACCTATTGGCATGCGAAGTGTTTACCGACGAATGAGAAGTTTTGGCTTGTTTTCATACCGGCCACACCCCAACACCGATGTAATCGCGTTGAGTGGTGCAGACAACGGTCACTCTGGGATCAGGAATGGAACAGTATTGTCTTTAGTGACGAGTCTCGATTTTGTTTAGACATGCACGATGGTGGTGCCAGGGTTAGGAGGCGACGTGGTGAAAGGAGGAATCCACAGTTTTTTGTTGAAAGACATGTTCATCACACTGTTGGAGTTATGGTTTGGGGTGCTATAGCTTATGGTTCCAGGTCACCTTTGATCTTCATCAGAGGTAACATGAACGCGCAGCGTTATATCCACGATGTTCTAGAACCTCATCTTTTACCCTATCTTGACATTCTGGCAGATCCAACTTTCCAACAAGATAATGCCCGACCACATGTTGCAAGAGTCACAATAGACTTCTTTCAACATAATGATGTCACATTGTTACCATGGCCACCAAGATCTCCCGACTTATTCCCAATTGAGCACGTGTGGGATATGATGGGTAGGAGGTTGCTCAATTTGCAACGTCCTCCTCAGACTCAAGAAGCACTTCGAGAGGAGTTGATGGTTCCCTGGAATGAGATACCACAGGAGGACATTGACCACCTGATCAGAAGCATGCCTAGGCGCGTTGGAGAATGCGTAGCACATCAGGGTGCATGCACACATTGTTAAAGGTCAAAGGGCTTTAAAGCAGTGCAATCATTTTGAAATTTTTATCATTTACTTACTATGCTTCATTAAGTACTTATACAAAAATCTATTAAAATAAAACTATTTAAACTGGGTGTTCGAATTTATATGTCACTTAGTATATTTTGCACACGCAGTAATTTTGAAATATATCATTTAAATATATATTAAAAAGCAGTGGACCCAAAACGGTTCCCTCAGGGACTGTTGAACACCTCGTTCCTGAAAAATTTTGATACTTTAACGGGTTGCTGTCTGTTGGATAAGTAATTTTCTAGTAATGAGTTCTCCGAAGGCCAATGCAATAATTTATGGTTTACTGTGTCGAAAACAAAAATACAAAGACTAGGAGTTTTGTTATCAAGATTTTGGTGTATTTGATTAACAACATCTAATATTGCGCCTGATGTACACTTCCCCTCAGTAAATTCATGCTGGTTTTATAATAATAACAACAATCGAATTTATTCAAACTGCAGAAGACATTACAGAAAAAAAGTTGTAAATGGTGGCGGAGTCTAGCTGTCTACTCGTACTGTTAACCACCCATGCAAAAAAAAGTTACCTAACAACTTTTGTTGCAGTCATAAAAAACCAAAAAAATGTACGTTGCGTAAAAGTTTACCATATACACAAAGAAAGAAAAAAATCAATAACAAAGCAACAATAAATCATGGATCCAAGCTGGTTTGAGATGTACAGCTCTCTTGAAGCAATCTGGGACACGTTTTTAAGGTCAGGACTCGAAGCATTGTATAAAACTCCAGCACTGTATGTGAAAGAACGCTGAAATAAAGTTGTACAGTAAGAAGGAGTACTTATGATATTTGTACACTATACCTAAAGATCAACTTCTCTCAAGTATACAGGACCGGACAATTAGTGTTAGTTTAAAAATCAATAATAAAAACTATATGTGACAATATGTTATGTTTTCTTCCAGTTAGATTTTTTAAAGCTACCAGAAACATGATCAAAGCGCCCTAATCCGCAACTCAACCTAGCACCGCTATTTTGCACAATTTGAACCCGATTTCAAAACACTGCTAATGTAAAATATCACAGTGGACGAAATTGGATAGCCAAAGAATTTTTTCGTTTAGTTAAAAATTAAAAACTTTATTAGTTTATTGTGATTTCAGACTCAAATAGGTTTTCTTTAACTGGTTCTCGACATGACTGGTGAATCTAAGTTTGGAAACAATAATTACGCCAAGAATTTTAATCTCATCAACCGGATACAGCCTTTTCACATCTACAATAGTGCGGAAAGTGATACTTTTCGGCAAGTGTATAAGATTTTTTCTAACAGCGCCGCACGAGAAAGCAATAAACCCAGAATTTTAAATACATGCGTTCTATGTTTTATTAGAAATTTAATAATTGTAACATCAGCATCATGAACAACATCAACAATAATTCATTTATAATAATTATCAACAATATTAAAGGTAAAAGGACAGTTATTTGGAAAAGGTATGCGGGCGAAAAATTTTTGCGTGCCGAAAAGTGCTACTTTCTGCTCGCAAATGCGTGTTGAAAGTGGGTTCTTTCTGCTTGCAGATGCGTGTTGAAAGTGGGTACTTTCAGCGCGCTGGTAGAAAAATGTATATTCCTCTTTTCTTTGACTATTTGTTTGTCGGTCAGTTTGTCTGTTGGCGTTTTTCTTACCGCGAAATGGTTGCCGAAGTTGGTGATGTGACGGGGGAATGTGGTATGGCCAAATACCAAACATAAAAACAACATTCGCCTTTGTGGAGATTTGCAATCTTAGAAAGTCCCAAATTTAATTTTTAGCAAGTTCCGCCACAATCTGTTTATTCTAAGTCGCAGCCAATAAAATTGTGGACAAAATAAAACATTAAGCCAAATGTATCTGCATTTTATAAGGAAGCCCACGGCAGACATGAAACACCTGGTAACTTGCGCAGTTTAAAGAAAATTTATACCTGACCGGAGAAAATACGACATCGCGTTGTAACATAACACTGAAATTAAGAATAAAGCTGATATGATCACAGCACATTCCGAAGCGAAGAAATGACATTTAAAGTAGGATAAAGTATGGCGGCAAGCGTGAAGCAAGTTCCAGGAGTTTATTTACACACGCGACATCGTGATATTTTTTACGGCCGTCCGTCCACCAAGTAGCTATCAAGGTGTCTCTGGAAGCACGGCATGTATGGCGATACTCATCGCCTCTGTCGCGATAACAACCGCCATAACAGCCGAGTCAAAGCCAAGTGAGCCAGTGGTGTGGATTAGAGATTTAAAGTTTCCGGAAAAATTGGGTGCCGGAAAAAAACCTGTTTTTTTCCGGAAAAATTGTAGGAAAAATACGGAAAAATTGAAATTTGTTACATACAAGATAAAAGTATTCTGGTTACTGATTTTTCCATTAATATAAATCAAACAGAAATAATTTGAATCAAAACCGCAAGCTACGGCTCTAAAGGTAAATACCCGTCGATTGTCGGTGAATCCCCCACCACTATAACTTTCGGTTAATTCCCGATCACGCACGGCGACACGGCATTTCGGTAAATCCCCGTATTCCTGAATTGTTCAGTTGAGAATGAGACTCTTCAATATTGAAACGTCTTGTTCATTTTAAAGCACGCATTTTAATTTAGCCTTATCATAAGCGCAGTAAATGAATAATACAAAGTGAAATTTTGCTGTAATAATTGATTGTGTTTGTTCTGAAGATTGTTAGTGTTGTTGACCCAAGTGTTTGTTTTGGTTTCTGGTAAGTGAATATTTTATTAAATTTGGAATAGCTTTAAGTGTTTTGAAGGTGTGATTTCAGTTTCCTTGCACATTTTCCTTACGTTTCTTTATTACTAATATCAAGATTCAGTAATAATAATTATTATCTGTATACTCATCAAATTACAAGAATTTGATGAGTTGATAAAGTGCAGCAAGATATGTTATTTATGTATTTTTTTCTTGCTGCAGGACAATATGGTTCGACCTCCTTAATTTAAATTAAACAAAAATATGGCAATGAAATACAATCGAGTTCGAAGTCTTCGACGTCAGAAGAAAAAGAAAGTAACAAAGATATCCTGCTAGAAGCATTAGAAGATACCAGTGTCCCTTCAACTAGCAAAAAGGACACGTCATCAATGTCATCATCTTCCGAACCTCCATTACCATCAGCAAAACGCAAGAAAGCTAGCTGCCAACAAAAATTGGGCGGGTTTTTCGATAAGATAGCTATTTCAGAGTCTTCTAAAATTGATGAAGCGTTAGCTAGGGCTCGTTATGCTTCTGGTGCTCCTTTTTCTGTTTTCAAAAATAAATATTGGGATCAGGTTTTTAAAATGTTAAGACCGTCATACCAAATACCTAGCCCTTACGCCCTGTCAACAAACTTACTTAATTCCGAGTATGAACGTGTACAGATAAACTGAAGTCAAAAACTTTCTGAATCCGACAGTTTATCAATAGTAACAGATAGTTGGACAAATATAGTCGGAGATGGATTAATCAATATTGTTATATGCACCTATACCTTTATTTTACAAAACTGTCCATCGTGGCACTGCAAAAGGAACGGGGACGTATATAAGTAATGAACTTATCAAAGTTATTCAAGAAATAGAGCCACAAATTTTTTTTTAATAGTGACTGACAATGCGAGCAATATGAAAGCTGCTTGGCATATTAGAAATACAACATATCCTCATATATCTTGTGTTGGTTGGGCAGCTCACACTCTGAATTTGCTACTAAAGGACTTTATGAAAGAAAATTTGTTTGAAAAAATAAGTAAAGAGTCTAAAAAAATTTGTAAATATTTTAAACAGCACCACATACTTTATGCAGCATTTAAAGAAGCACAGGCCGAAAAATACCCAAAAAATAAAGTAATTTCCCTCAAATTACCTGCAAAAACAAGATGGGGTTCTCTGTTTATAACTATTGATTCGCTTTTAAGAAATAAGGAAGCTCTGCAATGTACTGTATTAGTGTAAAACCTGAATGTAAAACAAAATATTAAAAAAGTTGTATTGGATCGTTTTGGCAAAACCTAGAATATACTAAACAAATCCTGCATCCTGTATCAAAATCGATAAATTTAGTAGAATCGGATAGATCTATATTATCAGAAGTGCCTTTTGTCTTTAAGTATATAAAAGACACAGTATTAGATATTCCCCAACAAGTTGACCTGACTAGTTCTCTTATCGAAAGCTTGCTGAAATATGTTGAAGAACGCTACGACTTTTGTTCTAAGCCGATTCACTTTACAGCCAATCTTCTTGATGCTCGCTTTAAAGGAGAAGAATTGAATGAAGACCAACTAATGGAAGCAATAGACTTCATTTCTGAAGTGGCTCGTTCACTAAATCTAGATGTAGGGAAGGTGGTGGCAAATCTAGCCCAATTTAGAACAAAAACTGGATTTTTTAGTCGAAATTCTTTATGGGATAGTGCGAATAGTACTCATCCCGTTATATGGTGGCAAGGCTTGTGTACATCGCAGCCACTTATGCCAATTGCCTCCCGAATTTTAAATGGACCGCCATCTTCCGCCTCTTCAGAAAGAAACTGGTCTTTTCAGTGCCTCATACATACAAGCAAAAGAAATAGATTATCACTGGATAAAGTTCAGGATCTGGTTGCTATTCATTCTAATTTGGTTATAAACGGAAAACAGACATTCGTTTACGACCAGTTCCACTTTTAGAAGGCACTGGCAAAGATTATGCTGTTTTGTGCGTCCATGAAGACGAAGCGAAGATCGAGTCTGAATCAGATGCTTGGTCTGAAGATTCAAACTCAGACTCAGATGAAAATATACCTTTGGTTAAATAATGCATTTTCTACCTTTGAAGCTTTGTTTTTGATACTTTCAATTATTAGATAATAATTATAATTTGACCCTATATACATGTATGTATTTATATCTTAGATATTAATAGATATTATTAAAGTATGTTTTTTGTATTTATTTTTACAAAATATGTTTAAAAAATTTTAAAATTGGTACCTATTTTTTACGTTTCAAGTCACAATTAAAAAATATTTAAATTCTCCCATTTTTTCCAATTTTTCCCATGGTCTGGAAAAAAACGGAAAGAAACGTGTTTTTTTCCTAATTTTTTCCGTTTTTTTCCGATATGTTAAATCTCTAGTGTGGATGCGATTTATCGGAAAGCAGATCCAAAGATCAATGGATTTTTTTAAACCGAAACAGCTGCACAGGCAGTAGCCTAAATGCTAAGGCACCGCCTGCTGAGGAACTTAAAGAAACTTTGTTAGTCCGATTTTTTAACTGCCTATGGTTATTAGAACTGGGAAAAGCTTGCACATGTACAGGGTGGGCCATTAGGTTGAGTGGATTTTGAAAAATCGTTGAAAAAAGACTACAAAGCGTATGGGAGGTAATTTGTATCTTTAATAAAGTAGACACAGGAATTTTATTTTTTTAAAACATCATCATTGAGATGGATATACGCACTACTCTAATCTCGACTTCAAATTCGTGAAAACTCGTTGGCACATTGCTCATGGGATAGCGGACATCTCGAAAATATTGTCGTTGGTTTTTCGACGTAAATGCAGCTTGGCGTATCCCAAAAAAAAAAAATCCAGTGTCCTGAGTTCTGGTCTCCGGTGAGGCCACCGAATGTCTCCTTTTCGCGATATCAGTTTTCTTTTATTTGATTACCAAATTTTCGGGTGACCCCATTTTTACAAGATAAAATCACGAAATGGGAACAACATTTACAACATGCAAGCTTACAAGACATAATTATAAAAATCACAATTTAAAAGGTAATTTTTAAAGGTAAAAATGTCAATATTAGACTGAGCTAAATAGCGCCAGCTAATATTACTATTTTTAATGTGCTAAAACCGGAATGAAACTTATTTTTTCAATATTAGTTCAAGTTTTAGAAATACGGTAATTATATGTGTTCCTGCTGTGACAATGTTAATATACCTACTGCAATTCACAAGAATGCACGTGCTACATTTTTATATTCGGCAAGGAAAGATGATGTAATCGGCATGATTGTGTTACGTTATACATACGTGTACATTATATTGTTTTATATTAGCCATTTTTTCCCCAGTTGGCTGACAGCGTTCATGCAAGTTCTCTCGAAAGTGTGTAAACAATCCAAATCAGTTTTGTTACGTGTGTGGTGATGTGACTTTTGCGTCTCAGAGACGGTCTATTACTCCACTAATAACAAAGGCATATCAGCTTTATTTCGGTTGTAAACTAGGTGATCAAGACAAACAGTGGGCACCCCACATCTGCTGTAATGCATGTGCTTCAAGTCTGAGAAGCTGGTTAAATGGCAAAAAACGGTCTATGCGCTTTGCTGTCCCAATGGTTTGGAGAGAGCCTACAAATCATATTAATGATTATTACTTTTGCATGGTACCTTGTGTTGGACAAGCCACAGGTATGTCCAAGAAAAAAAATCGGTTATTAACTACCCAAACATACCATCTGCGATGAGACATGTGCCTCACAGTGACGAAAATCCTATTCCAAAACCCCCGCAATCCTACACTTGCGAATCAGAAATCGAATCAGATCATGGCGATCGAGTGATTCGTCAGGAAGAAGATATGCCATCAACGTCAAGAGATCCTGATTTTATACCGAGCACGTCATGCCACCAGCCGCACAAAATTACCCAGTCAGAATTAAATGATCTTGTAAGAGATTTAGAACTTCCAAAATGTAAGGCAGAGTTACTTGGATCAAGACTGCAGCAGTGGAACTTGTTAGAAGACGATGTTTCGGTATGTGTTTTTCGTAAACGCCACAAAGACTTAGAACCATTTTTCAATATGGAGAATAACTTGGTTTTCTGCAGTAACATTATCGGCTTACTGGCGGCTTTAAATATAAACTATAACCCAGAAGAATGGAGATTATTTATAGACAAAATTGAGTTTAAAGGCAGTGTTATTGCATATTGGAAATATTTTACCACCTCTTCCTGTAGGGTATGCAGTTCACATGAAAGAATCATATGACAATATGAAGTACCTATTGACATGCATAAAATACGATGAGCACCAATGGCATATTTGTGGCGATTTGAAAGTTGTTGCACTTTTACTTGGGCTGCAGCTAGGCTACACAAAGTTTTGCTGTTTTTTGTGTGAATGGGACAGTCGGGCAAAGGCACTTCATTACACCAGACAAAACTGGCCTGTTCGTCAATTCCTAGAGCCAGGTCAAAAAAATGTACAGCATATGCCATTAGTAGATTCGAAAAAAATTTTATTACCACCACTGCATATCAAGTTGGGCCTAATGAAAAACTTTGTCAAGGCATTAGATAGAGATGGGTCAGCTTTTCAATACCTGCGTCAGAAATTTCGAAGACTAAGTGAGGCAAAGGTTAAAGAAGGTATTTTTGTTGGGCCACAGATTCGAAATATTTTGAAAGATACACAGTTTGAAAACACTTTAACAGGTATTGAAAAAACTGCTTGGAATGATTTCCGTCTAGTGGTCACTAATTTCTTGGGAAATAGAAAAGCTGACAACTATAAAACCCTTGTCAAAAATATGCTGTCATCGTATCAAAAGATGGGCTGTAATATGTCTCTTAAGATACATTTCCTACACTCACACCTGGACTTTTTTCCTGACAATTGCGGAGCCGTAAGTGATGAGCACGGCGAACGTTTTCATCAGGATATTTCAACAATGGAAAAAAGGTACCAGGGAAAGTGGAATCCTTCCATGCTTGCAGACTACTGTTAGACTCTTGGTAGAGATGCTCCAGAGACGATCCATAAAAGAACAGCAAAAATACAGCGCATATAGTGATTCTTATAAGTATATGAATCTTGTTACTTTTTTTAATATATCCTTAAAAATAAAAAGTTTTTTTTCTAAACCGCAACTAATTTTTTTATTTCATTGTCATTTTTGGATTCAGCGCCCCAAAATTAACAAAGAAGTGCACTTTTCCCACAAGATAGAATTAAAAAACTAAAATTTGTTGTCCAGTGATTTAATCAGGAACTCGTTTGTAGTCCAAATCTTCTCACATCTACTGAAAGCAGCCCAAAGCAAATGGCCATTTCATTATTCAATACCCTGAAGTTCTTGCCACTTAGCTTAATCAGAAACCAAATAACAACAATGTTAAAGCAGAAAACTTGCCATTCTGCTCCTTGCGGATGCTGTTTGTTCAATAATTGTTGCGTAACCAAGATATATTAGCTCTTACTTCCATAAACCATATATTAAATAACTTATATTTAACTTATTCATACTTGTTTAATTGTTTAGTTCATTTTCTTTTTCAATAATATGCCTAGAACACTGCTTCCATAGGTCTGTGGCAGCAATATGAGATACTGCATCTCTTATTGTAGCCAATAGCGATTCACTCAATTGAGGGGTCTGATTATGTTTTTTTACTTTTTTTTTAAAGCAGCCCAGACCAACTCAATCGGGTTAAAAATGCAGTAATAGGGAGGTAGACGTAATACTTCATGGCCATTTTGCTGAAGCACATTGTCAACAACATACTCTTTTTCCATTCCCTTATCCTTCATAAAATCAATAATGTCTTGTTTTTTTGTGCCTGTATTCGGAATTTTGTTTTTCTGTCGGGAATGGTATGGCGCATTGTCCATAATAATCACTGAATTTGGGGAAATGTTTGGTATTAACTGCTGCTCTATCCACTTTTCAAATAAGTCGGAGGTCATGTCCTCATGATAGTCGGCACATGATTCTTTGATATTTTTGGCAGATAACAGCAAGGCATTAGGTATAAATCCATTTTCACTGCCAGCATGGAGAATAATGATTCGTTTTCCACGGTTGCATGGTGCATTTAAAATGCACTTGTTGCTGTCGTCAACCCAGCCGTACTGCACAACATCATGGGTATCATACCACGTTTCATCCAGGTAAATCAGATTTTTTTTCTGCTCTCTATAGATTTTAACTTTGTGCAAAAATTCTTGGCGCAATTCAACGATTCGAGACGACTCCATAATCACCATTCTTTTATCTAATTTTTTGTATTGAAAACCACACAGTTTTACAATACACTGCAGTGAGTCTAAGCATTTGTAATTATAAAAATCTTCAGGATAATCTTTTAATTTATCCCGTATCATTTCCAACGTGGGCACCAAATTTTCTTTATAAAATCCGTATATTATACGACGAATATCTTCCTGAAAACCCACGTCTATTCTTTTTAATTTTTGCCCTATGCGCTTTCTGTGGAAGGAATGGTTGACTACATCTCCCCTTTTTATAACCCGATAAATGGTAGACCGACTGATTTTTGTTAGGATACAAATTCAGTTTAAAATTTGATTTTGCGAGGAATCTGGATTTTCCTTTTTCAGACAATCATACATATTTAGGATTACTCTTTGGGTCTGTTCCTCTAAATATTTATGAAAGAATTCTGCCTGCACAGGTTCATCAACCATCTCCTCGTGGCTTGGAGCATTTTCCCAAGGTCTTCAAAAAGCCATATGTAGGACACACAAGAACAATCAACACAACAATTAAATCAACAAGTAAACTGAGTATCCAAAAGTCAAAAACACACAAACTAATAAAATCTATGAAAAAGCACGGACAGACTAAAGAAAACACGTTTATTCACTGCTACACGGCACTGGCTAAACTGTTTCAATTTTCAGTAGCCACCTGCACTTGTTCGGAGCTCTGAAATACACGCTTTCTCATTGGCTATGTCCACGCATAGGCGTGCTTTACTCCACGTTGACCGGTGAAACTGCCTTTGATCTTATACGGGGGATATTTGCTGCGAAATTTGGCGATTTTTGCAGCAACAGAGCGTGTTAAATATAGATATATAAAACGTACCCGGTATTTCACAGTGTTTCTAGTGACTTCAGATAAAGTATACACCTATTAGCCATATTTCAGGCAGCATAGATTTCTCCGTACATTTGCAATTAAAACACTGATAGAGGAATGTTTTCGATCCGCGTACTCCTGCTATCCGAGCTCACCGCCCGGCGAACCGATCTGGATTACTAATGTATCTGTACATACGCGGACAAAGCGCGAAGCAAGCGATAACTCGCTGCAGCGATGCCAGATAGACGTGGAAAGGGACAACGTTGCCAGATGGACAGTAACTACCGGTAGGACAGAGAAAGAATGTCTATAGATTAATTGAATGGACCTGTTCGGCTGACTTGATCCGTTCAATTTTTCTGTTGTACATGTTCTTACTTAATCCTTTATGAACTGATGACGGCGTTAAACTACTTATCGCTATTTTATTGTGGCTGCGGTTACGGCAACGGCGCCCATCCGTGAAATCCGTCATTGTGTTCCTTTGGAGAAGGTAAAAATAGGTGTTGACAAGCAGCCTTGTTGCCAGTGAACCGCCGCGATGGACAGTCGCCGTCGGTCGGATCGTTGGCTTAGCTCTGACGGTGGCACGGATCGACAGAGCTGAGACGACAGTGCGAAACTTCTCAGGCCGCAAGTGACAGAACACGTTTGGGAACGCTCCGTCGCGTCGCCTGGATTGCTAAAGCCATCGGCACCCGTATTACGTAACAAAAAGTGACATTTGAGAGATTTTAGTGCAGTAAAAATAACGAATCTTTATTTTTCACAGCGACAGCAAATAATGAATGTCGACGAAATAAGCGTTTTTATGCCCAATAAAGTTAATCCTGGTAATTTGATAGTACTGATAGTAGTCGATAACAGTCATGACGAGCACTTGAGATGGAATTTGCACATTAGATACATTTACAAAAAAATTGAGACGCTTGATTCCAAGGTTCAGGCTTCTGAAACATACACAGCATTGGTCCAATCCTTATGGAATGGTGGGAATGAACTGGAGTAATCAACACATATTCAAAATACCTTGAGGTGTTGCAGAAATGGAATAATATATGAGAAAACATAGCATATCCCATGACCATGCTATACACCGAAACTTCCATGTTTATCAAACGCGCCACAAAGAACATAGTTTTGGGATCCCTCGAAGAAATAAAGCCGACAGAGGCACTTTCTAAACCAAAGCTAAACGATATGCTACACGTGAATCTTAGAAATAATATTACATCAGCATCGAGATTCAAAACTCAAATAAAGGAATGGATGATAGATAGTGGAAAAACGTTTTTCATTAACTATTTAATTATTTTTGTTATGAACCATATAGTGCAGTGCAGTGTAATGAAAATAGGGACTAGACTCCCACTGTGTATTCGACAATGTAACAAAATTAAACAATTAACTCCCATATAGACAAACTACTGATTCAGTGATTACTTATGTGTTATTTGATATCGATTTTGTCTTTCAAACACAGATATGACTATCACTAATAAAGATATATTGTTGTTGCTTATTTTTTCGATTTTGTCATGAAGGTAACCCTAAAATTCCAAAACCTTGCCAAATTCTTCTTTAGATAGGTTTCGGTAATATTTTGTGTATCCAAACCGGACAAGAAATGAATAGGTTTAGATTCATAGAACCAGGACGACGAGTGACCTTGAAACCAGCAGAACAGAACAGAAAATTAGTTTAGAACACTGTCTATTCCTTGAATTTGTTTTTACCTGTGATCTACTCGTACTTCTATTAGATTTTAACCAATATGCCTTTATAATTTGAAATTATTGTAGTTAACCTTATCCAGTTTTTCAAATTCCGGCAACAGTGCTGAATGAGGAGAATATAACCTCACAAAATAATCCCTCTTCTATTTTCCATAACTAACGCCCTAATTCGACATCGGATATAGCAGGATTGACTCGGTATTGCGCAAAATCGAAATAAGGGAGATCATAACGCAGCAGCAAATAAAAGCAGTAAGAAATCTCTATTATATCGATTTTAGATGGCATTATGTCGATTTTTCTGGAGGAATGTTATCTCGGAATTATCTATAATTCAGTTCATATCTACTTGTAGTGTGCGTGTTGCCTAAACTTCATGACACTTGAGTTATTTGTGATGTAACTCAGTGGCGGCTCGTGGCAAAATAAAACAGGTGTTCTGCAAATCCGAACTTACCTATTTTTTATATGTCAGTTCGATCATGTGCTGCTTATTGGCAGCAAATTTATCGATCACCTTCCCGTTGAAATTTTCCTTGGTCGAAATAAATTACTTTTCAATGGACGTCATCGACAATGCTGTAAGGCGATCCTGGGTCATAGTATTACGAAGAACAGTCTTGATTCTTTACAATGTTGAGAAATTTAGCTCAGCCTCTGATGCTGACATAGGAGTTGTAACAATAATTTCTAATAGCTTTTTTGTTTCTTTCTCCAGACTATTTTGTATCAAAGAGACAGAGTTCCATGTAAATCTCGGCAATCATTCCGTGCATAAATAACAGACAACTCTGTCTTTAAACGGCTATTTTCTAATTCGGGATAAGCCAAGCAGGTAGTTTCCAACTTGTCATCAGGAAACTTACCACAGTATTCTCCAAAGTTTTCAAGGGAAAAAAAAAGGGATGCGGCTACCAAATGAACTTTGAATTGAAATCTGTCATTTGCAGAATTCACTATATTGTCGCATACTTCTAATGCGGCAACTCGGTGATCGCGACTGCTATTATTACGTCGTCTCCTTTTGTTGCCTTGGGGTTCAGTGCAAATACTTTTGGCTTCATTTGTTATATCATCAATTCTATTTCTCTCTACGACAATACATTTTTCAAAATTATCGGTAGCCGTTTTAACTTGCGCTGGCTCGGATTTTCTCTTCTGCAACTGGTTGAACAAGATGTCGACGTAAGGCATGACATGATGAAAAAATGTCAACCAAAACGCGAGAGAGAATCGTTTAACATACGGCGAATTCCGCAAGCTGTCTTGCAAACGGTTTCATTAGTGAAATTTTCTTCTATTTCTTCCATGCATTTAATGAGAGATTCTCTGTTCTCAAACACTACATTTATTGTTCGAATATTAAAATTCCTACGAGTTGTTGCTCCTTGTGGAATTTTTTCCCCACAATTCTGTTCAGTACCTCTACGCGTTGAGGAGAATTATTAAAAAATCCCGGAATATCTTTCAAATCCCCAAAGAACACCCGAGCTTGAGCATTTGAGGAAGCAGCTTGGGACATAATCAGGTTTAACTGATGCACATATCAATGCACATAGTGAGCAAATGGATATCCTTGTTTAATTTTTGCCTGTACTCCAGCATTATGTCCGCTCATTACCGCGGATCTATCAAAGCTTTGTGAAATCAGTTTGCTAGGGAAATTTCCTATTAATGGATCTACGACGCTCAAAATATGTCTTGTGAGAGTATCAGCGTCACATTTTTCGGGATTCATATAATTCCAAAAACGTTCTACTGGTTCGCCGTTAAATACGTATCTGAAAATTGTTACCAGTTGGGTTTTCCCCGAAATGTCCGCTGTTTCATCTGCTATTATTGTCAAATACGAGTCTCTTTTAATCTGTTTTATTATTTCTTCATGACAAACATCAAGAATACAGTCCAGTAGATCGTTTTGTATCTCTTTCGAAGTTCCTTTAAATATTGAAGCATTTTTTATGTGTTCGCTTAAGGTTGTATCAGCAGAAAAATTTATCAGTCCACGAAATATTCTCAGGTTTTGGGAGCTCTCGGTTCCGTCGTGACCCCGTAGCACCGATTCAAATGCTCCGCAAAATTTTATACAATCGATTATTTTTGATAGAGCGTGCCTGTTTTTTGTAACGGTATCATTATACTGTTATATATTTATCCAAAATGCTGAATCTAACTGAGCTCTGATGTTAGTCCCCAAAAAAGCCAATTCCATCGAATTATGAAGATGTGTTTTAGAGTTTTCATGATTCTTAAGTTTTTCACTCAGCTGGTGTAAATCTCCCTGCTGAAATGACGCGTACAGCCCTTGCCCCGACTAACGCCCTCTGATTCTATAAATATGTCCGGCAGCGGTCGACCTGACACCTTCAGCTCAATTTTTTCTTCAAATGTGTATTTCCAGAATCGTTTCACGCTGATAAGTCTGTTACATTGTAACTTCTGCTTCAGAGAGCACTAGCGGAGGCAATTTACAGCTTCTATGGCTTATTCTATAAATTGTATACTGTGCTGGTTGTTGCATTCCCCCATAGGTGGCGTTCCAGCGAGTGTGCCTAAACCAGCGACTAGGAAGCATACCTACAAGTTGACATTGAATCGATATTTCACGTAATACCCCTGCGGAAATTAGGAGCCCTGCATTTTTTCATACTACTGTTGCACTCGTGCATTTTTTACGTTCGTTTGACAAAATTAGTGCATACAGAGTGCTTCAGAAAGAAGTGGCAACATTGCAAAGACAGGGACGGTGTTAATTGAGTATGTACCATAAATTTAACAGACCATTCTTGTGGGGAATTTTAAGACAAAAGGTTCATACAAACATAAGTCCGCAAACTTTTTGTTCTTAAGATGCAGGGTGTTAAAGTTTAAATAAAAAATGGTTTTTCGAAAATTTCTTAAATGTCCTTCACTTAATTTTGTTGTAATTTGGTGCTGGTATTTATAACACTAAGGAGCTAATTTAACCCCGACTTGCTTAAATTTATTAAGTCCAGTGGCTTCTCGAGCGGGATCTGAACGACTATTTGTGACAAAAAATGTACGCTACTGACTTTTATGCAATTTTTCTTATATTCTTTAGATTAAGCAAATAGAAATACTTTTTGTCTCTGAATTTTTGCCGTATCTTGTTTAATTTTCTAGAAAAAAAAAGGATTACTTAATTGTATATCCTTGGACCACACAAGGAAAATGGGGAAAAGTTTTTTTTGGAAATTATTATTTTTTTCTTAATATTTTATTACTAATTGTGTAACAACAACTACTACTAAATAACATTAACATTGGTTGTGATAACAAAATTATAAAAAAAAGATGATTTCCAATCGAACTTTTCCCCATATTATTATTCCTTGTGTGCTCCAGGGACATGCAATTAAGTTTTTTTTTCTCGAAAACTAAGCAAGACACGGAAAAAAGTCAAGAGACGAAAAACTTGTATTTTTATTTCTTTAATCCAAGGAACGTAAAAGTTGCACAGAATTCGGTGGCGTATATTTTTTTGTCACAAATGTTCGTCCAGAGTCCTCTCGAGACGCCACTGGACTTAATAAATTTAATCAAGCTAAGGCTAAATTGGCTTGTTGATGTTATAAATATCACTACCAAATTACAACAGACTTAGATAAAGGATATTTAAGAAACTTACGAAAAACCATTTTTTTCAAATCTTAACACCGTGTATCTTGAGACTTGGGAATTTCCGGATCTACATATGTTTGTATGAACTTTTTGTCTTAAAATTGCTCAAAGAATGTTTTTTACAGACTCAAAACTGTCTAATAGGGTAATTAATGACACAAAAAGCCCATAAATTCATAATATTGCCCAAGGGGCATAAATAAAAAAATGTTTTAGTTAATATTAGCATAAGTCACTGCGAAAGTGACGCAAAACCCGCTAAACTCAACATATCCGACTTTTTACAGGCCTTCGTCTCCGAGGTATCCCAAAAATGTTATCAAGACTGAAACAGTGAAGTTAACATGTACACACTTTACTAGATATCTCCACTCTTTGGTAACAATACCAATTAAATAATCGGCTAAATTAACAAAACAATCTCCAAGGTTTTTGAGTTGAAGAGAATATTTCTTCACGCATCAATTAATTACAATCAGCGGCCGCGGCTGCACCTGCTTTGAAATTAACTCGTTATTTTTATTTATTTTGTAACGCGGCATGGGTGATGGGTGCACTCATTAGCTACGATTTATTTATTTATTTCCTTTGGTGGTCATTTCAAAACGAAGAAGGTTGTAACTGTGCTTACTGTAATTATTCTTATTATGCAGATGTAATATAAAACTAATTTATAGTTTTGCAGGTGCCAGGTGCACTGAGTGAGGCATCTAGTGTTTTCACCTCGTACTTTTTTTATACTCCAACTACCACGAAGGCCTAAGACCTAAACACCCATTAGGTACCGTGGGGCTATAGATTAATGCAGGGGAAGGGGCATCGCCACACGGACTCTGGGAGGGAACACGTGTACATGCAACATGTACACATTCTGGCTCCGCCTACAACATCCGCCGGGTGGTACCTCCGCGTCCGACAGTCGGAGACCGTCTACCACCTACGGACAATCACAACATCCATAGCCAAGAGAAAAATTCCTCCTGGGACGGGATTCGACCCGCACAGCGCACGGCGACTGATTAGGAGGCCGAAGAGTCTACTACTGCGGCCACCGCTGCTGCCTACTGCTACCAATCGAGGCAATCTGTCAAAACTGATATAGTTTTCGGGGAAATGGGAAGTGGACTACATTTTTGAATGATACGTGCACCACGAATAATCCATTTCCTGCCACTCCCTTGTGTAGCTGTTTATCTGTTGTTTATCTGCTGTCAACAAAACATTACCTTCTTGCCAAGCACGAGAAGTCTTGAGAAACCGTCCCGTAGAACTGATAATCTGATTTTCTATAGCTTGCTCAGAAGAAACTTTGGCATAGGGTAGGTGAAGATCGGCCCAGTCATGGCGGAGTTAAAAGCGAAAATCGAATATTTCAAAATGTATCAAAATTTCGTATATCGATCTTTTCCAGCTCTTTGGTTACTCGACGACGAGCTTAAATAGTTTCTAAGTACCTCAAAAACTTTGAAATTTGATCTGCATAATAATTGATTTTATTCAAATTACTTAGCGTACATGAAACGTCAACGGGAAGAGGACAGATTTACATAAGTAACAGAAAAATATACATGATTAAGCTAGAATAAAATAGGTTATAACAAGTTATAAAATAAGCAGCACAAGATTATGCTTGGAAGAACAAATAGTTAAATAATGAAATGAATATGAAAAACTGTCCAAATTAGACGCTAGTAAAGGACTTGGAGCTGATGGTGTACCTCCGTTGTTGATTAAACATTGACGCTTTCTCATTTCTACACCTCTATATTATATTTTTAAGATTTCGTTGAAAAGTGGAACTTTTCCGGGATGTTGGAAAACAAGCTTCATTACTCCAATACTGAAATCTGGAGATCCTTCACAAGTCAAAAATTATAGACCTATCAGTAAACTGAGTTGCAGTGGAATAGTGTTTGAGAGCCTAGCGCGTGAATTTTTATCCGCAAATTTACAAAGTAGTTATAAGCCAACAGTTTGTGTTTCTTTCAAAACGCTCCACAGAGTTAAATCTTTCAACATTCACAAACTATGTTTTGGACTCCTTGGGGGAAGGTTATTCTGTTCACCTAGTTTATACAGATTTCTCTAAAGCATTCGATAAGGTCAACCATGAGATCTTGATTAATAAGTTACATTGTGTAGGAAATTGCGGGCATCTTTTACCATGGCTGAAGTCTTACCTCACTGACCGAAAACAAATAGAGCGCATACCAAGCTTTCAATCAAATGAGATTAATGTGCCATCTGGAGTACCTCAAGGTTCCCATCTGGGTCCTCTTCTTTTCAATATATACGTGAAACATATTATATACTGTTTTAAGTCTGTTAGTTTGCAGATGATTTGAAATTATTCTTAACAATCAAATATAATAATGATCGTTTAAATAAATATCCAAAATGATTTGAATTCATTAAGTCTCTGGTGTCAAATGAATAGAATGGAACTTAATGTGGAGAAATCTCATTTAATGGTCTTCAGCCGTAACAGGTAAACCAATGATCATACTTATACCATGAAAGGTTGTCCTCTAAAGAGTGTATCCCAAGTTAGGGACTTAGGGGTAAATCTTGTCCCAAAATTATCCTTTATTACCCATATAAAGATGATTGTTTCTAAGTCTCTTCAACTGTTGGGATTTATAAAGCGCTGTGCTGAGGATTTTCAAAATATTCAGTCATTTAACACGTTGTTTTGTTCTTTGGTGGGGCCCCATTTGCAGTATTGTTCTTGTGTTTGCTCACCCAACTAAAATTTTCATATTCACGCAATTGAGAGAGTGCAACATACATTCTTAAGATTCATTTCATTCAAACAAAACATTATGGTTCAAGATATTATCTATTCCGTCATTGAAAGCTCTCTCAATATCTCAACCCTTCGGGTAAGACAGAATCAGAGAGACCTGTCACTATTTTATAATATTTTGCACTCTATTAGTTTGCTCCTGAACTTTTGAAAAATATTAATCTCCATGTGCCTTCTCGTCAAACAAGACTGAATCAACCATTCCATGTGAGATGATTTCGTACTAATTATGCTATTAATCCAGTCCTGCCTAGATCTTCAAGGTTAGCAAATCAGTATTCTAATAAGTTGGATTTCTTCAGAAGTCAGAAAACATTCAAAATTCAGTTAGATTCCTGTCTGTAATATTTAATATTTGATTTCCCCATATATTTAAATTTTAATTAAATTCGGTTCAATTTAGAAATGATCTGGATTGTAAAGTGTTAAATATCTAAGTCAAAGTAGGGTTAGGTTTACATTAGATTTTCTCTGTATTTTAATTGGGCAGTCGCTCGTTGATAAATAAATAAATAAATACAAGAATATAAAAGGTATGCACATAAATACTAATTAATCCATGAAATCGTTGAATATGTAATTCTGAAGAATTATAAAACTCTTGCAGAGTATTCAAACAGGGTAAAAGTATGTTAAAAGTTGACGGCAATTTACTGAAGATGGATCCACATAGTTAGTCAGGGCTATTACGGTACTGAGGCTACAGTTGCTCAATGTAACTTTGTTATTATTCCTTAGATTATATCTCGAGGAATCTTTTAGGTAAGTGAATTTGAAAGGACACGACAATCTGCCTGCCCGGCTCTACTAACCTTAGGCAGTTCAAAAGTCACGGTTTCTTTAATCTCCTCAGGTTATCTGCAGTGCCCTGGTATTTAGGCCTCTGCCGGATGTCCTGAAAATTTTGGACAAATAAATATCCAGGGGGTCTTAAAAATTATAGAATATGCGTTACCAGTTCAACTGTTGTCCAGTGCAAGTAAGTATCAAATCTTAAATAGTACCTAGTTTTTCAATCTGAGACGTCAACAAGTGGTACAGTTTTTCCTCTATTAGATAACATCTTAGAGGCTTTCGACCAACGTGACTCATGCATTGCAATTTTCACTAATCTGAAAAAGTCACTTGACTTTTTAAGTCATGATACATTGCTCAAAAAATTATGCTGCTACGGAAAACGCGGAGTTGTAAATGTTACTGAGATCCTATCTTACTGATACGGCTCAAACGGTTCGTGTGAATAATCATAGTAATGGTAAACCAAAAGAAGCGCACCCCAAGGATCCATACTTGAACCCCTTTTATCTAAATTATACATTAATGACATGCCAAAACATATGTGCAGTCTAATTAAAATCCCTGTCACAGCAACCATATATGCTGATGACACCACTTTTAGCTTTCGTGCCCCTGGGGATAAAGTAAAAGTAAAGTTTATTTACCAAAAATAGCGATATTATTGTCAAATGAATACACAGTTTATAATAGCAAACAAACCCACAGAAGCAAGCTTGTGCGTGGGATTGTACAAATTATAAAAACAATAATCTGGTATGGATGTTATAGATATGGTTATAGCCCATTTTTTAAAATTTCCAGTCCATTGCTAATATTAGTAAAACAAAAGTCATTCTGGTATTCCACTATAAAATAGTTCACACGTTTACAAACAAAATCGGTTCACAATGTTGGTCATAATTTGAATACAAGCATATAAATTCGCTAAAATCGCCGACTGTTGGTTAATTTTACATTTTTGAAAGAAACTAGCATATATTCAAATACATAATACATATAATGTTATTAAAATTCGGTATCGATGGAAATAGAGGAAGAGAGAACGTTGATAAAAAGACGAGGTAAGTAGACAGACACCACAGCAACAGTTTCAATACATTTATGAGGCCTATACAGTCATTACAGATATTATATCATGTGTGTTTTGCCTAGTAATATTTGAGATCCACAACTTAAGATCTCTCTCTAAAAGTAATTTTTGACTGATCCTCTTAATATGTTACGGCAAGGCATTAAACGCTTTGAGACTCCTGTTTTATAGATTTTTGATAGCTTCAATTGTTGTCTTGTATTAAGGCAATGCTTAATGTAATCACTGTCACCTTTATGTAAGTGCTGAAATGTGACTAGCTGTTGGAAAAATAATTGTCTGATATAAAATACGGTCTCTTCTTTGTAAAGCTCATCAGATGAATGCCTACGTGGTTTTCCAGTATTTTAAGTATCCACTCTCGAATTACTTCCAATTTATTGAGGCATATACTCATACTTGCTAGGGTACCCCATGCCAGAATGCCATAAATGAGATGAGATTGAACCAAATCAAAATTCAAAGATTCCAGAATATCGGGGCCGAACACAGAAAAGTATAATTTTAATTTTAAATTAAGCAAAGATAAAAGCACGCCCAAATTATTATAGACCATTCAGAAAAGTGGTGCGGTGCAAATGAGCTGCACTTTGATGCAGAAAAAACTAGGATATGTAAATTTTCTTCACAAAAGGGCACAGCTGGCATGGTGGAGGAGCTCTTGGTAATAAGCTTGAACTCTTGTACATCTTTGATACATCACATTGATGATTTATGTCCAAAATTGGCGCAAATTTATGCTATCCGGAAAATTGCAAGTACCGTTGACGAAGATGCTGCCATTATATCATATTACGGACTATTTCAATCAATATTAAGTTTCGGTATAGGTTGGGGCAATGCTTCACACTCAAACTTACAAACAGTTCTTAAAGAAGGCTGCAATGCGGAGCATGGTCAAAGCCAAACACGACAACCCATGTAGAAGAATCTTTCGGAGATTTGGTATCATGATATTATTATGCCTTTATCATTTATCATCAGTTAATTCCTACTTAAGAAAATGAAGATAAATACAATCTACAGTCCGAGATAGATGATTATGACACTAGATAACAACATAAAATAGAAATTCCATGCCATCGTATTGAAAAAACTAAAAACCTTGATAGAAAACTCGCTACCCAAATATATGACTGAGCTAGCAGTGAGTACTTTTGCAAGGCAATTATACTAAGTGACATATAAATCCGAACACCCAGTTTAAATGGTTTTATTTTAATAAAATTTTGTATAAGTACTTAATGAAGCATAATAAGTAAATGATAAAAATTTCAAAATGATTGCACTGATTTAAAGCCCTTTGACCTTTAATAATGTGTGGATGCACCCTGATGCGCTACGCATTCTCCAACGCGCCTAGGCATGCTTCTGATCAGGTGGTCAATGCCCTCCTGTGGTATCTCAGTCCAGGCAACCACCAACCCTCTCGAAGTGCTTCTAGAGTCTGAGGAGGACGTTGCAAATTGAGCAATCTCCTACCCATCATATCCCACACGTGCTCAATTGGGGATAAGTCGGGAGATCTTGGTGGCCATGGTAACAATGTGACATCATTATGTTGAAAGAAGTCTATTGTGGCTCTTGCAACATGTGGTCGGGCATTATCTTGTTGGAAAGTTGGATCTGCTAGGGTGTCAAGATAGAGTAAAAGATGGGGTTCTAGAACTTCGTGGATATAACGCTGCGCGTTCATGTTACCTCTGATGAAGATTAAAGGTGACCTGGAACCATAAGCTATAGCACCCCAAACCATAACTCCAACAGTGTGATGAACATGTCTTTCAACGAAAAACTGTGGATCCCTCCTTTCACCACGTCGCCTTCTAACCCTGGCACGACCCTCGTGCATGCCTAAACAAAATCGAGATTCGTCACTAAAGACAAGACTGTTCCATTCCTGATCCCAGAGTGACCGTTGTCTGCACCACTCAAGGCGATTACGTCGGTGTTCTCGAGTTAAAGGGTGGACCCAGTGTGGCCGGCATGAAAACAAGCCAAAACTTCTCATTCGTCTGCAAATACTTCGCATGCCAATAGGTCTTCCGTGTTCTGCAAACCATTAATTTGCAATGGACCTGGTAGTGGAGAAACGGTCCCTTAAGGCCAATAATCTTAGGCGGCGATCTTCACGGTCTGTTGTTCTACGGCGGCGTCCAGTGCCCCTTGCTCTTTGCGTACGGCCTTCTCGAAGCCATGCCTGACAACACCTAACCACAGTGTCTACACCTCTTTGCACTCTAACTGCAATTGCCCGAAAAGAAAGTCCAGCTTCCCGAACTCCCACTATACGGCCCCTATCAAACTCACTAAGTTGAGGAAATCGTACAGGTCTCCGTACTCTAGGCATCGTAACCGATCGTAAAGGATGTCAAGAACCAACATCCGCCAACGTTGATTCTTTACTGCGGCTGAAATATTCATTTTTAGAGCGTTAGTGAATTAAAAAAAAGCAGTATAAAAACCGGAATGTCCAACTGATAAGGCTGAAAATTTTTTCACTTGTTATTTACAGTAAGATAAATACATTCACCAACTTTTATTAAAATAAAACCATTTAAACTGGGTGTTCGGATTTGTATGTCTCTTAGTATATATTAACGTTTAAATAAAATAGCTCCCTATAGTATCAAGTAATTTTTTGATTCATGAAAAAGACAACGTGTATTTTAAGCCAAAACTGTTGTATCAATTTATCTTTATCCAATGTCTTTTATAATTTCTACCCTGTTTGTTTTTAATATCTGTTATGCTAATTCCATATTTGGCCTTTATACAGTGTATCATATAAATATGTATGTCTTTATTTAAGCATTTTTGTTTATTTACTACTAAACTGATAGGTATTGACGTACCAACCATGTTTATACTTTAACTGGTTAAAATAAATATATCTATACAATATCTATCTAAAGAAAAGGGGATTTCAAAAGAATAGTGAAGTACACCTAGGCAACTGAAAATCATCCAACTTGCGCGGCTAAAACCGAAAACTTGTTTGTTCAATAAAACGTAACATCTACATCACCCGGTTATATCAGAAAGATGATCCTAGGTCTTTTCCATTTACATTAATATATAAGTATAAAGCCTCCTTTGCAAATATGTAGAAATAACAATGAACCTTGGCTACGGTTTGGTGTATACCCAAGCTACTACTTGCACTTGGTGATGAAAGAATATGAGGGAATGTAAAGTCAATGACACCAAATGCACTATTAGTCGAGAATCCATTATTATTTGTATTAATGTTAATATTGTAAAAAGGCGTGTCAGTAGATAAATCGGTCACAGTACAAGCTCTGATATGGGTGACTTGAAGCGAACAAGTATTTTACCTCGTACGTTATTAACCCGCCAATCGTTTCTCATATATAGCTATGTAAATTACAATTTTTTCTTTTGTTCTTGCTAATATGGAAATTATTCGCTAGATAAGAATAAATTGATAAATCTATTAATGTGACAGCCGACATACACTCGTTTATCACTCGAACATGATTTACATCAATACGCATACCTATATGCCAAACCCTAATCTCGATACCTGGCTAATTACATAAAATTAATACACCGAAAATTATTAGCTGTCATGAAACCGTTACTCACACACCGCCAGACGCATTTCATATGCAAATAAGAACAACTGCTGCGCGGCTGTTACGTAGTCCAATAATTTATAAAAACGTATTACGCGTGACGGGAGGTGTTAAAGTTTAAATTACAGAAAGAGCAATGAAAAGATGAAAGAGTGTTGACAAGCAAATAGAAGAAGCAATAACAGAACGATCATACGTCATAATACAGTCAAATTGTTTCGTCAGTGATTGGGTTTGGCCAAACAAGTCGATAAATCAGTGAAAGTTGTTTCACTTTCTTGTGTGGGTTCAACGGGTTACAAATTGTTTGCTGTCTAACGGAGTATTTGATACCTGGAACAGGTGCATCCACAGTTGATGGGTTCAAGAATCGTTTCGACATCGTTTCTATGTTTAATTTCTTACCGCCGTTTGGAGTTTATAGTTCTTGCTTAACTCCTCCATTATTTATAAAACGTGTATTTTGATGACTTTAATCATTTGAAGGATTTGAACATATCTAATTCGATATTTTGTTCTTATTTTTTTAAAATCAACCTTTTATTGGTGGGCCGATAAAAAATTCAGTTTAGGTATCACTGTAAATGTTGTTACATCATGGTAAAGATCGGGACTGCTTTATTGAATCTTAATCTCTGCATTCTAAAGATCATACGAGTCGATAGCATGTCATCGATGGTATATGTCTTTCTTGCACAAAAAGATGTTACTCCAGGCACAGTGTAACGTACCTTACAATGATGTTGCTCGTAATGAATCACGGGAATGTTCTTACGCGAAGATTTCAGTCCGCTCATGTATTTTTTTTAAATAATTTATCTGAACACATACAAAATGTATAACCAGTTTTAACAATAATTCTCCAGCCAGTGCTTGCAAACATTGGCCCCCAGAATAAAAAAACAATAATCAATTGCTATAAGATATACCCTGCAGTGTTGCTCAACAAATAAATTGATTAGCACTTTTAAAATCTTCCAATTCCCAAACAAAACTTCTACAGTTATTTAAATCTTTTACACAATGAGGTTAATTATCAAATTCTTTAATTGCGTCTGTGATCGGATTTTTTAAGCCTATATTAGTTCTTGCGGAAACTTTCATAAACATTATTTAGTGGTCTTGTTTGGTGATGCATATTATGGTAAAACCTAATATACTAAGTGACATATAAATCCGAACACCCAGTTTAATTGGTTTTATTTTAATAAATTTTGGTGAATGTATTTATCTTACTGTAAATAAGAAGTGAAAAAATTTTCAGCCTTATCAGTTGGACATTCCGGTTTTTATACTGCTTTTTTTAATTCACTAACGCTCTAAAAATGAATATTTCAGCCGCAGTAAAGAATCAACGTTGGCGGATTTTGGTTCTCGACATCCTTTACGATCGGATACGATGCCTAGAGTACGGAGACCTGTACGATTTCGTCAACTTAGTGAGTTTGATAGAGGCCGTATAGTGGGACTTCGGGAAGCTGGACTTTCTTTTCAGGCAATTCCAGTTAGAGTGCAAAGAAGTGTAGACACTGTGGTTAGGTGTTGTCAGGCATGGCTTCGAGAAGGCCGTACCCAAAGAGCAAGGGGCACTGGACGCCGCCGTAGAACAACAGACCGTGAAGATCGCCGCCTAAGATTATTATTATAGACAACGGCCACTCTGGGATCAGGAATGGAACAGTATTGTCTTTAGTGACGAGTCTCGATTTTGTTTAGGCATGTACGATGGTCGTGCCAGGGTTAGAAGGCGACGTGGTGAAAGGAGGAATCCACAGTTTTTTGTTGAAAGACATGTTCATCACACTGTTGGAGTTATGGTTTGGGATGCTATAGCTTATGGTTCCAGGTCACCTTTAATGTTCATCAGAGGTAACATGAACGCGCAGCGTTATATCCGCGAAGTTCTAGAACCCCATCTTTTACCCTATCTTGACACCCTGGCAGATCCAACTTTCCAACAAGATAATGCCCGACCACATGTTGCAAGAGCCACAATAGATTTCTTTCAACATAATGATGTCACATTGTTACCATGGCCACCAAGATCTCCCGACTTATCCCCAATTGAGCACGTGTGGGATATGATGGGTAGGAGATTGCTCAATTTGCAACGTCCTCCTCAGACTCTAGAAGCACTTCGAGAGGAGTTGCTGGTTGCCTGGAATGAGATACCACAGGAGGACATTGACCACCTGATCAGAAGCACGCCTAGGCGCGTTGGAGAATGCGTAGCACATCAGGGTGCACACATTATTAAAGGTCAAAGGGCTTTAAAGCAGTGCAACCATTTTGAAATTTTTATCATTTACTTATTATGCTTCATTAAGTACTTATACAAAATTTTATTAAAATAAAACCATTTGAACTGGGTGTTCGGATTTATATGTCACTTAGTATATTTATGTTACTTTTTTGTAGATTACTTATAATTTTATAAGCAAGCTTACATTGTTCCACCTCCAATATCATCCTTAAATTGAGTTTGAATAAATTGTATTATAACTTGTGAGCCAATCAAATTATACAATATTTTCAAAATTTTATTTTGCAAAACTTGAGCTTTATCAAAATTAACTTCTCCTCACACACCCCATACTGGCAAGAGGTACCTAAAGAAGGCATTATAAATTTGAAATTTGCTTTTGTTAGACAAATAAATAAATAATTTCTAGTCTTATATAAGCCAGATAGCATTGAAGCTATTTTATCAGAAATCCCATTTAAGTATAGTGACCAATTTAAATTTTCATCTATTAGTAATCCTAAATATTTAATACTTGACTCTTTTTCTAGCGCTATATTATTTATGTTGATATTTGGATCATTGTAAACTGGCTCATTTTTTTGTTTATGTATAATGTATTTTGTTTTTTCAATGTTAATTTTTAATCTATTTGAAAACAGACATTTAAGATAACTATTCAGGTTATCATTAATAAGAATCGTTGAAAGAATTTCGTCTGTTCCAGTACAGTTTCATCTGCAAAGGTAAAATATCTTGCCCTTAGATATGTACAGTACATAAGGACTGTATAACAGAGGTCCAAGAACTGACCCCTGTGGTACCCCGTAGGTGTAAGCCAACCATTTACTATCAATGTCTCCAAGCTTTACGTACTGTTTTCTGTCTATAAATAAGTCTTATTTGTTGCATCAGTTAAAATTCTAGTGTGACGGTTGAAACTTGAGTATCTTTCCACTTCTTATGGTCATTTTGTAGTAAAATATACTTTATAAAAACCGAGAAGTTACGTCGACATCAAGTCCCAGAGATATATAAACCTTTTTACGATAATTTAACTTATGGTGCCCTAAGTGATCCAGAAGACTCTTGAGTAGAATTGTTTATTTTATTTATTTGCATTTATATACACGTCCTTGGAGGATGTCGTACTTTTGGTACTTTACTGCAATTGTTTTTTATCTTTATCCAAATACGCATTTGTGTATATGTAATGTGCATTTTTTCATATATCATTTTTTTTATATAATAAGCTGCTGATGCATTAAATTTATGTTCTAGTATTCATTCATTACGAACGCTTCATCATTTCTACTAGCGTAACATTATAATGCAATATTGACAAGTAACTTTAGAATAATATTTTAGGTAAAACGTATCCATAACGGTACTGTATTTGTCCTTACAATTTGTAAAAACTGATCACGTACCAAAAAAGAGTATTGTCGAAAGTCAAAAGTAATAAATTTTATATGGATCATAAACGTCATATATCATTCAATATTTATATTTAAAATATTGAATAAATAACAAAACACAATAAAAACTAAGACAGAAAAGATATTATTATCTCTTCTTTCTAGCCTTAATAGCTGCAAACTCAGAACTAATTTCATCAAAATTTATATTTTGAATTGCCTCGTGTTCGATGGCTAATATGCCAAGATTGATAAACCGCGATTGGGTCATTATTGCCCACGAATGTTGTTTATTAATTTAAGTTTACTGAAACACTTTTCGCATGAAGCTACGGACACGCAAACCGTCATGAAGCATTTTAGTGCCTTCTTAAGATTTAGAAAGATTCTGTAAAATTTAAAAAAATCTAGAGATACCTAGAAACTATAACGTTAGCGGCTTTTAACTGTCTTCGCAGTCTTGGTATCTCCAAACGTAATTCTAATTCTGAGACCTCATCATAAAAATCAGTAAATTTGGATGTAGGTAGTCTCAGTTCTTCAATATTCGCCAAAAGCAAAGTATTTCTTTGTACGGTCTCAAACGATGAAGCAAGGTCTTGAGGAGACTTCGATCTTGTCTGGTGTTCAACTCTGAATCGGTTAAGACATTCTTCTTTCAGTGTGAGTCCTGCATCACTGATCATCTCACTAACCACCCGATCTTCACTACCAAGTAGTCTTTCTGTTGGAATATCATCGTGTTCTGTTTTTTTTTTGTACCAATATCTATTGCCTCTCCCGTAATGTGACCCTGTTTTTCTCCAATATCAAGACGAAGTGTCCCTATTTTTGTAGCAGTTTCGTCAACAGTTAAGCTTTTACTTTGCAATGCAGTCTATGAATTTTTTTTGTTTGTACATTGTTCTTAAAGTTGAGTCACGGGGTGAGTTTTTTCTTTAAATATGTAAAGCATTGTGTTCTCTAATGGTCAAACTTCCTTGTACCATATACACTGTAGGCCAAAATACAATTTTAAATGTCGAAAAGCTCAGCTGAAGTAACTAAAAAATATCATCTGTATTTACTGATAATTCTGTCAGAGCCAGTGAATTTCTATGTTACCTTATACATCAATAATAAGTGACGTCCAGGCTACGCGGTTAATGAATATCACATTTCATGGTAAATACCGACGAATCACACTAAATACTGATCGTCTGACATTCGCCTAAGGGAAAGATTGAAGTCATCTGGAATGTAGCTCGACAGACGTATACATGAACTTGACGTTCCTTAGACCGGTAGAGCAACAAATAAAAATACATTAAGAGTCGTGGGATGATGAAGAAACCTGATGAAAAACAAAAACTTATAATTATTTCGAAATGAGGGATACTGCCTCTCAAACGTAACTTTACAAAGAATAAAAAGGGAATTGGAAAAGAAAAGTCAACTTCAATCTGGAGCTGCAATAGGTTGAAAAGCTCCTAGAGAAGATGGTGTATCAAGAGATGTTAAACATTCAGGGTCACTAAAGTTGGGTTTAATATTTTACCTAGACAACAAAGAATTGAAAATTTCAGTATTGGCCTCACTGTCTCATGCTTTTATTTCGAAAGTATTGAATTTTGCATCTGGAATAATAACAAGCTATTGTCATGGGACACAGTTCGATCGTATTCTTGAGCAGAATTATAGTTCCTTGGAGATACACCAGTTATGTAACATAATGTAGTGTCCTCGTATAGCTTCGACCTTAAGGGGTGAAAACGACCAACAATGCGACCGTGTGTGAGCACTTGCGGGCTGTCTAAAATAGTTAGGCCGATATTCAAGAATAGTCAAGAGCCGTCTGGAGATACCTGCTGCCATCTAAACTACTTCCATGGAAGTTCATATCCCTGCCTGGAAAACGCTAGAATATTTCTCGACGCGTCGATAGGTGGATAAATATCCGACCAGGTGGTGGAAGTAGCTAGTCACAATCAAGACAGTCAAACAACGCGCAATGCCGTAGTCCAGTGTATAAATTGTCATGAATTATTACAAGTGTTACAAATTAGTGTAAAGGTAATAAATTAGACCTTGGACCGTAAAAATGGTGATAGAATAAAAGAACTTATACTCTCAGCTTGTTCGTTGACGCTGAACCAGGCTGAAAGGAGGTAAAAGAGATTAGTATAATAAATAGATACGTTAGGTTGAGCCTAAGAAGGAACACCTAGGTTGTGTCAATATAAGAGAAAGCATAATCCATTTGTATATTTTAGAATAATGTGTTACGGAATATAGTGAATTAATATATTATATTAATATATGATGACATATTCATAGCGCTTCTATTCATAGTGACTTTGATCTCAAGATGGTCAGGAACAGAGTCGGCTTCATTGGTAATCACGTGAAACAGCAGCCACAGGGAGCAATGTCATGAAGAGCGCAAAATCCTCAACTAATAAGGCTTTTTATCTTAAACAAATAATTATTAATTGTGGAAGAACTTGAAAATAGGCATGACAGGAATTGAATTTCCTGCTGCATCGATAGCTTCTAGGTTCGAAAAGGTATAAACGATTAGACACTAACAGCAATATGATATGTACTTAGTGAAATTACAAAGCCAACTACAATTATCTCAATAATAAGGCAAAACAACGTTGAGGCTACTTTTATACACTACAAAATAAAAGGATACATTTGATTGAGTGTCGTTTGACCTTTCTCCAAAAGCGCCAATCGCTTTTTAATTTTTTAAGAGTAGACAGATTTAAATCTACTGATTTTTAACGAAGCATGTGCATTAGGGTGGGTCAAAAAATTTTTTTTTCGGTTTTGAAAAAGGCTCAGTAATAAAAAGGTGCCAAATGGTGCCGTTAGTTCATATGTAAAATTTTATTACATAATTCTGAGTTTTATTGCCTCCGGATTGTACTAAAGCATTGTGTGTACGTAAACTTCTAGCGTCTCCTCGGGCGTCACTTTACTAATTCTTTATGCATCTTCGATTATGGTTCCTGTTACTTTGGTTGCCTAAGCGTTAGTGTTAGCTACTGTTTGGTTGAGTTCAAGTAGCCAGGGAGAGGGAGGGGTAAGAGTGGGGGTGTTAGGTAAGACACACGGGTAAGACAAGTCGCGCACAGTTCATCGCAATCAGTATCTTGCGTTAGAAAGTGCGGACGTGTAAGTTTCGCTGTCAGAAAAATGGAACGTACTCGAAATAGTTGGAAGTGTCCGATATTTGGTGATTTAAATGACTTGAAAGACAACGTATTGCCAACCTATGGGGATGCAATGCGATTTTATGAGTGGACCCGACACAGGTTGAAATACGAGAGAGAAACAAATAAAGAGCCAACATATAAAGAAATAGAGGCCATTGTAGTTGCAAGACTGAGAAATATGGGCGAAATCCTCTATCCCTACAGTTGAACCCAAACGAATGAAGGTAATGTTACAAACGTATCACTTAAAATGCAAAAATCTCCTCAAATCTAATCCAAGAATACCTAAAAACACGTTGGAAGGGTTTCGTCTTGGGAGTAAAGCCTTGTTTGATATTTCGGCTTGCAAGTGTCAAGAGTTTCTCAAATGTGCTTGCCCGAAAAACAAGAAAATACCTGCAAGAGAACGTGGCTTTATAACTGATCAACGAACCGCTAGGCAAATGGTGATAGGTGCCTTAGATGTTGTCACAACAACAAAAATTACAAAAACACTGAAAAGGAAGTCAATACGAGAAAATTCTAAGAGCAAACGACTGAAAAAAACCGAAACATGTACGGAAAAGCTGAGTAGCACTTCTGAATCCGAAAGTGTTCAGTCCGATGCTGAAGAACCAACACAAATCAAGTTGAGGACTTCAAGTGGTCAATCTAAGAGTGACACTAGACTTGATTATACTTTGCTATCAAAAACATGCGATAGATTCGGAGTGTCGGATAGGGCAGGAGCAGCTATCGCATCAGTTGTTCTACATGCGTCGGGTTCTCAAGTAATAGATAAAAATAAACTACGCCGAGAACGAAAAAAGGCCAGAGAAAATATAGTTTCACAGCAAACTGTTTCACAAATACACGCATTGTATTTTGACGGAAGAAAAGATCAGACTCTAATGATGTCTGAAATAGAAGGAAAAAACTATAGAAAACGCATAGTTGAAGAGCACATTTCTTTGATAAAAGAACCTTATTCGGAGTTTTTAGGCTATATTACACCTGCTTCAGGCACTGCAAAGTGTATAGCAAATGAAATATTTGACTTTTTCTTGAATGCTGATATATCCGTCGATGATTTAACTGCAATTGGATGTGATGGAACTAATGTGAATGTTGGCATATATGGCGGTATTATACGACTGCTAGAGAAACGGTTAGGTAGACCCTTACAATGGATTATTTGTTTATTCCATATGAATGAACTACCATTTAGACATCTGTTCCAATATATTGATGGTAGTACCTCTGGACCACGAACATTTTCAGGAACGATTGGCAAAGATCTCGAGAACTGCGAAAAAAGACCTATAAGCAAGTTTAAGCCTATTCCAACGAGCTTACCGGAGCTTTCTGCTAAAGATATCAGTACTGACCAAAAATACTTGTACAGAATGGTTGAAGCAATCTCAACCGGTGTATTTCCTAGCGATTTGGCTAATAAATCACCAGGTAAAATGTCACATGCGAGGTGGCTGACTCGTGCGAACAGGATCCTCCGTCTGTATGTTTCTGTAGAGACTCCTCCTGAAAGTCTAACTATTCTTGCAACGTATGTTATCAAGGTTTATGCTCCGATATGGTTTTCTATGAAATCTCATTCTAGCTGTAAAGATGGATCGCGACACTTTTTCAAACTCATCGAGTTATCCAGATATTTACCAGCAAATTTGAAATCTATCGTCGATCCAGTAATTCAAAGAAACAGCTATTTCGCACATCCGGAAAACGTATTGCTCGCAATGTTAACAGACTCTCAGCCGCACATTCGTGAATTAGCTGCACGACGCATTTTGAAAGCTAGATCAGTAACAACGAAAGATTTGCGCATTTTTAAGTTACCACAGATTAACTTCAATGCATCAACGTATTATGATCTTTTGAATTGGCAAGAAGATATCTCTGAGCCACCATTATTGAAATCCGTAACCGAAAAATATCTCCGATTATTTATTGAACAGAAAAGAGAAAGAGACTTGGATTTCTTACGCCTTCCTTGTCACACACAAGCAGTAGAAAGAGCAGTCAAAGCTAATGAGAGAGGGATTCATCAAAGCCCAGATGGACTCGAGAAAAGCAATGCCAAAATTTGATAGCAAAAAGGATTTCTCTACAAAATAAACCCCTCGCTCAATGATTATTCATTATTATTTTTGTTGTAAACATTATTTTCTGTTCAATAAACGTTTACTTACTATTCATTCAAGACATTTATTTGTAAATTATATTCATTAGTGTGACTTTGTATGCCACGCAGTTATACCTCCTTTAACCCCATCTTTGACAATTTCCACATGATTCCGGAGGCAGAAGATTAATTCTGATTGCAATCAAACTTCATAACATGTTCACACTCATGATTTAGCACCTTTTTGTCACTGAGCTTATGAAAAAAAGGAACATTTTTTTTTCACATATAAAAGTGACCCACCCTAATGTGCATGCCGCGATTCCTATAAAACATTTTACTTTTGGTTTTGTATGAATATAGTATATCTACTCGTATATTCGTTTCCATAGAGAATATTTTGCTTACAAGTTCTTTTTTGTGTGGGGGAGGGCGCATATTTGATCATTTGCCTAAGGGCGCACAAAACTCTGAACCCGTCACTTGAGCGCTCCAACAAGCGAGCCAGAAGCCTGAAGCAGAGTGGTCGTGACTGCAACAAAAAACAGTCCAACTAAAGAAATATCCTACCAGTTAAAATTTGAACTGCACGCAAAAAAATTTGCGCGACGAATTTCTCAAATTTTCAAAAGTGAATCTTCAAAGTTATAATTTCAGAGCCACCCTTTCTTTACCCAGTGACACTCATCAAAAATATGAGGATCGCCCCGAAAAGATAATACGACTGGATCATCGGGGTGTCGAGCAACGCAACCGGATGGTAGTGGGGATGAACCATGTGTGACGTCACGCGCCGCGAGAGCGCCTGTCGCATGGCCAACTGAGCGCGAGCGACAGCGAACAGTCAGTTCAAGCATGCCTTCCGTGAGTATCACACGTCGCAGCAAGCGTTGCTCCATTGTGTAACGCGCGTCGATTTTCAATTGTTTGTTCAGTGCCAATCTTGGATAATACTTTCTATTGTGTGTTGTGTTCAGTGAATGGGATTACGAGCTGTGCGCGATGTTGACCTCTCCGAATCAGTACCTTAGACCGGAATATCTGACACCGCTTCCGACCACGGTGAGTGTAAAATATTCCGGGTGATTCCGACGTGCCGTTGAAAGTATTTACATGTTTCACGGGACGCGGTATGTTCATAATTCAGGGCGATCGATTGTAGTTGGAGTTTTATTGCTTGTTTCTATTAGAATGGTGGAAAACGGGAGTTAATGTGTATTTCGAAACTGAAATTGATTCGTACGGGTAAATAACAAAAAAGTTGTATTTGTGAATACAAAGCAATACAAATTTTATTACATCCTGAATTATAGCAATACCGTTGCTCTAACGTTCCTCGCAAAGTTGTAGACATACTGAAAGTAGCATTTGGCATTGATTCCAAAATTTCTTGTCGTTATTACAATCGTGACAGCTTTTTCACACGACGTTGATGTAGCGTCGACCCCTTGTCATTATAAGCAAAAAGAAATGATCATTGTGTTTTGAACAAAAGGGAAAAGTAAACCACTATGCCTCAACAAAAAGAATAACTTAAGAGTATCGGAATATCTGTTCCTAAGTTCATTTGCTAATTGAAACTTTTGTCACGGTTCTCTCGCGAACAGTTTTACATTCAGTGGAGTAATCTCTGGCGTCATTTTGAAAACCCTAAATCGAGCTTCTGACTCAAAGCACACCCAAACTGAAGACTTTGCAACAAAGCCGCTATTAAAGCCTGTGTGTGATATGTGAAGTATTAGTATTTCTCGTCTTCACTTAATTGAAGTTTTGAACCCACACTCTCGCTTCTGTTGGAAACGGGAGTTATTCTCTGCCATCACCCACAGGGATTGTATATCCCTTGAAACCTAGTTAATCTGTTCGAACAACATCTAGATCTCGGAAACGATAGGACACGTGCGTACAGGTTGAAGTGCTACATAACTTACACGTATGTTACCAGTTTCATGAACACAAAAATGTAGCCTGTAACCATGCATAGCTAACAACCCAAACGAGATCCATCCATGGATCACCCTGAGACCTGCATAAACCCTTTGACTAGACTATTTACCGACGGAATAGTGTCTATCCGATCGTGATATTGTTGATATCTCAATTGATAAGCTATGTATGATGTTGATTTTAACACTACCACCAAATTTGTCAAATTACTTTCAAATATAACAGTGGACTGTGTCTGGTATCCGGCCGTGTGAATACCGTCTATGTACCGGACAGGATGGCGACTGCTGTACGAACATCCATCATCTACAATTTGTCTAATAACGTTTCTTATTGACTTGAGTCAACAAAAAACAATATACTACAATTATAATCCATCTTAGCTTATCAAAAAAAAAATGATAAAACCCAAGGCATCAAGTGGAAACATTTCCTCCCGTGAAGCTTCTCAAAATCGTATTCAGGACTAACAGTATTTCGGATCGATTAGCGATTCGTATCAGAGAATTAGACTCAATTAGTATCGTCATGTCATTTTACTTAAAAATCAATTAAACCAGTTATCATTTTTATATTTAAGCCACACATGATGGATAGCGTATAGCGGTATCTTAAAATCGTTAATGCTTCCGACAGCTAACCAGTTCAATCAGACATTACACCTGTGATTCGGGATAAAATGTTAGATTGCTACCTTCTCTATCACGCTGAGCACTGAGGGCTTGGTGCGTGCCAGTTACTGTCACCTTGTTTTTGTGTTTAGCAAAATTGTTAGTGCCTTGCTTCCCAATATAGTTTCCGGTATTGTTCTTACAACAGGTAGCTATAAACATACCGTACGAGTCATTTACGGCTGAGGTCTGCGGAGTTTCAATGTGTGCGAGAGAGTAGCGTGCGAGACGTATGTCAGAAAGGGTGTTCCGTGTTCGTCCTCGCTGCCCTTGACAGACAACGTGATGATTACTTGTGGGCGCACTATTTCTAACTTCTTCTTACATACGTGTTGCCCTCTTCTCTCATTTCTATATCTCGTAGACATTGGAACACGTCCGAATCAGTTTTCAATGGCGAGCAGAGTGTCATCTACCAGGATCGATGGCATATAGCGATCACAGTGACGATTCGGCTTTCGATGCTAACTGAGATACCTTACTTAGATGGTACTTACGCGATTGTACTTGGATATACCTTATGCCTCAGATAGAGGTTACTTTGCTCTGCTTTCGACCTACCTGAGAACAACCTACACCATGCTGGTGACTGCCAGAAAGCATGAATCAGCTGTGCATGTCGTCTGCGATGAAAGCGGTATCACTATATATTTTTACGGTTCCAATTAGATTAACTTGGAGTCATTGTAGTGGCACGAATTACTTAACAGGCATTGCTACTTACCATTATTGAGTTACAGACAAGCCTATATTAACTTTATTCGCATTATCTTTGTTATTTTTGCATGATCAAGTTTTTCAATTCTCTGAGCCGACTTTATATTGTACAAAAATGGTCGTACATTATCCCGTTCTAATCTAAACAAAGTCATGATTAATCTTAGCCTAAATATGAGTCGCCAAATCGCTATCCTGTTTCCACCAAATCCATTTATTCTTTCCTGTCAGCTTACCGCTTCAAGTAACTTGCAAGGTTTCAATTTTGCGTTCACACCTCGTACTGTCGCGACACCGTTATATAACTCGGCTATTGTATGCTAATCCGTCTTTCTTTTGTTTCAGCTGGACGCCAAGAAGAGTCCATTGGCGTTACTGGCACAGACGTGCAGTCAGATAGGCGCTGACGCGCCGAATGCCAAATTGCTTCAAAGCTCTGAAAAGTCTAGTAAGTCCAACAAAGTAGAAGGGTCGAAAGAGAAGAATGACACTTCGCACAAGTCGAGCTTCAAGTTGGAAAACCATTCGTCAAGGGAGAAGTCCAAGACACCGGAAGAAAGATCAGCTAGCTCAGCTTCGAACGGAACAGCTAGCGCTAGAACACCGGTCAACTCTAAGCCCATGTCGAATGGTAGATGTTCTAGCACCCACAGTAGTTCATCTCCAAGAGCGTCTCCAGCTACTAATATGGAACGGAAGACCCCATCGTCTTCTGAAGCTACTTCCGAAAGGACTAGTTCACCCGAAAAGGCTAATGAGAGAACCACACCGCACACGCCCTCATCGTCTGCTTCTAAGACAGCCTTCACCCCGAACATTTTGACGTCATCTTCAGATCCTGCTATCAAAGATCTGCCTCTAGGAACATTCAAACCAGGTGTACCACCTACCACGTCTCCATTCCTTGGTGCATATCCGACACCGGCCTTTCCTCTATCTATGGATCTGATGGCTAGCGGACTGATGAGTCAGCACCATGCACTGAAGGCTGGAGGACTCCCACCTTACCTTAGTTACGGCAGGATGAAGCAGGACTCGTTAGGAGCCGTGTGTCGTGATCCATATTGCACGGGTTGCAGTTTGAGCTCTCATCTGAATACAGTGAAGTGTCCAGCGGGATGTACACAGTGTGACCACGCGAAAACTACCCAGGCGAGCTACATGAGTCACAGTCCAGCTGCTGCCGCGTACGCGCATGCGCAATTGGCAGCCCTAGCAGCGGCCTCACACCTTCCTTATGTGTGCAATTGGATATCTGGTGATGCAGCGTATTGTGGAAAGCGGTTTTCCAGTTCGGAGGAACTTCTTACTCATCTAAGGACTCATACTAGCGGGACAGTGTCAGAAGCCAGTTCAGCGTTGTCGATGCTGGGCCAATCTGCATTGCCCCCAACGCACCCGTTGCTTCATAGGACGTACCCCACACCGCCGCTAAGCCCTCTAGCGACGGCTAGGTACCATCCGTATAGCAAACCGTCCTTACTTCATCCGTCTTTGGGTTCCTCTTCGTTATCTGGGTTCCCTCTGGGGCATCCAGGGCTCTCACCTTACTTATCGCCTTATTCGCTGTACGGGCCTCGGCTAGGCACGACGCCTGGGATGCACCCTTAAGGGTTCTCCCACCACCAAGCCAAAAACTAAGAAGAAGCTGTGTTACTAAGATATAGACTGTACCTAGTCTCACAAGATTACCGTGTAGACTGTCTCGAGCAATGTGTATATCAGCAGTGGTGTATTTTTGTGTGGACGTGAAGTGTGATATTATTTTTAATACTAAAAATGTGCCGCGTGCCCACTCCAAAGTACCGTGATGATAGTATTGTTATATCATACCAGGAAAACAAGATTATGTTATATACTCGGATATCGTGCAAGAAGAAAACAGAAAAATGCATCGCACGCCTATGCTAACACAGTCGGCGCGCAGGTATCCTGCCATGTTCAAAGAGATGCCGCGTTAGCATAGGCGTGCGGCGTGTTCTGCTGTTCTTCCTTTACCGTATAATCGAATACCAAAATCGAAAAGTATAGCGTAACGTACTGTACGTCGACTACCATCGCGGGATGGCTTAGTAGGAGAAGATCAGCGTACACCACGTTAACTGTGACGTACGGTGACTTATGGTATTCTCCCCCATCTTGATGCTTGACTATAGTATGTACAATTGAATTTTTTGTAATATCCGTGGGCTCATATCAGTAATTTTCAGAGCTGTTCACGGATTTGTATTGAGACATCGAGATTCGAATATTGTCCCGTTATGTAGGAGTGGGTGTGCGGCGCATTTACTGGCACTTTGTTTCCGCTATGTACATAATTTATTGTAAATTATATATAGCACTGATCGAATCAGTAAGGAGTGGACCGTCTACACTCATAGTGTACACTTATGTACAGATCTCAGTTAAAATGTTAAACTAATTATATATATTGACATTTTCATGGAGACACGTATTTTTTCAAGTTATCTTGTATGCTCTCTCGATTACATTACAGTTAAAAAATGATAGACTTATAAGCGCAATCAGCTCATCGGTAGCCAGAACCAAAATACAGCTATAGATTGAATGATGAAATCTATGTACCAGCAGTTGTAAACGATGTATTTCTTTCATTAATGGGCCTTATTGTACAAAGTATATTAACACTAATGAAACGTTATCGTCTTATGAGAAGAGCTTCTGACAAATCACTGAATGCTATCACTAATTACATCTGTGTTGTTAATATAATTAATGATTGGAAAGTTCCTCCTTACCTCTCTCTATTTTATTTAGTGATCAAGTGATTTAATATTACAGGAATTTCTTCAAAAGTGTGTCTATATTCGTGAGATGGGATTAGTCTGTTGCAATCTTTGAAAACAATTAAGCTTCCGTGACAGATGTATCCATACGTACATCCGTAGTTCTATCATGACTAGTTTATTTTTCAATATATATAAACAAGTAATTTACTTGGCATGTAAAAGGTGAAGGCTTATCAGAGAAAACACATTGTATGGGAGAACGCTTCAATCCGACGATGATTTATTTGGTTTTTTCAGTTTTAAATACGTTGCCCAAAAGCCCTTTCGTTTTTCTCTTGAACATTCAAAAAAATCGTCCAGGCTTCTTGCTCATATCTCAGAAAACAAATGAGTTATAATGGTAGTACGATTGCCTAACTAGGCTCGAGGATAGAAGCACCTGCATTGGTCCCGAGCCTAGGCGGAACATACACTGGTGTCAGATCTGAATAAATAGGTGTATATGGACCTGGTAAGACGGTCAGATGATTGCAGACAGGCCAATAGGTCATGCTGGCTAATGGACGGAGATAGAGAATCGCCAAATCTTTTGGTGGGGGTTCTCTTAGGCCTCTGTAGACAGTACAGTCACTTATCACTTTTAAGGGTCCCATATACCCGGGGAAAAGACAGCGTTTCGTTTCCCAGGTTATTGCCTTGTATATTGCAGTCTTATGCCTGATATTTTCGGAGCCATAGAGTCAAGTTGCTTACTCAACGGAATGACCTTTATTGGGGGATCAGGAAGGTTTGACAAATTAATGAATAAAAATTTGTAGTGGAGGTCGGGTTGTCATTCTTCGCCCCCACCACCACCACCACCGTCACTACTACTATGATAATACGAGCTTTTCCATAAAAATACTACATTTTTTTAAATGTGCCCCTGTCTCCACTGAGCCCTTGTATGCCATATGCATTCTTATATTTTGAAAATAACTAAGTTGTGATCAAACTACGGATGTATGTTTAGAGGGGATTACCCTTTAGCACTGTTGGAATTGGAACTTATCTCTGAACGAATCTTTCATTGAAATATACAACAAGGATAGAACGATCAAAGTAGAACCAGCAACAAATCTGGCCCGCCTAGCGACTTCTCAAGCCAATTCCATCTTCGCCCGAAAACTCGGAAACATTAATCGCTGTTAAATTGTTTGACTGCTTTCATAATTCACGAGAATCGTTTTTGGCATGTCGGCCGCTCAGTTTTGGCAAAGCGCGTCCACATCAATAATGCAGAATGCTATGCCATAGCATATCTCATGTAATACAGTAGCGTAACTCTCGATAGTATGAGAAGCTCCCACGAAACTTCACATAAGTTTTATTAGAAAATGCTCAACCCACGCATTCCTGAGTGAAAGAATCAGGGTGCATCTATGAAATTTTTACATCCAAATATTTTAGAACAAAGGTATTTTAAACCTTCAACAATGTATTTTTATTTCACGCATTTTTTCCAGTGTGGCCTCCTCGATCACCCGATCTAGCGCCTAACGTTTTTTTGATGTAGAAAGTGTTGCGCTAATTAAAATATTCAATAATTGATGACTTTTTGACATTAATTCTTACACGAGTTTTCAAGTATTAAAAATTGCGATTTTTGGGTTTTTCATAACCCTGAAACGGTTAACATTAGAGAAAATTTATTCAAAATCTGTTTTGCTTAGAATGACCTGAAAAATTTTAAAAATATCTTGTCCGGAGAAATAAAATAATTTGCGCTGGGTTATCGGCCGACAACTTCTTGATCCATTTTGAGGATCTTACAAGAAACGAAAAATCGAGTAGAGATCATAAAAGTTCGCCCAAAAATTCTACGTCCTTCTCAGGGTGTTGCGTTGCTGTGTAGTGTGCGATATGCTGCGTTGGTGCCGGGTCAATATCGCAACCTCATTTACAAATTGTGCACTTGTCCCCATACATCATCCTACTTTACGGTTTCGGTTACTTTGAGCTCGATTGCGCCTGCCGCCGTAAACTTTCGATGTTTTCTCCGATGTACGTTTGAACTTTGATTTAAATTTAGTCCTTCAAAAGGCTTAGTCTGAGAGATAGCCATAAAGACAATTGTGTATAGCATTTCTGTGTAAAGAGCAGTTGTTCTGAATATCCAAAAGCACAAGCTCTTCACTTCAGCAAGAGATGTTTTTATCTCTTCTTGTAATGGAAATTTGATTTCTTGGTAATACCAATACATCATTGTGTTCATGACATGACATTAATACCGCGTAGATCTCAATGTCTAACTAAAGCTTCCTACTCACATAACAACAGATACAACAAAAAGAGATCACCTTAAAGTATAAAGTGGGTCAGGGACGTCAAATTGAAACAAATAAGTAGTTTATCTTTGAATGGAAATATCAAAATCTGGATACACGTGGTTAAAGAAGCAACCGATTTTTAAAAAGGAATGCCATTTTTGGACCTTGGCTAAGCATTGAGGTTTCCATGATCTTTAACAACTATATAATGTATTGATATGTTTCTTTCATCCTACATAATAAGTCAAGTAGTTTACAGAAACGCCTACAGATAGAATTTGGAAACAATAATACCAAAAAAAGCTTGGATGTCTATTATCTATTAATAAAATATTGTCCTAGGAGCTGTTATGCCCGACGTTCTTATCTCTCAGACTATTTTGGATACATTGTCTAAAAATATAGTAACTGAATATTATTGTACAAACTTATCTTCATATCATCCTCTTTTATTTGGACAGTTTATATTTTATATTGTTGATCATTTAACGTGTTGTTTTCCTCATTTTTAAAAATTACATAAATATTCTCTATCAAATTTATGATGTTTTATTACGTTCTTAAACCTCGTAAAATCTTAAAAGATTTTATACATTTTTCAGAGATGTTTTTGTATATCGTAGCTTACCACACAGCTAGCAAAAAGCTCTCCCAAGGTTGTTTTTTAAGCGATTATATGACTCTACTTTATTAATCATAAAATTTGAAAAGCTTCAAAAGAATGTGTGAAGTAGAGACTGTATTTTCAACAGACAAGTAAAATATTTATAAACCTGTGAGGTAGCAACAACACATTTCAAATAAAAACACCTACAACAGCTTTATTGGTTATAACATTTGGAGAGCTTCAGAAGAGTGTGTGATGTAGAGCAACGTTACAAAATATTCATAAACCACTTGATTGTTTATGGATTTAAGTCTTCAAGAGAGTGGATTTTACCTTCAGACATTCTGATTGCGATGACTCCACGGTACCCACAGGTATTTAGACCTCCGGTCTGCGTGGTGGCCCAAGTACAAGAAAAAATGTCAAAATGTAGATGATTTGGCTATCCTAGTACCAATAGTCTAAAAACATAAAAAATAGAGCTCGATCTGGAGGATGATTTATTAAATCATTGCATGACATGGTGTAAGGTCGATATCTACTTTATTGTCGTTCAATTCTGTATGACCCGCACAACTCATATATTTGCACAGGTGTATATAAACATTAAGTGATCTAAGGATTTAGACTGGACAAACTTGTTATTATAATCTAAGTACACAATGGGATCAAAGGTATTTATTGCCTCTATCTAGAGCTGGATCTGAAGGATGATTTATTAAATCATTGCACGACATGGTGTAAGGTCGATATCTTCTTTATTGTCGTTCAATTCTCTATGATCCCCACAACTCATATATTTGCACAGGTAGTATATAAACATTAAATGATCTAAGGATTTAGATAGGAAAAACTTATTATTATAACCTAAGTACTCAATAAGACTAAAGGTATTTAGTTACCTTTATTGCCTCTATCTTAGGCCCGTATCGTCAGTCGTCCCTACAATTGTAGGGCGCGTTTATGGATTCCTTGATTGTCATACTCCTATCTCTCCTTCAAAAATTTCTAGATTACACTTGTCCCGTGTCAGCGTCAGCGCTCTAAAATTGTGAAGATTTGTTTTCTTTTTAAATTGTAGGAAATTTCAGGCTGATGAAACATAATATAACTCAAAAGCAAGCACAATTTGATGCAAATAGATGTTTGTGACATAACCTCAAAATAGTGTTCTGACACGGAGAAGTAGAAAACTATGACAATCAAGGAGGCCATAAAGGCGCCCTACAATTGTAGGGACGACTGACGATTCGGGCCTTAGACCTTTCAAGTGTCTGTTTAGGAATGGGATTGTCATATTTATGGAGCAATGATGAATAGACATCTAGTCTTACAACTGGTTTGGAGTCAAGTAGGTTGACTCTGCGTTAGCCATGCAACGACGTCGTCAGTTCATCAAGGATTATGTTCAACACAAGTTAGACCCTATCGAGATATGACAGCTTCATAGACTTTATATCATAGGCAGAGGATATTTGGAATGCTTTCAATGAGAGTTGCCAAAAAAGCACGAAATGGCTGTGTCCATGGTTGGCTCCTAACAAATTGTTCGAAAATGATCAGGATCTTCTGAAGCGTTGAGGTTTGAGCGATTCCTATTTTTTTTGTTTTCGCACTTTTTTCGGGACTATTTTAAAAAACTATAAATACTTTTCATCTCCGGCATATCAGTTATCAATTTTGAAAGTTTCATCAAAATCCGAGGGGTACTTTTTAAACTATACACGGGCCAAGGACTAGAGAACAGACCAAGCAACAGACAGGCGAAAATAAGTGACATGGTTTTTCGTGATTATAAAACGTTCAAACAACATAACTGATTTTCGAAATTTTTCGGTATCACAATGCTTCCTCGCCAGTAGGCGTGTGGAGAAGACAGAAAATGAATGACTGACATTACAAGGCGTTAAAGAAAATATATTAATAGATAACGCAGGGCTAGACGTTGTAAAGTCATTTGTGCCTATTATGCTGTATTTATGGTAGACCGATACCTCAAAGCGAGCCCCTTCCCACTTCAGTTGGCCCAAATATTTAAATCTTAGTTTTTTTCGTATCAAAATAATAAAAATGTAGCAGGGTGTTATGGGTTTAAAATATTTACAATGAATATTTTGATAATATATAGTAGCAAACACCAACTTTATCACTCCCTAATCAAATTTGCAGCATAAAAATGACACATGTTGCAATTACAGCATATCAACCTATTTTCATTTCAATTCAAAATAAGTCTATAGCCCATAGGTGGCTGTGAAAAATAAAAGCCATGACAATTATTTTTATCAATCACAGCTGTCAGAATACGTTTAAAATAGTTTTGGGTAGTTAAAGTTTTCAAAATGGGTAGAGGAAAGCTTATTAGTGAGAAAATTTTGTTACTGATACTTAAATTTTTTAATTCTGGGAAATCAAACTCAGAAGTTGCAACTTTGTTAGACTTATCGCGGTACAGTGTGAGAAATTTTGTTAGAAGATATAACGTAACTGGTTCAGTTAATATTAAGCCACGATATGTGAAAAAAAGTAATATCACAAATGCCGACCGAAGAGCATTAAGAAGAATAATCGTGAAAAACAGGCGTGCCAATTATTTACAATTAAGTGCTCTGTGGAGTGACGCTGTTGGAAGGAGAATTTCGAGGTCCACAACTCATAGAGAGGCCCACAAACTGGGATTTAGCACTTGTAAGGTAAGTTTTCTTATAAAAAAAAGTGAATTAAAAACCCTAAAGATGCTCAGCTTGTTTATAGGCCAAAGAAAAGCCACTATTAACTCCACTGCAAAAGAAAAATCGGCTTAGATGGGCTAAAGAGCATAGACAATGGACACCTCAACAATGGTGTGCAATACAATGGAGTGATGAGGCCCGATTCGAAGTTTGTGTTGGTGGCAGTCGCAGTAGAGTTATTCGCAAAAAAAATGAAGCATTCCATGTTGACTGTCTGAAGAGAAAAGTGAAATTTCCAGCATCAATTATGGTCTGGGGCAGTATGTCATCAAAAGGAGTAAGAAAACTTCATTTTATTGATGAAAATGTGGATACAAACAAATATTTGGCGATTTCAGAAGTACCGCTTTCACCAGTGATAGAAGAATGTTTGACATCCTACTATTTTGTGTTTCAGCAAGATGGTGCAGAGTGTCATACCTCAAAAGAGGCTATAAAATGGATGCAAGAAAATAGTGTACCACTTTTGAAATGGGTTTCTAGCAGTCCAGATCTGTCACCTATTGAAACTTTGTGGCACGAGATGAAAAAGGTTTTACGACAATATCCTGCTCGTACAATCACCGAACTGAGACAAAAGCTTCAATAAATATGGGATTGTTTTACACCAAATTTTTGCCAAAACCTGGTTAACACTATGACCCAAAGAATTTCAGCCGTAATAAAAAATAAAGGTGATGTTGCCCAATGGTAATCTTTCATTTGTTGCTTTGTTAACTTCGCGCATTTATTCGCAGATTGTTTATTTGTTCTATTAGTTATAGGTCTAAGCGATTTCAAATATGTATTTTTTACGACTAGAGGGTATCGAAAACGTTTTTGAGAAAACAAATTGTTTTAGAAGGAAATAGTTTCGTCACGTTTAATTTATAAAGGCATATTTTGGTACAAATCTTGAAGTGGGCCAACTGAAATGGGAAGGGGTTCGTAGTATTCGTTATTAGACTCTATGGAAATGGTCACACCAGGAGCAACTTCAACTGAGAACAAAAGCTAGTCGCTTCATAGGCTTCACCAAATACATTAATAAAGCGATAACTAGGTAACTGTTATGTTTTCTTTTCCTAGACAAATACTTGTTAAAATTAGGTACATGTTCTGTCTCGTTACTTCGTACGAAGTCTTTAAACAAATTCGGTTACAAATGCAAGCACGTGGTAACAATGGATTATCTATTTTGTTGCCGCTTGTTCGACCAAACTACAAATCTAGAGAAGTATATTTGGCAACATATTTGACGTTAACGTGTGCAACAAGGCGAACATCTTATGGGATGTTTTGCCTTCAAAACGTATCTCTTGTAGGACAAAGGTAAGGTAATTCAATAGACAGCAGCAATATCTCTCTAGGTTCAGAAAAAGACAGAAATGCATATAGACATGGTTTTTATAATGTCTCTTACCATGGGCGCCCGAATTTTTCTCCGGGAAGGAGGCGGTCATGGAAAAGAGAAAACTTATTTTGATAGTATACCTGCCTCATAACGTCTTGAAAAGCGAGGGGTAGCAAATTTCTCAGAGTATGGGCGCAAATCCTAAACGACCTCAGAATTGTATACAAAATCATGCTAAACATGCACCTTGTGCGGGCGCCCTTGCCTCTTATTGTGAAGCAGTCAGTTAAATATACAGGGTGACTTCGAAGTTGAGTCATTTATTTTAACAGTGAGTAGATCTGATCAAAAGAAATGTTTCCGTTACCATTTTTCTGGTAAAATTAAAGTAACAAAGTTATAGCCCTTTGGAAGTTTGAGTACCGCCCTGTCTCAATAATAATATTATGTGCTCGTGTTTGGCGACAACGGATATAATTCGCCTTATCGGTTCATCGCATCGGAAACAAAAAAGCGAAAGAATTTGGAACGATGTTTTTACAATTATTTCATTCAGTTGTATACAGTCAGTGTCAGTCGGTAGTGGATAGTGGTGTCTGTTGCGTGGCTCAAACGAAATAAAAAATGGCACATGTTTATGCGGATCGGTTTCCCAATCGACTGCAACCAACCCCTCGTGCCTTTGTTAATGTAGTACAACGGGTTCGTGAATCATTTGACTTAAGACCTCACATATGGACGGCATGCCGGTGCTCCAAGACCTCACGATCAAATACAGGTCCGCACTGAAATACTTGTCGGGAGGATACTTTATAAAACAAGGTAAATTTTTTTTTATTTTTATTTTTTTATTTTTACACACATATTTTGGTTTATCTTCCTTCTACAATCATTATCTGAAAATTAATGACTCAACTTCAAAGTCACCCTGTATACTTTCGATACGCAAAGATCGAATCTTGAGGACAAAGGAATACATTCCAAAAGTTAAATGTAATACTCCCAGAGCAACAAATATATGCGAAAATGTTGCAGCTCCCTAAGATTGCAGTGGCATAGAAACTTCGATAATATTTACTGACTTTTGTTGCACTCTTAGATAAGGTATTAACTTTTATATAAATAACCTTCATTGAGAAATTCTGGACGGGCCATTCGTTTTAAAGAAAAAAATACGTTTTACTGCTCTGAACTTAATGAAGGTCACCATTTAAACATTGATAGTGTATTGGGCGAATAATCTCATCACGTAATTTGACAATTATTCATGTTTTTACTTATGGTAATCGCAAAACATGAGGTGGTATGTTTGATGGATGTTATAATACGTATGAAATATATACAGGGTGTCCCTACGAAAATGGAAAGTGAGCAAACTGGAAATAGACTAACTTATATTTTATTGCATATCTGGATAGAGCTCCTAAAACCAAGACGCTTACGCTGATCTGAGATTTTCCTTGGGAACGTTTTCTTGATATGAGCCTTTCGATTTCTTTCTCTGGGCCATGTAAACGGAGAGGTTTACCGGTAGAAACCTACAACATCCCAGGGCCTTCTGTGCTTTGCTGACAATTTATTAACGATTGATTGCCTTGGACTGAGATTATTTTTTTGTCTTAACAAAATATATTGTTTTTGGTTTCATGTTTAAATACAAGATGTATTTGTTTTTTCTTGAAATTAATAGAAATACCTCAAAAACATATAAGGAAAAAATTGTATGAAGCTGTATCAAAAAAAGTTCACCAAACAACTACTTAACGATTTAGAAATATACAGGGTGTTTCATTTAAAATTTTTGAAAAAGGGTACACGCGTTTTGAGATACTCTGTAAAAATAGAAAAAAATTTTAGCACTTTATCCAGATTAGCCCAAAATCGATGATAAGACATTTCTCTCAAAACAAGATTTTTTTAAAACGGCGGAGCCTCAAGCTGTTGAAGCTGGACGTTATTTTAGACGTTTAACCAAGTATCTAAATAATTCACAATCGAAACCATATGCTACATGATATCAAACTTTATGTTCTTAGGTATAGTCAAATGCAATAAAATATAGAGTGTTCTATGTAAAAAACATGTTTGCTATGACACCAAGCTATGAAAAACCCTGTATATATTGAAATAGTTTCAAAATATTCAGTGGTAACACATCAAGCTTGCCACTGAAACAGATATCTTATACCTTTTCCAGTTAGCTCAATTTTCGTTGGGACACCCTGTATGCTCACGGCGGAGTTAGGAGTAAGAAAAATAAAATCGCTGAATAATCATAGGAGCTCTTTATGTTACTCATGGTTGTACCTCGTCCAGAAACACCCTTTTTTTTTAATCGCCCTGTTTACCGGCCTTCGCAGCCCGGTACTCCATTTATCTAACAACTAACAAAAGTATAAATCTATAAAAAGTCCTCGCGCCGGGAGGTGTTAATGCCTCTCGTCATTCATCCTGCAACTTATTAGAACAGTGAAATATTGTGGTAACGGCCCATTCGGTTTAGTGAGAGCGCCTCCCAGAATAGATCGCCGCTGCCAGGTCGTAAAGCAGCTGCTGACATTATTCGGCAAACGGGAATCATTTTTCACGGCTGTCATCTGCGGCTGTCTCTATCTGTCTCCCTCCCGGAGATTGGCTGACGTGGAGAACACAAATTCGGCGCAGGGTTGGATCCAGCTTGTTAGCAATGTGACTTCAAAGAACAGTTACTTTTGGACGACTGCATTAGTAGAAAGAGGAAGTTCTGATTGGGGATCATCACATCTCTTACAGTCGTAAATGACAAATAATCTAAAATCGAGTTACGTCGTACTTTCACATATTCTTTTGTAGTCTCCCACTTCACCGAGTGACGTAGCTGTATATCAGTTCGCTAAGAATTAAAATTTTCAGAAAATTGCCTAAGTTATAAAATTCCGAAAATAATTTTCACGTACCGGCTTAAATAGATTTACGCCTCTACGTTAAAACTGGTTCTACATCACTTTAATCTAACAAAAAGAAACAGCAACGTTCAGACTGAAAAATCAGTATGTCATTTTCAATCTCATTTATTGCTGATTTTCATTAAAAATTTGTAAAATGTTAGTTACGCCGGTACGTGCGGAGACCGACGATATGAGTCTAGAATAGTAGGAGTGGAAAAGATTTCGTGCAAGAGATTCTGTCATAATTTCCACCAGCCTCCACACAGGTGGCACACATATCTGTGGAATCGTGATTGGCGTACACTTTATAAAAAGTAAAACCATTGGGATCTGGAAAAACAGTATAGGATACGTTGTCGCTTAGATGGGAGCATCTAACAAAATTTCTCTTAGAAAGTTTCAAACTCAAAGCACTTTCGGAGAGAGGCGGAAAAAATCGAATTTTCCCAAAATCGTTTTTTCCCAGTTTTGTTTGTAGTGGGATTTAAAAATGAATTGCACATTAATAGTGTTACTTTTTCTCGTATGAAATAGAATCAGAATTACAATATGACGTTTCTTGTATTGGCCTCCAGCAGCAACTTTTTTTTTATAAACGCCTTTTCGGTTTTAGCACAGGGTTTATAATTCTGCTTCCCAAAAATTATTACATGTCACTCATTAATATTGCTAAACCATGGTTGTTGAAAAAACCGAATTTCCTAGGTAAGCCTTGAACTTATCAGATAGTGATTTGTTTCCTTTACTAGATTTATCACAAAATTCTTCATGGCCTTAACTGAGACGAGATTTCGACATAAGTTGCATGTAGTCGTTGTCACTTTTACTCCCCTCCAAGATAGCGAGTTAGAACTTTCATTTCGAGGATACTTGTTTCGACTTTCATAAGGAGAAGAGAAAAACAAATTTGATAGTGGAAATTGAAAGCAGAAGCGTTTAGTTGAAAATTTTAATATGCCCGCAACGAAAAAGTGGAAATGTGATTATGCAATTAATTTTAAAATCACATGGCATAACTCATGCATCAGATTTTCTTATACAATCCGTAAATTTGATCATATTAGCAGCGCTTTAGAGCAATCGGGATGGTTTAAGACGAATAAGTTGGGGTAACTGCATTGCCTATGTCTGGTACATAAGACCCTTCTCGTTAAAGCGCCATATTATCTTTATTCAAAGCTAACCCTCCTCTTTCAGTACGATCAAAGATCGTCTAGGAATAAACATCTCACTCATCCCGCGGCATTCGACAGCATTGTTCACACGTAGTTTCTTGTACTGGGCACCCAAACTATACAGGGTCTTCCTTAATGACATGTGAATATTTAAGGGTGTGAATCTGCATGAAAAATCAATGTTAGTTTGCTATTTAAACCATGGTCCAAGAATGTTTCCTTAAAAAAAACTCGGCGTGTTGAAGTTTTAAGAAAAAATGGAAATTAATTAATATTTTCAGAACCACTTCAGATATTTCACTGATATTTAGTACCTAGTGAAAGCTAATAAGGTTGCATATTTTTCAATGTAAAAATAATTCTTAGCTTCAACAAAAAATTTTACGTTCAATTTAAAACAAATGATCTCTCTTGAATTGTTTTTCTTGGATGCGCCATTTTTGAGTAAAAAAATAAAAACCGTCATATTGTCTAACTTGCAAAATTATTACTACTGAAAATTAAACACATTAGGGGTAATGAACAACAACAACTGACAACATAAACGTAACATTAAAACCAACGTAATGATTAGAAATATTGTTGAAAATGACCCCCAGCACCTAGGATGCATGCTTCCGCCTTTCGTCTTATGGAATTGCGCACTCATTGAAATATCCCTGGAGTGTTTTTTATTCTATAACAAGCTGCAACTATTCTTTCTCTTAATTCCTCTACAGTGTGAATGAGACTTGTGTACACTAGTGTCTTAAGACACATCACAAAAATAAATCTAAACTCTTGAGGTCTGGGGACCTTGCTGGCCATTCTTGGGGCCCACCGCGGCCAATCCAACGATTTGGATAAACGAAAATTGGTGTTGGAAATGGGTTTCGGGTACGGCATAGGGATTTTTTTTCTGCCCACAAATGATTATGGTGAAAATTCTGAATGACATTTCAAGAAAAATTTGCTTCGTCCGTGAACAGAATTATTGATTCAAATTACGGATTTTGTGTAATTTTTTGAAGATACCACTGACAAAAGGTCACACGCCTTGGAAAATCAATGGGAAGTAATGCCTGTACTCTTAAAATATGGTAAGGATATAACAAAAAATTGCACTAAGCTCTCCAAACAATTTGATTACAAATATTTAAGTGTCTAGCATTCTTCCTCGTACTAGTGTGTATGTTCTTCGATTTCGTGCAGCACTGCTTCCTCAATTTCAGGTGTTCTCACACTTAGAGGCCTATCTTCAGATGTTCCTTTTCGGACGGAACCAGTTTCAACAAGACGACGATGAATATTAGAAAAGGTTCGGCTATCTGGCAAAGCACGATCGGGGTATCTCTGGATATACCTTTGTAATGCATTTCCGCCATTTCAGCATTTTGAATAATTCACCATTATTAACAAGATTGCAAAAACTAAATAATGAAAAAGATGTCACAGCGGACAGATTTGAATAACAGATACTTGTCAGATGTCAAAAGCCAGTGACATATTCCAGAGCAACTAGATATTTATTGCTAAATTGCATTCTTCAATTATTACATTAATTTTCTCGGGCAATAGAGCGGTTTGTATTTTTTACTCAAAAATGGCGCATCGAAGGCAAACAATTCGAGAAAGATCATTCCTTTTAAATTGAACGGCGAATTCAAAAATATTTTTTATTTGGTAAAAAACCGTTGACGCACAATTTTTTTCATCAAAAATATGGAAGTCAATACCCGTACGCACGCCACTGTTAAAGCTAAAAATTATTTTTGCATTGAAAGATATGCAACTTTATTAACTTTCACTACGTACCAAAATCAGTGAAATATCTAAAGCGGTTCTGAAAATATTATACAATTTCCGTTTTTTTGCTAAAACTTCAACACCCCGAGTTTTAGTAAGGAAGCATTTTTGGACCATAGTTTATAAAGCAAACTAACATTAACCTCTAATGGATTCACACCCGCATATCATTAAGGAACACCCTGTATAATTGCTTGTGAGTATCAGGAATATATAGAAGTAAACTTTACGCATATCCACAGGTAATTGGTTGTTTCCTTTTTCTGAGAAGTGTAATATTTCAAGCTTTTTATCTTTTTAGTGGTCAATTAAGTGAACTGTGCCATGTAGAATGTAGAATGTAGAATGTTAGAAAAGATAAAGTTGATGCTGGAGGACATATTGAAGTTCTAATTAACCCATCTTGTCAAGGCGAAAAATTAACAGTTTTCATTTGCAATTAATTTTGAAATCCCACGAAAAATGAGGTAAGGAAAAAATTTAAACGACTTTGGAAATTTTTTTTTCAGTCTCTCTCCGGAAATATTTTGGATTTCAAAGCTTTTCGCGATCTCAATGGTAAGGGTCGATTTTGAAACACTCGGTATATGCGATTCTCAACAACAGGCTCTGTACCTTAAAAAATACAAAACCTTTTATTTAAGTTTCAACCTTGGTCAAAAAAATCATTTTTCATGCATTTATTATCCATATTTTAGTAATTGTAACTAGTTATCAAATGATAGTACAACTTTGAAACTGCCCGAGGATATTCCACATTTATACTTGGTGTGAGCGATTACTTTGTTTGTTATAGCTGAATTAGAGATACAATAACCTAAACCGTAAATATATTTAATGATATTAAAACCCAAACTTGTAGCCGCGAGAGTGACATTGTGTTTGAGGCAATCGTTAAGCACAAGTTTATTGCACTATTTTTTGTACAGAGCTTTCCTAATCAGGTAACAAACAGCCTTAATCCGGCTCTGTCCGCAAGGAGTGAGTTTCTCAAGAACACATTAATAGGCATTTAGTTGACAACGCTAGCGACATATTTATGACGCCTGAGCTTACATATACGAATGTTTACCATACATTAAAGTAATTTATTTCCATTCGAGTTGGCATTTCTATTAGTCTATAACTACTTAGCTACTACGGGAGGAGATTTATAACAGAACTTTCTATAGTTAATTTTAAGCAAAGGTTAAACGTCTATATATTTTATAGTTTTTATTATCGCGTAAATTATCAGTCGTCATAACTTACTCTGATAGTTATTTTCTTTCATTTTATAGCGTAATAAAATAAATTATGTTTGCAACATGTTTTTTATTACTATCGATACAAGAATCTACACTGCTTACCAGAGTTGAGGAACGACTTTTTGAAAATAATACCCCTGGAATGCCACATCGCTTGTGACGTCATAGTAATTTTGATTTTTTTGTATTGCCTTGAACTGTTGTTATGATGCAACTGTGGACTATTTTAAGACTTGCTTATAACAACATCCTCAGCAGCTGCTTTGATTCATTCAATTTCATTCAAGTCATTGATGAGCCTACACGTGTTACAGTCTTCAGTTCCACATTACTTGATCCAATATTTGTCAGTGACAATACTATCGTCAAAAGGTCAGGGACACTCAATGCAGACTCAATTAGTGATCATCGGCTCACATACTGTGATATTTCCGTTTGTTATAAAAAAATAGAGCCTAAATTTGTAACATATAGAAATCTTAATAGCATTGATATTCAAAGTTTTAAGACGCAGATTGCATCAATGCAGCTTAATGACATTTATTTCGTGAATGATGTGGATATTAAAGTCTCTATGTTTACTGGCCGTCTTCTTTATCTATTCGTTCTCTACGCTCCGCTACGTACAGTACGTGTCACAAAACCTGCTGCGCCCTGGCTCACTCCTAACTTGAAAATGATTTTTCAACTCAGAGATGAGGCATTCGCTGTCTATTAGCATAACAGATCTGATCAGAATTGGGCCAGATACAAAGATTTGAGAAATTATGCCCTTGCATCGCTTAGAAGAGAAAGCATATATGTCACGTTTCCGGAATCTTGACTCTAGTCAAGCTTGGAAACACCTGAGGAGGATGAATGTGGTAGCCCAGAAACATGTTGCGATACCTCCCAGTCTCCTTGAGCCTAACATTTTAAATAATTATTTTCTTTCAATTTTCCAGACAGCTGCAGCTGATCCAAATTTGATTGATAGTGTCTAACTCATAGCGATAGACGCCATACACCGGATGTACCTCTGTTTGCTTTTAAACTCCTTACTCAGCAAGACATCGTCAATATAATCTCTCACATTAAGTCTACGGCATGTGGCTCTGATGGTCAAACTTTAAATATGGTTTGCTTATGTTTGTCTGATACCATAGACCATATAACTCACATTATTAATGTCTGTCTCGAAACAGGTTACTTTCCTGCCAGTTGGAAAAATGGTATTATTATTCCAATAGCTAAAACTAATCATCCAGAACAATATTCGGATGTCAGGCCAAATACCTTATTATGCTTTCTATCAAAAATACTCGAAAGAGCTGTCTACTCACAACTAGTGGAGTTTTTCGAACAAAATCACTTATTTCCTCTACATCAGTCAGGTTTCAGAGCTGGTTACAGCACTACTTCGTCTTTATTACATCTTACTGATTCCATCATTCACAATTTAGACAATCACATCAACACCGTCTTGGTACTGTTAGATTTCTCGAAAGTCAATCACCAGATACTACTGAGTAAGTTATCTCATTATGGAATGTCAGATATAGTTCTAAGGTTCTTTGAGTCTACTTGCTAAATCGTCAACAAACAGTGAAAACTGATCAGGGAATTTCCTCCTCTGAACCAGTTCCTTCAGGAGTTCCTCAGGGCTCAGTATTAGGTCCCTTACTATATCTGATTCATACGATCGATCTGCAAGACGGCTTAGTCCACTGTAGTATGCAAACTTATGCAGATGATACTCAGTTAGTATTTGGTTTCGATCCATCAGAGGTTGATGAAGTTTCTTTTAAAGTTAATTTAGATTTGGCTAACATCGGTGATTACTGTAACAAACACTGCTTGAAGATCAATCCCAATAAAACTACTGCAATGTTGTACTGTTCGAAGAACTCCTACCGTGAAATGAAGCAGAGGATTTGTGTTTTTTTGTATGAGACACTCATCCCTTTTGTGGATTACGCCAAGAATCTCGGTGTTACCCTTGATTTAAATATGAGATTCGATCGGCATGTCTCTTTCTTATCTAGAGTAACGTATTTTGCGTTTGAAACTCCTCTATTCTAATCGATACATCTTGAATTTTAAAACCCGAAAAAAGCTCGCTGAAAGTCTTGTGTTGTCTGTCATTACTTACTCTCTTGTTCTGTATTACCCATGTTTAGACTACGTCCACAAAAGGAAACTCCAGAAAATTCAGAACAGCTGTTGTAGGTTTATTTTTGGATTGCCCAAGTTTAGTCGCGTCTCAGATAAAATCAAAGAACTCAACTGGTTGCGAATTGATAAGTTATTTTTATATCTTTTGACCGTCTTCACGCATAAAGTTCTACTATCTAACAGACCAGCTTACCTCGCTAGCAAATTAGTTCACCGAGGTAGTTTTGTTACCAGAGCTCTTAGATTTAATGCTAATTTTAACATGCCTCCTCACAATACCTCGGTCTTTCAAAGAAGTTACACCTATAATGCTGTCAAGCATTACAATACAGTCAACAGTGGCTATCGATCCAAACAGGTTGTTTCTTTTAAGAAATTAATGAAAAGTCAGCTGCTGGAGTCCATTTAGTTCCGTTTTACTTGTGCTCATGTAATTTTTTTTTATTTTTTTTTGTTTGACTATTTTCTACTATTTTTGTTTCAAATTTAAAACTCTCGCAATACTATCTGCAATTGTCTCGTGCAATCAATGTTGTCATTCTTATGAATTGTATTTTTTTTTGGTATGTTATTACTTTGCTTATGTGTTTAAGTATTATTTTTTCCTGTTGTGAGGTTGAGTGTAAGAGTAGCCATCTGGCTAAACTTCTCCTCACTGCAGTTAATAAAGGCATTATTATTATTATTATTATTATATTTCCAGCAACTGTCGAATTGAAATGGCATTACTGATAACGTATCAAGTCTGGTGTAAACTTAGAGGATCTTTTGATATAATGAAACATTTTAGGACCCTGCTATGTTTTTTAGTAGACCCAGCAAGTCATAGTTGACTACCTCGTACAATGTCAAATAGAAATAGTGTTCAACAAATTTTAAATTGCATTACAATATCTAGATTCTTAGAACTTAGAACGGAAACTATTTTATTACCTTCTAAATTTATGTTTATGTCATTTTTCAAAGCATTCATTTTTGTCATATTTGAGTATACTAACATATTTGTTTTTACAGGGTTCAAATGGAGATTGTGATTACTAGATACTAAAGTTTTCAATTTGGACAAGATCTTGGTTAATGTTAATATTCGGTGTTTCCAAGTCATTAAGTCATAAATGAATAGAACATTTGAACATCGTCGGCCCAAAAATTGTAGACTGTATGATTTTACCTCTGTTTCTGAATCTAAGATACATAATGAAAATAATAGGGGTCCTATAACAAATCCTTGTGGTACACCAGAGCAGATATTTTGTGCGGTATAGCACTGTTGCTTTAGACGAGCTTTTTGAAACCGATTTTCAAGGTAGGTTTGAATAAACGAAAGAGGTTTTTCAGGAAATCCTTAATAACTGGATTTAGACACAAGAAATGAACCACAGACAAATTCTTTTGTGGAGTCAAGAAGTATGAGAGCAGCATTTTGGTTATGTAGCGAGGTAGTATGGTAAAACATATTGTTATTAGAAACTTGTTAGGTATTGTAAGTAAATTCACCGGAGATGCTGGGCTAGGCAGACGGATGGCCAAGGTACCTTGCAGTACCTACCAATATACATTCTTGGATGGAACAAAGTAAATAGTCCTGAAATCAAGTTATGTTACTGAGTGTTGCTAGTGTATCAATAAGAACGCAATATTTGAATTCAGCTCCATTTTAGCAGTCATAATGATTGTGACATGACAGATCGAGAGTAGACAGGCGGACGTTTATATTCGTCATTGTCCGTCAGAGCGGTCCGTGGGACCTTCGCTCTCTGTTAAGGTATCGTAGGTCAGTAGGTCTGTCTGGTCTGGTTGCCCAGATACCAGTCGATGTCAGGGAGAAAGAAAGGAAGAAGAAAGAAAGGAAGGAAGGGGGAAGAGCAAAGAGGGTGAAGTGTGCCGGTTAAAGGGATGCCTTGCTATTGTTAACTGGTATTCGGTTATTTTAAATTGATCCAAAAATAGATTTATTAATTTGTGTATTTGTGTGTTGTAGAAATGGTAATTTTGGTTGGACCTAGAATTGCACGATTTGATTTTGACCACAGTGCGAGCCGCGGTCTTGTGTGTTTGTGAACCTGCTCGACTGTGTAGTCTACTGAGTCACGCAACAGAGGGTTGCTGTGCGATTCCGCTTGACTATAACGTGACTGCGCCTGATGTTTGATGTTGTCCCTTAGGTAAGGGATGTCGAGGTCTCTGTGAAGGGTCTCGTTGGAGACATACCATGGTGCATTGGTGACGGTTTGCAAGGTTCTGTTCTGCAAAACCTGCAGATTACGCATATGCATTTAGGCAAGAAAGCACCATGCTGCACATGCGTAAGTGATGGCTGGTCTGATAACCGTCTTGTATAGCCGAACTTTGTTAACCAAACTTAATTTTGAGGTTCTACATAGCAAAGGGTAGAGTTGCCGAAACGTAATTTGGCATTTAGTTTTTAACGCTTCAGTGTGATTCTTCCAGGTCATCCCCCTGTCAAGAGTGACACCGAGATACATGGCAGAATTTCCCCATGGTACGCGAGCTCCATTCTCTGAAACCTCAGCCGGGGCGCCGCTAGGTTTTTTAGTACAATAGATAGCCTGCGTTTTCGAGTAATTAATTTTGATTCGCCACCGATCTGCCCATTCCAATACCACATCGACCGCACTTTGTAACCTGTCGTAATTTTGATCCGAAATTCCGTACCTTCAAGAATTTCAAAAGTTTTAGGAGCCAAAATGGAAAGCCATTTGAATTAGTTTATAGATAAGGCCCTTGTGCCACACATTGTTAAATGCCTTCGAGACATCCAGAAGCAAGATGCCAGTACTTTCGTTAAGGGTGAAGCCCCTGGTTACTCGCTCCGCGAGCCTAACCGCCTGTAACTCCGTACTATGCTCAGACCGAAATCCAAATTGCACGTCAGGAATCACATGGTGATCTGACAAGCAATTCGCAAGGTGACGTAGAATCACCTTTTCAACGAGCTTAGACAGAGCAGACAATAGGCTGACGGGACGATAGTCCTGGGGAAATATCGAATCCACCTTCTTTGGAATCATTATAACTTCCGCAGTCTTCCACGCCGATGGAAAGTACTGGGTCCTTAGCATGGCATTGATAATAGCCACGAGACGGAAGTTTATGAAAATGAATCATTACACAATAGCACTGTTAAATTGTTAAAAATTATTACCAGAGTGGTGAAACTTTAATTGCTACGATTCGGAAAGTGCAGCGAATATTCGGTCGGAATAATGTTCCTACCCCATCCACTGTGAAAAGAATAATCTAAAAATTTGAAAGTACTGGTTCTGTTAATGATGTGAAACATACGAGACGAACTCGCAGCGGTCGTTCAGAAGAAAATGTCAGAGCAGTTCGCGCATGCTTACAAAGTCCAATTGACTTAACAGCTTATGCCTGCAGACCATGTACAGCGAAAGAGTTCAGCAATTGGATCCTTGGCCAACAGTATGTGAACGATAATCTTGTAGGTGTATTATGTCCTTGTCGAAAGTTAGATTGTTTAGATGGAATGAAGTATTGCTGAAATTTATACGAAGCATCATGTGGTGCAGTTGACTGGAAATATTGATTCATCATGCTGATCACCCTGTATTCATGTAGTTACAAGGCGTTGTATCGGCTAATTAGAAACCGCAATTTATCTTAGTCGAGAATGAGTTAACACTTGTGTGCGGGCAATTCATTAAAATAGCGAAGGTGACTGCCGGGCAGCGGCTTAGAGACAGCAAGCGTTCAAGCATGAACAGATGCATTTAAGCGTATGGACCGTTTAAAACCCTTTCAAACGTAGTGACGCGATGACAGCACTGCAATCAGGCTCAGACCTAACAATTCTCAAGTCATATTTTAGCAGAGACAATTACATATACGTGTTGTGAACTGCTCTTGGGCTGACAAGAGTTTGTCCAGTTTGATGGCATCCAGGATCGTGCCTATCATGACACAGCAGCGGATCAACTACGTCCTTAGATCCATCTCCCTGATGCATGCATTATCCAATCGGTCAATATGCATGTGTGAACTCAAAGATATACGTTACTGAGTTTGGTCCTTCTCACCATCATGAAAACTTTCCTAGCAACGGATGAGTCTTGTATATTCACGCCTATTGTCAGCATTACAACTTACTTGTGGGCGTGTCACTTGTATTCACACAGGTTGAATAGGCTCAAGAAACTCTCTATGTGTGAATCAGGACTAGCCCAACTAACAATTATCACTCCTATTAGAGTTGCAAGAATGATTATACAGTATTCCTTACACAGCATTGTATACTGTAAGAACATTGGCAAACCCTCTTAGAACAGCTATACAAGCGAAATGGGTACACCTAATAGGACACTTCAGTCATTTAAGAGGTTGTATAAGGGCTGCAGGTAACAGTTATACAACAAAAGTGTAAGCCTCTTGCAGCTGCTTTAGGACTTTTGCGTCAGTGCAAGATTCAGTTTTTGTCAACTATACAACTGTTCTGTTACGTGATGCTACTTTATTGCAACCGAACCATTTCTTTTGTATTGCATAGACGAAGTGAAGAATATATAACTAACACAATACAGTCATCTTGTTTACTTACATATCGGCCATTGTGAATTTCACACACAGGTATATGGTAAACTTCTACACTGTAATATAGGGATATTGAATTACTTGCGCAGCAAATTTTATTGTGATTATCGTGCAAAGTAGTTACGCAATTTCTACGGGCTTCGTATTTGATTCATGTTTTGATAATTATCAAAAGTATGTCTAGATTTTTAAGATGGAAAACTAAACTTATCTGCGTTAAATCTTCCACAAATCCTATATTTAGACACAATTACACTAATGTTTATCACTTTATATCTGTAATTTTGAACTGAAACATAATTATTTAATATCAAATAGAGGAATAAATGTTTGCCCAATATGGCGGGTGGTTGTGTATAATCACGGCATCGTCCATGTTGTCTTTAGTTTATTAGAATATTTTGGTGTTGCCTGCAGGTGTTTTACAACAATTTGGCAAATGTCTGAAAAGAAATACCGAAAGAGTAGAATGATTTACCTAGAATTTGTACCAGATCTATATCTTCTGTTTGAACAGTTGATAAAACCTTTTTAACCAATATGCATACGTTGTTTGTCTTGAAACATTGGTTATGGCATTTTAAAAAAAATATGACAGCAGAAAGTTAGTTTATGGTGAAGTTGTATACCAACATATTTAGCATATGTACAGCCTTTAACAGTTACTAATCAACAGTTGTATAAGTGCTTCCGTTGGGAGCAATTTGTTGGCTAAAGTAGTAAATTGCACAGCAAAACAACAAGGCTCGGGTTGCTTTTATAAACGTTACCATGGATGCCACAACACAACCATTTTGACTAACGTGCAAATATGCCGTATAAAATAGTTGTATAAACGTTTATGCAACAGTTAAAAAATTGCCCTATAAGGTGTTGTATAACTATGCTATAAGAATATTTTAAACACTTCATTTTAGAGCAAATATGTTGCAGAAAGCAAATCTGCATTCCATACAACATTAAGCCAGCATTTTGGTGTTCAGGCAACAACAATAGAGAGTTTTTGTGGCTGAACGGTTCTTTTACCAAAAGCTTATAGCACTACTTTGCTATTTGGGAGGTCCTCATGGCAGAAGCCACCTGTTGTGACAACAATTTCGGCACTAATGAGTTACAGAAAACTGTAGGCAACTGCACAAAATATGTGTGCAGAATGAAGTGCCAAAACAAAAAAGAGACGCGGGCTAGGCTATTAAAAGGACGGAATCTTTAAATTAATCTGCACGTACAGGGGCTGTTAATAAAGTGCCTGGCGAAAGTTCGCAAGTGATTTCTCGGATAACCTTAAGGAAAGAAGTTTGCATAAAAAAATACTTCTCTTTGATGCAAACATTACTTGAAAGTCCTTTATTTTCGTGAAAATTCAACCGTTATTCGATTTTGCTAAAAGAACCAAGGCAGGTTCCCTATAAATGATGGCTTTCGGCTAAATTTGTTGAAATTTCGCATAGAGGTAGTTTTCAACATGGCGATCAGTATTCCCAATGGGACCAACCCCCTGTTACCCCTCATCTACCCCCTATGGAATCCAGATACCCCCAAGGTTATTAATAGATATGGGAGGATAACATAAGTCCTAAAATAATATTATTAGAGAAGAAGTAAACCATACTGCTGCTAAGATCTCTCCCAGACTGACCAATAGTTATCATGGATTTGACTAACAGTGACCTTGAAGGTTACGGTCAAGATCAGGTCAAGACATTTTCGCCAGGAAAATGGAGAAAGCGTTACATTTACATTCATGTAGTTTTTTTTCAGAAACGCAACATTTCACGGTGATGGTCAGGAAACCCCTCCCAGACCTCCTATAGAACCCAGAAACTGCCAATAAAATGATAAATCTGAGATGTTATTATAGCTTGTAATGTTGAAAGGGAAGAAGTAACACGTATTGTTAACACCTTATAACACCCCTTAAGTCTGCAATAAGCCATGCAGAAATTGTTCTGGTTGTGTACAAACAGAAGAACATCAAAGTACTGGAGCATCTCAACTTGAGTATCGTAAGCACGGAAATGCTTTTTTGAAATGTCGTGATATCCAATTGCGTTGAAAATAAATAGACAATATTTTGAGGACCTAGACTGGTAATTGATTATGATAAAATGAAAGCGCATAATACGTTAAACTATATCGCTCTATGAAGTTCCAAGAAAATTCCCCTATGGAAACGTCAAGAACTCAGGCTTTCAGTATTCATCTGACCGCCCTTTGCGGTTTACAATCTTATTCGACCAGCAGTCCTTTTTAGGATAGTGAGTGAATGTTCTTAATCCAATGAGTTTTAGTGCTTATCAAAGTATAATTGGAATGTTACTATTTCTGTTATCATCTCGAAATGCTGCTGTTACATTTGTAACAGGAACTTCAACGTGCACCGGTTATCATTTATGAATGATGATTCAAATGTTAATAGACGGCAACTTGCCATTACTAGACGTGATGAGCTTAACTATCCCTCTGTAGTGAAAGCTCTAGATCATGCATCAATTGCAATCAATACAACTTGAGTTTGATCCAAATTGTATGAGATTGAGTGTTCTTACTCAACCAGCGTCTTAGACTTGTATGCATTGTAATGTGTAAAATAATATTCACAGATTATCTATACGAATTTTAAAAATTGACCTGACCTTCAAGGTCACTGTCGAGGTCAAGTCCATGATCACTATTGGTCAGTCTGGGAAAAATCTTAGTAGTACATTTTACTTCTTCTCTAATAATATTATTTTAAGGCTTATGCTGTCCTCCCATATCTATTAATAAGCCCTACTTGGGGGCTTCTGGGTTCCTTAGGAGGTAAAGCAGGGATGTCAGGGGGTTGGGTCCTTTGGGACTTTTAATCACCAGGTTAAACACTATCACAATGCGAAACTTCAATAAATTTAGCCGAAAGTCATTTTTCTTAAGAAAACTGCCTGGTTCTTTAAAAATATTCCGATGATACTGACATATAGCAACGAATTTAGATAAAGTTGAATAAGGAAAACGTGCTAGTGAAAAAATAAATTAAATCGTACGGCCTATATGACAACTGTCGGATGTACAATAAGGTGTCCTTTAATGATTTTAGCTTCTGGAGAATTTCACACTTCGGGCAGGAGGGGTCGTTAAGACAATACTGTTGAGATTTTCTACTAGAAATTTGCTATTAAAGCTATAGGGTAACACTGATACCAATAGAAAACTCTTAACCCTTCAAAGAGTGGTAAGAGTAGAATTTTTTTAATAATAGCGTATACGAGCCCCTTCCCACTTCAGTTGGCCCAACTATTAAAGTCTTAGTTTTTTTCTTATCAAACACAAATAATAAAAATGTAGCGGGGTGTTATAGGTTTAAAATATTAACAATGAATATCTTGGTAATATATAGTAGAAAACACCAACTTTATCACTCCCTAATCAAACTTGCAGCATAAAAATAACACATGTTGCAATTACAGCATATCAACCTATTTTCATTTCAAAGCAAAATAAGTCTATAACGCATAGGTGGCTGTGAAAAATAAAAGCCATGACAATTGTTTTTATTAATCACAGCTGTCAGAATACGTTTAAAATAGTTTTGGGTAGTTAAGGTTTTCAAAATGGGTAGAGGAAAGGTTATTAGTGAGAAAATTCGGTGACTGATAATTAATATTTTTAATTCTGGGAAATCAAACTCAGAAATTGCAACTTTGTTAGGCTTATCGCGGTACAGTGTGAGAAATATTGTCAGCATATATAACGTAACTGGTTCAGTTAATATTTAGCCAGGACATGTGAAAAAAAGTAATATCACAAATGCGGACCGAAGAGCATTAAGAAGAATAATCGTGAAAAACAGGCCTGCCAATTATTTACAATCAAGTGCTGTGTGGAGTGACGCTGTTGGAAGGAGAATTTCGAGGTCCACAACTCATAGAGAGGCCCGCAAACTGGGATTTAGCACTTGTAAGGTAAGTTTTCTTATAAATAAAAGTGAAGTAAAAACCATAAAGATGCACAACTTGTTTATAGGCCAAAGAAAAGCCACTATTAACTCCACTGCAAAAGAAAAATCGGCTTAGATGGGCTAAAGAACATCAACAATGGACACCTCAACAATGGTGTGCAATACAATGGAGTGATGAGGCCCGATTCGAAGTTTGTGTTGGTGACAGTCGCAGTAGAGTTATTCGCAAAAAAATTAAGCATTCCATGTTGACTGTCTGAAGAGAAAAGTGAAATTTCCAGCATCCATCATGGTCTGGGGCAGTATGTCATCAAAAGGAGTAGGAAAACTTCATTTTATTGTTGGAAATGTAGATACATTTGTGTTTGAGACGAAAAGAACTAAGATTTCAATAGTTGGGCCAACTGAAGTGGGATGGGGCTCGTAGTTCTCCTTATCACTACTAAACTCATAACAAAAGCAATAATAGAGTTGGAGCTTTTTTGCGCGCATTAGTTACGTCCAAAATTACTTACTGTGCTCTAGGTTACAATCCACTTTTAGACACAACATCTCCTTCACATTTAGAAAGAAAATCAAAATTCATGTTGCAGACTAATAAATACGAGTAGTGTGGGAAAATATGTGTTGTTCGTTGAGAGACCTGGGATCGTTAGAGAAGAGAGTGCACTATGCATTACATATTAACTTACACTCATAAGCTCTTGCTTACTGCTATTCCCTCATTTCTAAAGGACAAGTTGATCCCTCGAAATGCTATTCACTTAAGGGTCATGCGGTTTACTTGCTTAGAATGCCTTTTACAAACCCTCATCCTTTCGTACATGGTTCAGATACAACCCGGTTACACTTTATCACTAAATTACAATGAGTTTAAGAAACAAATTAAAAAAATTATTTTAGAAATGTATCACCAACATAGTGTAATGCCTCTTCTTTCCTTTTCGGTGTATATTCATACGGACAATTTTATTTTCATTATCTACTATGACTACACTATTATATACTTAGACATATTATTTTTACATTTTTATGGCAGAAACTTCGCCATCGATAAAACACAGCTTAGGGCCAAAAAATTTTAACAGTTTGGCAGCAGAAAAAAATGCTATTAGGCCGTCTCGGAATATTGTGTTTTATAATATTTCAATTGTTTATAGTTCATTTGTTTATGTTTGTTTTTTTTAAATTTTGTATTCAGCCCTATACATGGTATGTGTTGGAAACGATAATAAACTATTACTATTACTATTACGTTTATTATTCTTACGCAGTAGTTCCCAAAGACTAGGAAGCAGCAAAAAAAGTTCAAAAGATACATTTTAGTAAGGTTCCGTTCTACCTTTGAAACCCGCTTGGTGGTCTCATATGTAATTTACCACAGACATCTATGATAAATAATAACATAGTCTGTAGAGCTTTGTGGTCGTTATGAAATTTGCACCCCATTTTCGAAGTGTTCTAGGCAAATTACATTTAATTGAAGGGATGGTATGGTTAGTGAGCGGTCAGTCCTTTGAAGAAACACTAAATTATTAATGACTGTCAAGGATAATTTGTTTCGAAACGATCTAAGCCGGCAGTAAACAAGGCCCGAAACTAATTTGGGACGGGCATCGAAGGCGCCTAAATTTTGGCACTATGGCTGAGGCTTTTTGTCTCGTCATGGTATATCGTCTAATAACATAAGTAAATAGCATGAATTTCCGATGTATTGTAATAAATCAAATCTTGACAAACATTTCACCTCAAACAGGCCCACTGATAGATGGAAACGGATGACACGAAGATTTTCACTGGTAGACCATAAAGATACAGAAGGAAAATCGTTTCTGACCTTAGCTTTGGTGAATATTAATCAAATTTTACTTTGTCAATCATCGAAACTAGGATAAAGCGCACTGAAGCATCGCGGATCGAGAATTCTGAGATAAGTATTTTTCAAGGACACACTCAACGAAATTTGGAGTCTTTTGGAGTCTCGTATCACGTGTCCATACAAAACAAGTACCCCATCACCACATTACCTTGTGATGTTCACCTTTATCCAACCAGACAAAACATATTTTAGTTTTTTTAATGAATATAAAAATATTTTTATCAATCTAGTCATAGAAGCAAAACGCAAATTTTATCTAAAAAAATTACAAGATGCCAAATCTGATCCAAGAAAACTGTGCTCCGTTGTCGATCACTTAACTAACAAAAAGGTTTAAGTGAAGCCAAATATTGATGAAATTAAGAATCGTAATGGTACAATATTAACAGATAAACGACAAATATCCGATGCATTTATAAATTTTTTCACTAATGTTTCAGAAAATTTAGCAGCCAGTGTTAAAAAAAAATATATTGAACGACATGATGTCAAATACCCAATTCATTCTTTTTAGAAAGCGTTTGTCCGATTGAAGTACAAGAAGCTGTCCTATCACTTAAAACCAAAAAAAGTTCTGGTATAGATGGTATCAAAGTTGAGCATTTATAAATAATAGCCTACGACTTAGCAAAACCACTTTCTTACGTCATTAATTGGTGTTTCCAACCTGGAATTTGTTCTGATGCATTTAAAACAAAAGTTATTACTCCGGTTTATAAATGCGGTGACAGAATGGAAACATCAAATTATAGAGCAATTATACTATCGAATATAGCCAAAATTTTGGAAAAATTACTACAAGAAAGGATATTACAATTTTTGGACAAAAACAAAATTATGTGTTCTGATCAATATGGATATGGGAAAGGAAAATCTACTACAGACGCAATTTTGGCTGCAATGGATGAAACTAACTCTAATGACAACAAAAAAATACCTACTACTGGTATCTTTGTTGACCTAAAAAATGTCTTCGATGCGGTTAACGATGTCGAGCTGCTGAAAGTTATGGAAAGATTAGGATTTAGGGGAACGTCACAAATCCTTTTAAAAAATTACCTTCCAGGTCGGGCACAGACTGTCAAAATCTCTAACACTTTCAGTAAAAAAATTTACATCAATTGTGGTGTGCCTCAAGAAACAGTACTAGGCCCACTGTTATATAGTCTCTACTTAAATGACTTATTCAAAATTAACAGTACTGGAAAGATTAGATGTTTTGCAGATGACATCCTCATATTATATAAAGCTGATGACTGGAGCATACTGAAGCAGATAGCTGAAAAGGATTTTATAAGGATCATTGACTGGTTTGATACTAAAATTTTAACAGGTAACTTAAAAAAAAACAAAATTTATTGCATGTACATCCTATTCAAAATTTTTACCTACCTTCGAACAAATTTCCGTTAATTATCATGGTCAAAAAACAAAAATCGATAGAGTTAACACTTTGAAATATCTTGAAATATTTATGGATTCACATTTAAGCTGGGATAACCATTTTAAACATGTTATCAAAACAAATTAGAAATGTTGCCTATAAACTCAGAATCCTTGCTAACTTTCCAACAGAGAGTTATCTGCAAATCCTGCATCATGCCTTAGTTGAAACCCATATAATATACGGCATCACAGCCTGGGATACCGCCTACAAGACATATATATCTGACCTGGATATAGCAAAAAAAACTGTTTTGAAAGACATTTTCCATAAGGAAAGATTATATCCGACGAATAACTTATATCAGGAAACAGGGATACTTGATACAAGACAACATTATTTCTTACATGCCACCACCTTATACCACAAGTATTGTAATGAAAAAATATTCTATAAGCATGATCATAACACACGATTTCGAATAGGCTCATCTAATAACCAAAGACCACACAAAACATTATTCAAAAAGTCATCTAAATTCTTAGCAGCTAAATTATATAATGTAGTACCAAACGAAATAAAAATTCTTAACTTTGGGAAAAAATTAGACGAAAATTGAAAGACTGGGTTTGTACTGAGCAGCGAATGACTATACTTAATTATATAGAAAACTACAAAATACCAACCAATTATATTAATACTTTTTAGAATTAACAATAATGATTGTTATACACACATGATTGATTGTTAGTTATTAAGATATAATCCACATACAAGCGATGCCTTCTGTGGTTTTTTTCATATTTGTTTGCCCATTTTTTGTATTTTGGCGAGTAAATATTATTATTAAAAAAATTGCATAGATACATCAAAAGACGCTCAACTCCTCATAGTTTTAAGAAACATCTACTTAAATTTATGAATATTTGGCTTTACTTTTGAATAATGTGTTTTGCTGACTGGTGTTCTTTTCCAATAATGAACACGTAACTAAGACTGTTCAAGCATCATTTGAAAAATTGAAAACTTCTTATAATTTTAGAAATGGATACCAAAATTAAACTTACTCCCTTATACTGAGCAATGTTTAATATGCTAGCTCTGCGTATGGCCCTTGCTTGACCCAAGGTCTAAGTAGATTTGAAAGAAGATCTTTTTGTATTAAAAGTATTTGTTGACTTGCGATGAGCAAAAGATAACAACCAGTTACTTGCATGAAAAGCTAGCTTTGAGAACTGACATCCACGATATTAAATTGAGATTTGTGGGTACACTCTGGATATTCCCAAACAACAGGTTCTAAAAGCTCCTTTCCATATCTAGCATCCAATTTATACAACAGAATTCCTTCCAGCCTTGAAACCACATCTCTCAGCCTTTTTAAGGTATGTAATGTCTTTGCTGCATGCTTACCGTTTTATTGCTGAGTGTTTTCATTTATTGTGTATATATCTGAGTTATCCTATTTCTAAGTAAATAAATCTTCGTTCCTTTTTATTTAGATCACCAGGGACAGACTAGCCTCGAAGCAACATTGCCAACTTTCCTTACCTGTGTAAAATAAAGGCACAATGATGACATCTATGCAAAGCTTGACCAGTAACGTAGAAAACAGTGTTGTTTGATACCAAAAGAATGAGTCTATTGGCAAAAGCGCTTTTCGTGTTAGTTCTGTCAATTTTGTTACTGAATCGAACATATCGGTTAGCTCGAAAAGGGAAGATAAGTCAAAAAGCAGCATTGTTGGACAAACGCGTTTTAATATTCGGCTCTCTCCTATCTCTAGTCCTCGTGATCTCAATATTTTAAAGAAATAATTTGACATGCGCAACAAGCTGTCAAAACCAAAGTACATTTCAGGTTATGAAATTCATCTAATAATATTCGTCATTTGTTTGCCTGGGCTAGACAATATTAAGGAAAAAGAGAAAATGAAAGAGAATAAAAAAGGAGAAGGGCAAAGAAAATCAGAAGTGTTTAGCTTAAGAGGAAACTGCTAGGCTTTTTGAATTGGTACACGGACTAATTTTGAAGTGAACTAAACAAACTTTGATTCGGTTTTGTTAGAGTATAATTTTCAGTTTGGTAAAGGTTCGCGTTAATTTTTGATACAGTGCGAGCCCTGCCCTTGAATGCTTTTACGAACTTGCTCCACTATGAAATCCATCTTTAAGCAGATAAGTGCTTTGACGTAGCTCATCTGTCCTATTAAGTTCACTTGAAGTTTCAAGTATATCTACAGATACAAATATTGCAATTCAGATCAACTCAGATTGAAGTCGACCTTAGCAAGGCAATGGCACCAGACATAAGTTATTTTTTCTTTCCTACGCCACCGGAGAGCAAGTTTGTAATCGCGAAAAATTTCGAAGTGAGATATTCCCTTGTTTTGATGTTACACTGAGTGACAATAAAAGGTAAACAAATACGTACGTTTACAAGCATTTAAGAATTGTTTACAAGACTTATCTTATTCCATACCTAAACACCATCCAAAACCCGATTTTTTTGCAAGACAATGCCTATTTTTTTTTGATAGGTTGTCCAGGCCTTAGTGCGTTCCTGAGTTGTATTTCAAATTCAATGACCACCAAAATGCGATGGCGCCATTACCAAACCTAGTACAGGCTACGTGCCTCCGTTAAAATACCAACCAGCTTACGCACGTTGTCATACGAATTGCACCTTGGTCGTACTTGCTATGCGTACTACAACGCGAGGAGCATCTAGTCCATCGGTGGTGCCGGAAGTAACGGCCTGTAGGACCTCGGTACATGCTAGGAAAGCTGAACAAACTAAAATGTAATAGAGCCGTCAACAGGCATAATAAACGTTTAATATTTCAGATGTGTTTTTCGTGCGACACGGCTGAATACTTGATGATGTTTACGTGTGCGGGATTAACAAAGCACCGTCGCTGGAATTATGTGATGTTTTTCGTTAATGCGTGGCATGTGACATGGGAAGGTGCGGCGAATTAAGCTCGAGGGGGCTCTAATATCCTGATGTTAGTTATCTGAAAATTAACGACTTCTAAACATATCTAGTATTTTCTTTATACAGAAGGAGCCATGCATGTAGCAGCCTAAATAACAGGGCTATGAGGAGCCTAAAGACAATCCGATTTTTGAACTACCTAATGTTACTAGAACTAGGAAAATCCTCATCAGGCAGGTTGTTCTTCAGTTTCGATACCTTAGTGACAAAATAACGGCGGTACCGCTCAGTGTTTCAATCAGTACAAGATAGCTGGACAAAATTATTTAACTGAACTTAATGTTTTTAATGATTTCATTAATTATTCCTATACACATTTTAATCATTCTAAAGTTAAAGCGTAGCCACTTTTTGGTACATTTAACTGGTCTTGTTAAATAAAAATAAATTTATTGGTTAAATATGTAAAAAAATACACGGTACACTTTATATACCGAATGTAACCTATTATTATAGTTATTAATCTAATTATAATTACAATTACTTTAACTAACTACGTACTAACTAGTTCCTAGCTAATCATCATCATCACTAAACTCCTCTTCTGAGGAATCATTTTCAATGTAGTCTAATAAGTGAACGTCACTATCAAGAGTTCTAATATTTCTATCTAAATTTGCAGATGGTGGTAACAGTAAATCTAAAACTTCCGAAGTCATATTACCATTCCTTTTTTTTAATAACTGTTAATTACAGGGTCAGATGTGATTAATAACATATTTAGTAAATCTCTATTCGTGCTAATGCGTGATCGCTTCCGCGTATTATTTTCTCGGAATCTCCTGACATCTTTATTGCGGGCTTCCTGTGCTTCTTCAGAAAGCTGCCCGATTGGCAGGAGAGCCGATTGTATAATATCGGTACCATGCACCAAAATTTTGTGTACAGTAGCAGGCATGTAATACCACGGATAGAGACTTAAATACAGTTTTCTTACGCCCTGTGTTAGTTTTACAAATTTATGTCATGTCTGATATGTAAATGGAGAACAATAGCGGTCCTAAAACAGAGCCTTTAGGGACCCCTGATATCACATTCTTATATGTCGAATATGAGTTGTCCAAATGTACCCTTTGCATACGATTCATGAGATAACTAGTAATGAACTTGATAGATGCTTGAGAAAATCCAATATATTTGCCTTTTTGAGATCAAAAGTAAATGATTGATAGTGTCAAAAGCCTTGGAGAAGTCAAGCAGTACAAGAGCCGCTGCTTGACCCCGATCCAAAGCCTCAACAATATCATCAGTCACCTTAAGCAGGGCAGTGGTGGTGCTATTCCCTACTTTGAAGCCAGACTGGTTTTTTGAAATTATGTTATTCTCAGAGCAGTACTCTTTCAATTGATCATGTACTATCCTTTCCAATATTTTTGATAGAATCGGAAGTAAACTTATTGGGCGCAGGTCGGAATAAGCTGAAGCGTTATTAGTTTTTGCCAAGGGAACAATTACTGCTTGCTTCCATGCAGAGGGAAAATAGTGAAGTTCCAAACAAGAATTAATCAAATGCGTTAAATATTTGCCAATCACAGGAAGACACAGTTTTATCATATTAATCGTAATACCATCATTCCCACAGGCATTAGATTTTATTTTAAATAAATGCGAACGTATATCTTCCTCAGTGGTCATGACCAGATCAAATTTGAGCGATTCATCAAGTATGTTATTATCATAAAATTCTATTTCACTAGCACAGTGCTGAGTATTATCTTCAAAAACAGATAAAAAATAATCATTTATCTGCGTTGCGTTACGTAAACTAACAGGTATGTGGTTACGCTTCTTAGTCTGGATGTTCAAATTCCTTATAACCTTATATAAAGAAGATGAATTATTAGTTTCTTGTAAGTGCTGAAGATAACCAGCCATTTCTCTACGCTGTGATGCAAGAGCATAATTTCTCAGTTCTGTGTATTCTGTCCAGTTCTGATTTGTCCTATTGTGTTTGTATTTTATTAAAGCTGTATCCCTCTGCTTGAAAATATCTCTTAAGTTTTGCTTTAACCATGGAGCAAAGGGCTTGCTTACCCTCGCTGTACGCAACGGTGCATGTATATCAAAAAAAGAAATTATAAGATCATTTAGAAATTCCACTTTGTCATCTATGTCTCGAATACAAATAATATCATTCCAGTTTATACTCAGTAAGTCGGCCATGAAGTTGTCATGATCAAAATTTTTGAAGGTAAGTGACAATTTTTTGTGGGGTCTGATGTTTATCAAAAGATGCTTCACAGTAAACCAACCTATGATCGGTGAAGACATCTATATGTACATTTAGTGTACCAATATTATGACACTGTTCAGGAAAAATAGGATCTAGTAATGTAATAAAAGAAGAACAAATTCTTGTAGGCTCGTCAATCAATTGTTTAAAAGAATATGAGTCGAAGCAAAGAGATATTTTCTTACTTAGATTTAGCAAATTGACATTTACATCACCCAATATGATAATATGGTCGTAAACAGTAGACAAATGCGATAAAAGTGTATCCAGAGTTTCAACTGCAGAATTGAGATTAGCCTTAGGAGGTCTGTACAACAATCCTAAGGCAACTGAGGACGACTTGAATTGAAGTCTCAACCAAAATTGTTCAATTACTGATGGATCATCACCAATATAATCAGTTATAGAAATATGTTCACACTTTATCATTTATATACACACCTATTCCGCCACCCCTACTGTCTCTATCCTTCCTATGAAATGTATAACCATCTATAGACAAAGTATCTGAAGGAACCATCTCAGTGAGCCATGTTTCGTCTAATTTATTTTCAGTCTTCAAAAAAGGATTTTATTCGCGATGGTGATATTTTAAACGATAATTTGGGTATCCTTGAACTAATAAATAGCAAAGTAGTGCTATAAGCTTTTGGTAAAAGAACAGTTCAACCGTAAAAGGTCTCTATTGTTGTTGTCTGAAGATCAAAATGCTGGCTTAATGTTGTGTGGAATGCAACTTTGCTTTCTGCAGCATATTTACTCTAAAATGAGATGTTTAAAATATTCTTATAGCATAGTTATAGGACAAATTTTGAACTGTTGCATAAACGTTTATACAACTATTTTATATGGCATATTTGCGCGATAGTCAAAATAGTTGTCTTGTGGCATCCATAGTAACGTTTATACAACAAACCCGAGCCCTGTTGTTTTGCTGTGCAAATTTACTACTTTGGCCAATAAATTGCTCCCAACGTAGGCTGCCGTTTAGTAACTGTTATGTCTGCAAGAATATTACAACTTTTGTAGTACAAAATTGCTGTGCTCGGCATACATTTGTTGCTAAATATGGTATATGGGTGGTATACAAGTTCACCATAACCTAACTTACTGCTGTCATCTTTTTAGTTAAAATGCCATAACCAATATTTCAAGACAAACAATGCATGCATATTGGCTTAAAAGGTTCATTACAGAAGATATACAGGGTGACTTCGAAGTTGAGTCATTTATTTTAACAGTGAGTAGATCTGATCAAAAGAAATGTTTTTTTCCTTTACCATTTTTCTGGTAAAATTAAAGTAACAAAGTTAAAGCCCTTTGGAAGTTTGAGTACCGCCCTGCCTATTATATGCTCGTGTTTGGCGACAACGGATATAATCCGCCTGACCGGTTCATCGCATCGGAAACAAAAAAGCGAAAGAATTTGAAACGTTTATCACGATGTTTTTCGTCAGTCGATAACGCGTAAGTAAATAGTAGTGTGTTGCGTGGTTCAAACGAAATCAAAAATGGCACATGTTTACGAAAATGCTGAACTTGTGGACATGATTCTTATTTACGGGGGGGCAGTCTTTACAAAATGCTCCCGGATGCATCACGGATTTACGCGAATCGGTTTCTCAATCGAGTGCAACCAACCTCTCGTGCCTTTGTTAATGTAGTACAAAGGGCTCGTGAATCAGGTGACTTAAGACCTCACAGGTGAGGGCATGCTGCTCCAAGACCGCACGATCAAATACAGGTCCGCACTGAAGTACTTGTCGGGAGGATACTGTATTAAACAAGGTAACATTTTTTTTTATTTTTTTTTTTTATTTTTACACACATATTTTGGTTTATCTTCCTTCTACAATCATTATCTGAAAATTAATGACTCAACTTCAAAGTCACCCTGTAGATGTGGTACAAATTCTCTGGGTAAATCATTCGACTCTATACGTACTTCATACCAGAGATTTGTCAAATTGTTGTACGACACCTGCAGACAACACCAAAATATTCTAATAAACCAAAGACAACATGGACAATCACATGATTATACATAACCACCCGCCATATTGGGCAAAAATATATTCCTCTACTGAAATTTAAATAATTATCTTTCAGTTTCGACATTACAGATAGAAAGTTATAAACATAATAGTGTCTAAATATAGGATTTGTGGAAGATTTAACGCAGATAAGTTCAGTTTTTTATTTTAAAAATCTAGACATACTTTTGATCATTATTAAAATATGAATCAAATACGAAGCCCGTACAAATTGCGTAACTACTTTGCACGATAATCAAAATAAAATTTGCTGCGTAAGTAATTCAATAGCCCTATATCACAATGTAGAATTATGAAATTAGCAATGGCCGATGCGTAAGTAAACAAGATGACTGTAATGTGGTAGTTATATATTCTTCACTTCGCCTATACATTACATAAGAAAGAGCTTGCAATGAAGTAGAATCATGACTAGTTGTATAGTAGTTGACAAAAACGGAATCCTGCATTGACCCAAATGTTCTACAGCGGCTGCAAGAGGTTTACACTTTTGTTGTACGAGTATAACTGTTACCTGTAGCCCTTATACAACCTCTTAAATGTCCTATTAGGTGTGCCCATTCCGACTGTATAGCTGTTCTAATAGCGTTTTGCCAATGTTCTTACAGCATTACAATGCTGTGTAAGGAATACTGTATAATCATTCTTGCTACTCTAATAGGAGTGATAATTGTTAGTTGGGAGTGGCTTTCTAGGTGTATAAGAATTATTGAAAGATCACAAAAAACTATTTCCAAGATATTAGTAACTAATGCATTTCTTAGGCAATCTACAGGTAGTTTGTACAGTTTTAAATATTCTCCATGAAATTGAGCCTGAGCTGGAATTAACAAATAATTTGTGAGTTATCTATCATTTTAAATTACATAGAAAGGTCCCCAGATGTTTAGTCCTGGTTGAATGGCAACGTCAATAAACAAAACTGCCGCATTTGGAGTGAACCTAATCCTTAAGTCTATGTCGAAACACCGCTACATCCAGGAAAACTGACTGGTGCGCGTCACACAACTCGTGCTACAATCGATTTATTGAAAGACACGTTTGGTGACCGCCTAATTTCACGTTTTGGACTTGAGAATTGGCCGCTAAGATCTTGTGATTTAACACCGCTAGACTATTTTCTGTGGAGCTATGTAAAGTCATTGGTCTATACGGATAAGCCACAAACGGTTGACCATTTGGAAGACAACATTCGCCATGTTATTGCCGATATACGGCCACAAACGTTGGAAAAAGTCATCGAAAATTTGACGTCCAGACTGGACTACATCCGAGCCAGTCGTGGCAGTCATATGCCAGAAATCATATTTAAAATGTAATGCCACAATGTTATCTTTCGAATAAAAAACATTCATGTCAATCGAATAATCCATCGTTGTTTTATTGCAATTTAAAGTTCTATACCTCTAAAAAAAACACCCATTATGATATGAATAACAGTTTTTCAACATTTTCCTCTAGCAAATTTACGAACGTAGTTTCGGTTTCTGTTTTTTCTCAAGGGTTTGGTTGTCGACCTCCTTGACTATGTGCGGACCAGGATATAAGCCCAGTCTCCATGAGGCGCCAAGCGGTGTGTTGTAGCCGTCTATTTAGACAAGCTGGAATTACCGGGTTGGGCTCAACGTCCGTCCCAGCGTCGCCGACAAATTGTAGCAGCGGACCGACCGCTAATGCTACACTTACACTAAGTATATATTTGCGTCGTGCACCCATTCATTATGCCAGTTTGGAACAACAGATAATTGCCTGTAACTATCGCTATTAGGTTAGCGACTAGTAGGAAGGGGCCTCCTTTGTCCTCTGTTACACTGAGAGAATTTATACTTTCTATTATATCCTACAGCCTCACCTCGTAAGGGGAAAGGGGCACATTTTTCAATTTTATACTGATACTGAAAACACGACGTCAGAATAATTTCACCAATCTGATAGTCAACAACTGAGTATTAGTTTGGGTATTTTAATCAACAAAGGTCAAGTATCTATGTCTTCGTAGGCAAAAGCTCGGTGCTTTTTCGCAGGAAGCCTCGAAAATAGAATTCAATATCCTTTCTTATACTGACATGGAAAACGCACTTTACATAGGGCCGCTCTATTAGAAAATTAGCAGGACCTGTAGACCTCATTTTTCTTATAATTCAATAATCATCCATCCATTATCTTGGAAGGATCTACAGTTTCTTATTTGATAAAGACATTATTTTGAAATTGAATGTTTTACACAGCTTTGAATCTTTATGTCAGTCGGTGACACGAGACCTGCATTATCTAATCTCTATTTAAATGACGACACCCTGATATTATATAAAGCTGATAACTGAAATACGAGTGATGTCTTTTAAGTTTTGCATATAGAAACATAGTAAGCCGCGCGGATCGAACGTCAGTACTGAATCTTAACCTCACTCTTTAGTAAACTTAAATTCAAAGTTTCACAACAATACGTGCAGGGTTCTCACTACAGTGAATTTTTAAGTGTCACCAAGTCATTAGAAAAATGGAACTCAACCGAGAACATTTTCGCGTCATTTTTTTTTTTTTATATCGAAACAGCCGCGCAGGCCAAAGCCTAAATGCCGGAACACCGCGGCTGCTATGATGATCCCAAAGAAATTTTGTTAATACGATTTTTGAACTGCCTAAGGTTAGTAGAACTGGGAAAAGCTTCCTCCCGTAGATTGTTCCACAATCTAGACACCCTCGGAACAAAGGAGCGGTCGTATCGGCCAGTTCTGGATGTACGAAGTTTGACACGGTTAGGATGGGACGCCGAAGTCAGGCGGGTCTGTCTGGCAGGCACATCGCGCAGCGGCATCATGGAAGAGAGCTCTGAGGAGCAAAGCCCGTTGGTGTAGCGATAGAAAAGAGCTAGATCGCCGACGGCCCGCCGGTGCGAAAGAGTCCCGAGACTGTCTGTTAGAGAAGAGTCATCGATCAGTCGGACCGCCCTCCTCTGGACAGCATCGAGCATGGACAATGTAGTCGGGGCGGCAGCACCCCAAATGTGTGAGCAATACTCGAGGCTAGGCCTTGTCTGGGCCTTGTATAGAGTGAGAAGGTCATGCGGAGAAAAGTACTTCTTAGCCCTAAACAAATAGCCTAGCTTTTTCCCAGCAGCTGCAGCTATTGAAGAGATGTGTTCGTGCCAGATCAGTTCCTCGGTGATCTGGACTCCGACCATCCGAAATGAATGGCTCTTTGGTAGAACTCGACCGTCCATCGAAACTGTATAAGCGCTAGGACGCTTTTTGTTCGTCAAAGTACAGTACTGTGTTTTGGAAGCATTGAACTGTACAAGATTGTTGCGTCCCCAAGCAGTGATAGCTTCCAGGTCTCGTGTCAGAGAAGAAGTCGTCGCTAGTCTTCTTTTTTCCAGCTCAGCGGCAGACATCGGCTTGTCACTCTGAATTCCTGCATGTAGAGTGCTGTCATCAGCGAAGCTGTGGATTGGGTTGATCGTGCAGGAAAGGAGGTCGAGGTCGTTGATATGTAAGAGAAACTGTGTTGGAGATAAGACCGGTCCCTGGGGAACACCCGCGTTGACGTTGTGGGATGAAGAGGAGAATCCGTCAATTACAACGGATATCTTGCGACCAGAGATAAAGTCAGCCACCCATCTGCAAAGCTTTTCTGGGAGGCCATAGGATGGAAGTTTGCTTAAGACGGCAGCGTGTCACAAGTGATCGAACGCTTTCGTGATGTCAAGAGCAACGACATGAGCCTCACCATGAGACTGGATGAGTTTACTCCACAGTTGCGTGACGTAAGCTAGGAGATCCCCTGTGGATCGTTGGTGCCGGAAACCGTACTGCCTGTCGCTAATCAAGCTGTGACGTTCGAGGTAGTCCAGAAGCTCGCGATTTATGCACCTCTCCATCACTTTACTTATAACAGAAAGCAGAGCTATAGGCCTGTAGTTGTAAGGGTCGGTCTTAGATCCTTTTTTTGGGATGGGCTGTACATGAGCAAATTTCCAGTTTTCTGGGAAGGTGCCGGATTCATAAGATATCTGGAAGAGACGGGAAAAAACTGGAGCAAGCTCCGCTGCACATCTCTTCAGTACAACGGCAGGAATCAAGTCCGGACCAGAAGCTTTGTTGATGTCGAGCGACAAGAGCACTCGTCTTAGGGTCTTATGCCTGAATGTTACCTCCCGCATAGTGTGGGGAACCCTTTGAATTGACGGCGTTGGTGGGGACGTCCATGGTGGAGTTGGCAGCAAAGATCTTGGCTAGCACTTCCGCCTTGGCCTTTGAGTCGAATACAATAGTTCCATCCTGACACGTAAGTGCTGGAAGGCTACCGTGGGAGAAGTTCTTTTCAATCTGCTTGGCCAGCGTCCAGAAAGACCGACTGCCATTGCGCTGCGACATTACCCTGTGCCTAACTTTTATATCATGCTGGTTTTTGGCATTGCGTACCGCTTCGTTATATTTGTTTCTGGAGGCGACGTCGGCTTGTCTGTTCTCTACAGTGGGGTTTTGTAAGTAGGTTCTGTGGGCCTTGATCTTCTGCTGACGAGCAGTGTCACACGATTTGTTGAACCAGCCGTTGGGCCCTGGTTTAGGAACTTTCACTGTGTGAGGGATGTATTCCTCCATTCCGACGTGGATAATTTCGGTTATTGAAGAACAGACAATCGACGCATCCGCGTCAGTGAAACAGACATCTCTCCAAGGAAAGCTAGAGAAGAAGTCTCTGAGCCCCTCCCAGTCGGCAAGTCCGTAATGCCAAGTTTTGCGGCCTGTGCGAGTTTCTGCTGCCACAGCGGCTTCTGACCGAAACCTAACCTCCACAACACCGTGATCTGAGTTATCCAGGGGGGACAGGACTGCAGTACTGTAAGGGGCAGGATGCGTGGTCAGAAAGAGATCCAGCAGGCTACTGGCGTGTGACGAGACGCGGGGGAAAAAAGTAGGGCTCGTCACCAGCTAGGTCAGCCCTTGAGTAAGAGCGAACGCATCGACTGCACGACCTGCTGCATCGGTCTTATTTGAGCCCAACCAAAGCTCATTATGGGCATTGAAAACACCGAGAAGAGCTACCTCTGAAGCGGGGTGATTGACGTTCAGGAAGTCGATCTGGACGGCGAGGTATTCGAGTAGGTCATCTCTGTTATGGTTCGAGGGAGAGCGATAAAGGCAGCAAATATGTTTGGGTGATGTTTTGGAGTTGAGGCGAAGCCACAGAATGTCCTTCCGGTCTGATTCCAAAGAAAGATCCCTGGAGCAGGAAAGACTGCTGCGGACAAAAGCCACAACTCCCCCGTTCTTTCTTAGATTGGAGTGCACCTCGTAGTTTGGGAAGTTGAGATGGTTAATCGGTGCAGTCTCTGAGATTTTTGTCTCCGCCAAGAAAAGCACGGCGGGACGATTGGATTGCAGGTAGTGATGAACAGCATCAATGTTGCTGTTAATCCCGCAGATGTTCGAAAAACAAATTTTATCTTCGATGTTGTTCCCTCGAGCCCACCCTCCACCCGGACATTCCGAGAGTGGAGTGAGTTTACGTCCGGAGTTTTTAGTGCTCGAGGGATCCATCATGATTAATTTCTTTGTTTTGGTAGATAACCGACTGCATAGCTTAGGTGTGGAAACATGCGGACATTTATAAGACACCCTGGGAAAAGCTAGCGGGTGGTACTGCCTCGGTCGACTGGTCCTTGTCTACCACCATAATTTATTACAACTTTTAGAGACAATTATCGCAACAAGAACGCCTTGCTGAATTACTGTCTGTTTTCGGCCACATCAGTCGACAGTTTCCCGTTGGTATGGAGAATTCAAACGTGGACGGAAGAGTCTTAGCGACGATTCCAGGGTGGGTGCACCAAAAATGGCAGTCACCCAGGAAAACGTCGATGCTCTGCGCAAACTCATCATTGAAGATAGACATGTGACATATCGCGAGATTGAGGCGTCCTTGAAGATCTCAAAGACCTCAATTCAAAAAATTTTACATGAAGAGTAAGAAAATTAGTTTCTCGTTGGATACCCCATCTGTTGACTGAAGAGCAGAAAGCAGCCAGGGTTAATTGTTGTCAAAAAACGCTTGACCGATTCAATTCCGGAAACTCAAAAAATGTGTACAGCATTGTTAGTGGTCATGAATCGTGGATTTACTGTTATGAACCAGAAAATAAACGGCAGTCGGCTGTTTGGGTGTTCCAAGGTGAAGAAAAGCCAACAAAAGTCATCCGTTCTCGAAGTGTTTCGAAAAAGATGGTCGCGACATTTGTGTCAAAAGCGGGTCATATTGCAACAATTTCTCTTAATGAGCAAAGAACTGTTACTGCGGATTGGTATACCACCATTTGTTTGCCAAAAGTCATCACGGAGCTTCGAAAAATCAACCCCGAAAGAAGAATCATCCTCCACCAAGACAAAGCAAGCTCGCACACAGCCCAAAAAACAAGGTAGTATTTAACGGAAGAAAACGTGGAATTATGGGACCATCCTTCATATAGTCCCCATCTAAGTCCTAACGATTTCTTTACTTTCCCGAAAATTGGCCAAAGGTTCCAGTCACCAAAAGAAGCAGTTGACGCATTCAAAAATTTCAAATAAAAAAAGACATCCTTCGTACACTGAAGAAAATCATTGAAAAACGATTTTATAAGAATCATTAACTTTACTTTAGATTTATTGTATTTACATATTTAAAATTGTTACCTAGCCTCGAACAAATTTCCTTTAATTAGTCTTCCCAAAAAACAAAGATCGATAGAGTTAAAAGTTCAAAATATGTTGGAGTATTTATAGACTTACATTTAAGGTAGGACAACCATATGCTATATGTTATCAAAAAAAATCAGAAATATTGTCTATAAACTCAAAAGGCTTGAAAACATTCTTACAGAAAGTTATATCCGAATCCTGTAACATGTCTTAATTGATGTAGTACGAAAAGTCATTTTCCATAAGCTAAGATTATATCTGTCAAACAATTTATTTAGGGAAACGGGGATACTTGATACTAGGCAACTTTATTCCTTACAAGCCATTACCTTATACCATAAACATTGTTAGGAACAAAATGTCCATAAACACGAGCATGACACACGAAGTCGAATAGGGTTATCTAATATAATATATAAAGACCACACAAAACATTATTCATGAAATCATTTGAACTCTTAGCAGCTGAATTATATAATGTAGTACCAAACGAAATAAAGACACTTAAATTTGGGGAAGACTCAGACGAAAATTGAAAGACTGAGTTTTTACTGGGCTGAGAATGACTATACATAATCATGTGGAAAACTAAAACTGCAAAATTCAAAATTATATAAATACTTTTTAGAATTAATTATACCGGGTGGCGCATAGAAAACGAAACAGACGCATTTACTGGGGGGGGACACAAGTTTGGCAAAAAATTACGTTAACACGTGCAGCCTGGGCGGGGGTGACAACAACCCTAAAATCTTAAATGGAAAGGGGGGTCGAGTGATACCTTATTTCAAAGGCCTTTCAATTCCCTTTATAATGATGTAAAATACATGAGTTTCAGTTCAGTAGTTTTGAAGATTTGTTGACTTAAAGCTCAAAGTAGACTTTGGTACATCAGATTAGTTTGTACTACTTTCAGAAGAAATTTGACTAAAAGAATTTACTTAATAAGTAAATGCTTTTCTTCACTACGCTCATGGTTTGTTTATCAATTTTGTTGTTGATAAATAGCTATTGGAGCGTTTTTTTGTGGCAAAAAAGTTATTTCTTGAAGAAAGATAAGGAAATATCTCGTACTTATTTTAAATAGGAATTTAGTAGATAGTTTGCGATTGATTTGACCAAACTTTGTTGCTAAAATAACTTGTAACGCTTTATTACATAAATTAGCCATAGCCTACTCCACAGCAGAAAGAGTTGAAATTATCGAAATATTTTTCGCAAATAGTCAGTGCGCTAATAGAACAGCAGAAATATTTAATGAGTGACATGAGAACAGTAACGTGCATCGAAAATATATTCTAAACGAAGCAAAAGAAGTGGGGGTTTTAGGGCAATTTTATGTAGATCCTACGTTAGGTACCCGTAAATTGGAGACTGTGTGGTATTGGTCGACGTACTGTCCAACGGACTCTAAAGGCCCATACTTTTTATCCGTATAAAATTCACCTGGTACAAGAACTTAATGAAGACAATTTTGATCGGCGTTTACAATTTTGTGAAGATATGAGTGAACGAATTATAAACGATGAACATTTTCTATTCGACACTTGCTTTTCCAACGAATGTTCCTTTTTCTTAAATGGCGTAGTAAATCGTCATAACTGCCGATATTGGTCCGATTCTAATCCCAAAATTTATCATGAGGTTCATACACAGCAGCCACAAAAACTAAATGTTTGGGCTGGTGTTTTTGGCAATCATTTAGTTGGTCCTTTTTTCTTACCTGGAAATTTGACCGGTGAAATGTATTTGGAATTACTGGAAGACGCCATAGGTCCTGCATACAGCCATAATTGAAAATCAGAATGATCGGTGGTACATTGCGAATAGGTTGATGTTCCAACAGGATGGTGCCCCACCACATTACGAATTACGTGTTTGACAATATTTAGATCAGACGTTTCCAGATCGATGGATTGGTAGAAGAGGTTCCATCGACTGGCCCCCAAGATCGCCAGATTTATCAACTTTGGATATCTTTATGTGGGGTCATTTAAAAAGCAAAATCTATGAAAGAAGTGTGAATGAGTGCCTTCAAATAACTCCTCAAATATTGCAAAATGTGCGGCAACGTTTTGAGCAAAATCTTTATTATTGCATGGAGAGTCATGGTGGCCATTTTCAATATTTACTTGCCTAACGGGTCAGTTCATTCTTCATTTTTAAACTACTTTGCTGCCAAATGTATTGATCTCCACTAACGATGATGTATAACTTCTATTTAAGCTTTAAATCAATCAATCAAAACTACTGAACTGAAGTACATTCATTTTATATCATTATAATTGGGGGTGGTGTCACCCCCGCTTAGGGGGCTGCACGTGCTAACGTGATTTTTGCCAAACTTGTGTCCCTTCGAAAACAAAATCGACGGGTCTGAGCGTTTTTTAAAAAAAAAACAGTAAATGCGTCTGTTTCGTTTTCGATGCTCCACCCTGTCTTTGTTATACACATATGTTGATTTTTGTCAGATGGTAAGATATAATCCACACACAGGCAATGCATTCTGTTCTGACGCCTTCTCATATTTATTTGCCCATTTTCAACCAACTTTGTAATAATAATAAAACATTCATCTGTTGGATGATCTTCACAATGACCTTCAAAGTCATCAGAAAGTCAAGACAGTTTCTTAAATAAAAACCATATTTTAGCTAGGGAGCAGAAACAGTCAGCTGTAGTCAGAATAATAAGCTTCTGGTTAATGGCGTTGCTTAAAGCACTGAGGAATTAGAAGAGGAAGAGGATATTTCGAAACAAGAGACAGCAGAAACGCGGAACACGTTCACAGGACAAAAAAGCAACTCTAGAGAAATCTGCAGGACCGAAAATATTCTTCAACTATTGCTACTGTGGCAGTCTCCACAAGGTCGAGGCGATTGGAACGGGGTGAAAAGATAAAAACCCCGCTTCCTAAAAAAGCGAGGGGTCGGTGAATAGTTTTTATTAATGTTAGTACAAACAAATCTAGCATGAAACCCTAAACGCGGAAAAATATGCAAAGATGCGCTATTAGGAATTCAAAGGAAGACCCTCCTTTGGATATCGAGTGGGTACCGCACAGTATCAACTATGGTAGTACAAGCAGTAGGAAGAATACCTCCTATTTCCTTGATAATAATTATAATAATAATAATAATGATAGCTTTATTATCCAACAGTTTCCCATTTATAGGACAATTTATAAATACAATACAAAAGCAAAAAAAAGCGAAAAGAAAATAACAAATGCAACACAGGTATAAATTTGTAACATGAGCTATTGGTCCAGATAAGCCTTAGCTGCCTTTAGCAGGTAATTAACATTTGTCGTAAATATATCACAATAACATCCAATTCTGTTTAAGTTAGAGCACATTACATATAACGGTGACTTAAGAAGAATGTTTGTCCTAGCTCTAGGAAGCCCGAATATTTCATGATTGCGAGATGAATTGTTGATAATTTTGTAGCCAAATATTATTGAGGTACAGTACCTACGTTTTTTCAAAGTCAACATGTCTAAGCGACTATATAATTCCTCATTACTTGCACCTCTCTCTGGATATGTCCCATCAATCCTAAACAGAACAAACTTCATAAACTTCCGTTGTACCCTTTCAATAGCTGTGCTATAGCATTCATAGTAAGGGCTCCAAATAATAATACTACAATATTCGACTTTGGATCTAACATAAGCATAATATGATAGCTTAATAGACTTTATGTTATGAAAATTCCTGCAGTTCCTTACTATGAATCCATGAGCCGCCAATGCTTCTGATGCTTTTTTATTTATATGCTGACTAAAAGTTAACTTTTGATCATAGATTATACCTAAATCACGTACATCAGAGCATCTTTCTAGCACAGACCCATCAATAGAGTACGTATATTCGCAAACATTAATTTTCCTGGTATAGCTGACTATTTTACACTTCCTCACATTAAGCTCCAACTTGTTTTGTACACACCACGACAGCACAAAATTTAATTGGTGTTGTAGCTTGATACAATCATCAGGAGTATTTATCTGCGAATAAATTTTTAGGTCGTCAGCAAAGCATAGGCATTCACATTCAACTGAGTCACAGAGGTCATTAATAAATATCAAAAACAGTAATGGTCCCAGGTTGAACCCCTGAGGAACTCCAGAAGGTGCCAAGTAGGCCTCAGATTGGAAGCCATTATAGCTAACAAATTGTCTACGATCGGATAAGTAAGATTTCATCAAATCCCTAGCATCATCTGTGAAACCAAGTGCACCTAACTTATTTAATAAAGTTTTGTGGTTAATTCTATCGATAGCCTTCGAAAAGTCGGTGTAAATAACGTCAAATTGCTCATTACTATCAATTGCTTCCGAGAGGTACTGCGTTATTATAAATAGATTTGTGGTTGTTGAGCGATTAGCGACAAATCCGTGTTCATGCAATGACAGCTGACGCTGTACGGCAGTGTAAATGCGACTGTACAAGACTATTTCAAAGACTTTCGAGAACATGCATAATGTAAAGATTGCCCTGTAATTCTCAATATTTGACTTATTCCCACACTTAAACACTGGACAGACCTTAGCGATCTTCCAAATATCTGGAAATCTTTTTGTTATAAGACAAATATTAAAAATCCTTGTTAGAACACCAATAAACACTTCCAATCTTTGACTATAAAGGACGGGATGCCATCTAGACCAGATGTCATCTTATCCTTTAGTGATTTTCCTTAATTTCCTCAATTGGATAAACATGGACAAATAAATGATGGAGGAAAGACTTCGTCTCCATAATGTGCACAACGTGTATCGAAGTGTCAGGATAAGAGAACGGTAGAAGAACACACCGAAACGGCAGCCTGATCTGAACTTATCCCAGTCAATGGACAAACTGCAACCACAATGACCTGGATAACTATCTTACTCAGTCACTGACGGGGCCCTGCTATTTCGGCACATATACGAAGAAAATGGACTTAAAACAGAAAAATAAATGCGGCTATTGTGTGAGTACACAGTTTTGGAACGTGGCACACCTGGAGAAGTACGATCGTCGTAAAGATGGTTGAAGAAGTCCTCGATACAATGAATATCACCCAGGAACATACCGTAGGAAAGCCCGTCACAAACATCTTGACACGAAAAGAGTGGACGATAAATTGGGATAGAAATATGGATAAAATTCTGTTTGAAAAATTAGTCGCATACGACCGCCAGAATGTATGCCTCAATAGGAGGTGCTACCGAGTGATAGTAAGCCACACAGGAGGCAGGTTTTTTCCTGGGTTTTAAAAAAAACTACAATCAAATCTAACCGATATTTTTATAGTATAGTTTTCTAGTAGTTATTAAATGAAGGAATTTTCTCAGTGTATCTTGTAGTTACGCGGAGCTGAAGGAGGCTGGGGGCCATATGATTTATACAAGATTTTGCTGGTGCCGAGACAACGTTAAGGGTAATTGAGATGATTAGAGGGCGACCACAATGCGGATGGTGGTTTGTTTGATATCTGGGTCGGTCGTTTAAAAAGGCATCAAATTGTAAATTATTGTTGTTGTGAAGCGGCGGCGGTCCACAGTTCACTATTAGTCGGAAGATAATCATTGCTCGTGACGTGAATGACGCTGAAAGCTATTTTGGACTCATCGTCTGCCGTGATGCTTTTCTTCTCGAGCAGGAAGTGGAAATGATACATAATTCATCATCGCTTTACCTTTAAGGTAAATAGGAAAAGAGGTAATTACTAAAGCGAACGGTCTTGGAACTGCAGGAAAGCCTTACAAGTCTCAACAGCGTTGGAACATGTTTTGCATAAAATGCATCGAGTCGAGAAGGCTTGAAGAATTTGATAAGAAGCGATACACTACAGCTCAAAGAGAAAAATGAACTATTTTATTTTTAAAAATCCAGGGTATATACAGATGCCATCTCAGTACAAATTTTGAGAAAAAAGAAAACACTACAGCTCAAAAAAAATTGTTTTCCTAATTTAAAAATCCAGGGTGCATACAGATGCCATCTCAGTACAAATTTTGAGAAAAAAGAAAACACTACAGCTCAAAAAAAATTGTTTTCCTAATTTAAAAATCCAGGTTGCATACAGATGCCATCTCAGTACAAATTTTGAGAACCAGAGGACGATATACAGAACTGACAGGAACGTTTACGTGGGAGTTTTTAAAAAGATATGTTTTCCATTAGTACTCAACAGTTTTCATAATACATCTATTATCAAAATTTTATCCAAAATGTCTGATCTGACAGTTTATTTCTGGAAAGAATATTACCATGCTCAAAAAAAATCAATCGAATGCAAAACATGCTCCTTTATCATTCTCTAAAGATCAAAGAATTCCAGTATTTACGTACCATGTCCACTGGCGAACAAATATTGTAACCGCTGAAAATTTCGAAAATATTTACTCTAATGGACAAAATTAAAGATGTGGTAGGTAGTATTGTGGTTCTAAACGAATCATCTTAAAACTTCAGTTGTCTAGTTTTTAGATCTTCTAGTAAAAACAATTTTGAAAATTACTGATTCCACGCAATTCTATGTTTTACCGCTAAATCATTGCTTGAATTCAACAACCTGTTTAGTCAGCTCAGTTATTTATCTCAAAACCTCAGGACGGACGGATTTTTAATAAAAAATTGCTCTTTTGGCTTTGATCATCGATAACTCAGGAATCAATTACCGTACAGGAAATATAAGCGTGGTTTTGAAAGCTGGAATTGATTCTTCGAAAGAATCAATAATCATTTATGGAAAAAATTTATAATTCATTTGGACTGGAAAAGGAAAATACGAGAGAAGGTGTATTTTATGGCTTTTTGGAAAACCAAGAGCTAAATTGCAAATGGAAGATTTTTTCTGCTAATTTAAACCCTTTTTTGTAGGGAAACTGTGCAGAAAGCTCATCAAGATCGTCTTCCAATTTAGATGTTTTAGCAGCAGCGAATGTGACCCTTTAGCTTTTTCGAAATCTTGAAACAAAATGTTTGGGTAGATCGAACTGAAATTGTGCAAGGTGATTTTGGGTATATGGAGCTGTGAAGGTCAAGCTCAACGTTAACTATTTGCAATTTAGCTCTTAGTTTTTCTTCAAAACTGCGTTCCTGTCATTCCAGACAATATTAAGCGTGAACAAATGTTTCTATAAAACCTTATATTTTCTGTACGATTAATGGTTCCTGAGATATCGATCATCAAAGCCAGAAAGGTCCTTTTTCATTAAAAATTTGTTACTCATTTTCAACGTTGTCCGTTTGTCTGTTGCGTTATTAAAGGCTATTGTTTTGATAGAAGATTTGATTCCATGTTTAAATACAAGATGTATTTGGTTCTTCTAGAAATTAATAGCAAAACTCAAAAACGTTTGGAAAAAAGTTGTATAAGCCTTATATCAAAAAAAAAGTTCACAAAAAAAACTATTTAACGATGTAGAATTATAGAGAAATGTACCATTTGAAATTTTTGAGAAAAGGTACATTTTGCATTTTGAGATACTCTGTATGAACAGAAAGATATTTCAGGACTTTAATCGGCTTAAAATCGAAGATAATAAGATTTTTTTGAACCAAAATTCATCCAAATATTGGCAATTGACAATGAAACAATGTGTTGTATGATATCAAATCCTCTTGTTTTAATAAGCTTAGTATAGGGTATTCGATTTGAAAAAAATACAAGTTTTCTATGACTAGAAGTTACGGGACACCCTGTATACATTCAAATAATCTTAAATTATGCACTAGTGGTGCCATAAAAACAGACTTTTGATATATTTTCCAACTTGTCCATAAAACTACTTTCCTATTTAATTGTGATTTACTAAATTCTTGATCTCATAGAAACAGAATTTTAACACCCTGTAGAGGAGTACTTCAAGAACAATGGTGATAGATAGGGTCTCTTATTAATACCCTACACAGGTATATTAAAAGGATCATAATTGTATCCTGCTAAACAACTATTTTTAAAAATTCAGATTGGTTTTAAATATATCCAAAATATGAGTAATCTTGTGGCGGAGAGTCAATTTCTAGTAACGTACGACAGACAAATGGATAGCTACCGCCCTCGTGGACGTTCTACCTTGATTAAACTTTTTGGCGTCGCACTGAAACTTCCGAAGTGCAATAAATAAAGAAGCAAGCGGGTACAAGGATAATTCCGTGAAAACAAACAGCCCCGCAAAGTATTATTGTCATGTGTTAAAAGTACTTTATTGCGGTTATCGTCCTCTGGTGTATCGTTAGAGCTGATACACCTGAAATATGGTCCCAATATCTAGCTACCGTCTACCCCCCTGTCTATAACTCACTCGAGGGACTAACTCGTAGCCACCGCACCTCCCTGACACACATAAACTGAAAATATGGCGGCTTGTCCACGGTACAACTTTATTAATACTGAGCACGTTAACGGCGTTTACGTCTAGGATTGTTGAGGGGGAGGATTGGGAAGATAGGAGGAGTGGGAAAGGCTGTTATTAAAAATCAACTCCAAAGATTGAACACTGAAGTACGTCGTATAAAAAACAGTGTCAATTTAACTCAAATTCAAACAATCGCTTGCCTAAGTGAACCAGGTCTCATTGGACAGTCACAACGGGAAACGAAAATGGAAATTTCGCCGTACGGTAATAGATTTATCTATTTTGTGATTTTGCGTCCTAATTAACACAACTTGATTTCAAGATGATTAACTTTATTCAGTCTAAAAATGTATATTGATAGGTACTGCAATACCTCGGTCATTCCTTTGCCTAGCGCAGCATTTCCTGTGAATTATATTACTTGCAATACCTAACAAGTTTCTAATAATAATATATTATAGTATGATCTTACTATACTACAGTACATTGTCTCATAATTATTTTGGGATCCCCTAACACAAAGTTTCAAAAATCTCTTTGTATTCACGATTTGGACAAACTCTCATTTCTTGGGTATTTTAGTGCTTAAATCCTGATTTTGACGTTAGAGTCTAGGAGAGGCATCAATCAGTCAAATTTCTTCACCTGCCTATCATCAAAATATACAGAGTGTTTTTTAGTGATGTACACTAATACGTGTAGTTTTGTGAAGAAACGCTCATAATGATCTTATGGTCGCAGCTCCAGAGCGCAGCGTGTTTAATTTTCTATAGATGTACCTTTCCACTTCAGTTGGCCCAACTATTGAAATCTTAGTTTTTTCTTATCAAACACAAATAATAAAAATGTAGCAGGGTGTTATAGGTTTAAAATATTAACAATGAATATTTTGATAACACCAACTTTATCACTCCCTAATCAAATTTGCAGCATAAAAATGACACATGTTGCAATTACAGCATATCAACCTATTTTCATGTCAATACAAAATAAGTCTATAACGCATAGGTGGCTGTGAAAAATAAAAGCCATGACAATTGTTTTTATTAATTTAATTATTAGTGAGAAAATTCGGTTACTGATAATTAAAGTTTTTAATTCTGGGAAATAAAACTCAGAAATTGCAACTTTGTTAGACTTATCGCGGTACAGTGTGAGAAATATTGTTAGAAGATATAACGTAACTGGATCGGTTAATATTAAGCCACGATATGTGAAAAAAGTCACAAATGCCGACCGAATAACATTAAGAAGAATAATCGTGAAAAACAGGCGTGCCAATTATTTACAATTAATTGCTCTGTGGAGTGACGCTGATGGAAGTAGAATTTCGAGATCCACAACTCATAGAGACGCCCGTAAACTGGGATTTAGCACTTGCAAGGTAAGTTTTCTTATAAAAAAACGTGAAGTAAAAACCCTAAAGTTGCACAACTTGTTTATAGGCCAAAGAAAAGCCACTATTAACTCCACTGCAAAAGAAAAATCGGCTTAGATGGGCTAAAGAACATAGACAATGGACACCTCAACAATGGTGTGCAATACAATGGAGTGATAAGGCCCGATTCGAAGTTTGTGTTGGTGACAGTCGCAGTATAGTTATTCGCAAAAAAAATGAAGCATTCCATGTTGACTGTCTGAAGAGAAAAGCGAAATTTCCAGCATCCATTATGGTCTGGGGCAGTATGTCATCAAAAGGAGTAGGAAAACTTTATTTTATTGATGGAAATGTGGATACAAACAAATATTTGGCAATTTTAGAAGAATCGCTTTTACCAGTGATGAATGAATGTTTGACATCCGGCCAAGATTTTGTGTTTCAGCAAGATGGTGCAGCGTGCCATACCTCAAAAAAGGCTATAAAATGGATGGAAGAAAATAATGTACCACTTTTGATATGAGTTTCTAGCAGTCCTGATCTGTCACCTATTGAAACTAGTTTATAAAGGCATATTTTGGTACAAATCTTGAAGTGGGCCAACTGAAGTGGGAAGGGGCTCGCACAGTTTTTAGTTGATATCCTCTAAAATAATTCTATTTTTCTTTCTGACGTATTATCATAGGATATAAAATGGCATATTTCAGTATAAAAAGTTTTTTTGTGCCTGCAGTGGCGACCCTGCAAGCATGTCTTGTAATATTTTTTTTCCAAAAAATTGGTACGCCAATGTCCTTCCACAGTTAACATTTTTTCTAGTTAGCTTGATCACTTCTACATAAAAACCGTATTTGATTGCAACGACAAAATTGCAACTGCCTAAAATATCAGTGGGATACCACTATTTTTGTAAAAAATCTCACAAGGCATGTTCGAAAGGAGACCACCGGTGCCACACTAGAATAATACTTTATACATAGATACGTATCCAACATTTTCTTGTAATCTGTTAAATTAAAAATAATATTTAAGGTTCTTTAGAAGATTGAAAATACAAATGTTACTTTTTCTTCTTCTGTAGAAACGAATTAAGCTATTACAAACATATGTTCATATAAACATTTCTTCATTAAACTAAATCTGAAGCCGGCTTTGCGGCCCTAAAAATATTTTGAGATTTCCTATCCAAAGATGCAAATTTATGATCCTCACAAATGCTTGTTTCTTGGGCAAAACTAAAACTTTCTAGGTGTTTTTTGTGGTGTACTTTAACTGAACTGGTGTCCTTCATCAGCTCCGAGAAACCAATGTCTATCAATAACCAAGAGTTTTACATTTTAACCTGAATGCACCACTTAATTAGATTAGAGTTTTCATACCTATTAAATTGTTTCCACGTTTCATCCAATTTTAACGTCGTACAATAAACAGTAATGGAAATATTTGTAGCTCGAGTTAGCGACCAGACAATGGAGTTTCCTATCAACATGAAAACCGCGGGAATTATTAACTGTTACAATTTTAACATGTTTAGATCCAGTATTACACACTAAAACCAGTTTCTATTTATGATAAGCTCTGCAGGCACAGAGGTTCATTATTTAGAACTAAAAGCCGAACATCTGCGTACCGTACATTTCTCAATTGAAATCTCGACATCAGCGTTACACTACATCATAAGAAATTGCGTACCCTCCAATAATAGCTACAATGCTTTGATGAATTCTTGTGGGCGCCCCAAAATAGTTTTACATATAATCTCAATATTTTGTAAACGCAACCTACTAAGATCGCCTGTTTTACTGTTAGCAGCAATTGACCATTTGCAAAGCCAAGAGGAGCTGAGCATAGAGATCAATCTCCGTAAGTGTATATCTGTAATCATTAGATAGCGAGGAATACTGGTAGACGCTACGAGTCTACTAAATATTCAGTCGCGGGTTCGAATCTCGTCCTAAGAAAATTTCCTTTAGCTATGAATATTGTAATTGTTCGTAGGCGGTAGATGGTCCCAAAAATCCCTGCACTACTATGACCTGAACAAGGACTCGGTGCTAGGACAAATCGAAATTTTACGTCTATTTAATCCTAGGGTAGTCCATTTTCTACCTTTTATTCAGCATCGCGGTGCCTCACGATATTTAATCGTATTCAGCGTCCCCGGATCGCTAAAATATTCCAAGATAGTTTCACAATGTCAACTAACATGAATTAGAATGGTGGCTTGACAGTACCACAAATGCCCGTCTCTGTGCTCAGAAATAGCGGCGTCCTCGATCATCCTGACGTTGAAAGTGGGACATCAATTTGGCTTAAGCGATTAGCTGAACTAGCAGCCGGTCGGCAGTACATCGGTGTCTTGTTACAATCTTGATGATAATGAATGTGAGAACGTTTCCGATTGAGCGGCATTAGAGAAGGACTATAGCGGCGGCGAAATACATCAAAGTCTGCCTCGCTGACAATACAATCTATTAATCCCTGTCATGGCAGACCGCTACTAATTTATTATCAGTACAAACGGTCGTCGGCTCTCTTTCCTACGTTCCGTTCATAGGCAGCGGTATGTGGGAGAAGGGGAGGCCACTTGCCCCTATTAGACATCGTCAGGGCCGCCTAAGCTTCGTAGGGGCACCTGGGCAGCGGGTGGCTTGAGATCTGTGGCAGAAAGAGCTCCAGGCCAGAGAAAAACCCTCATTACTCAAATAATTTTGGGAAATTCCGTTTAATACTTGAGTATACTTAGTAAGAGACCAAAGTACGAGCCCCATGGACTGGCCTTAAACGTAATAGAACATCGTAGCACCAAAGAAATCACCGCATCCCAATTTTGCTTCTCCTTCGTCTGTCGCTGATGGCGAGGAAGTTCTGTAATCGCGAAAAATCTCTTTTTGGATGTTACATGACATGAATATCACGAAAGACTATGTGACTCAGTATGTCTATCTGTCTGTCGGTCTATCTGTCCGCTATCCGCTGGCCCGTCTATAATTTAATAAGTATCACTGATGAAATTTTTACACAAGATTACTACTGCGCCAAGGACAAAACGGCTTTATAGTTTTTGACAATCGCTCCAGTGGCGCAGGAGCTACAGGCACAAAATGAATAAAATCAACTCAAACTTCGTTCTTACCTACCAGATTGAGCACATCATAGGAAACACTATGCTATGGTGCGACAATGTTACTTATAAAACCAGAATACTCAGAATGCTCACTATAACGTGTTAAGACAACTTTATCTCAGCAGGAGTATATTATCAAAATTCATGAAGGTCAAACTATGTGAAGCTTTGATTTTGTCGAAACTGGCTTACTGTGACTGCATATATGTACCTGCCATTTTGCAAACAGATATTCTACGCATTCAGCGAATTCAAAATTCTTGCATCAGGTTTGCATATGGTATTCGAAAGTATGACCACCGCAGTGAGAGCCTTATGGATTCTGGTTGGCTTACCATGATTAACATAAGAAAACTTCATTTTCTCACATCAGTACACAAGATCGTTACTAGTGGAACACCTACTTATCTATACAATAAACTTACCAGACTGCCTCATAATAAAGTAACTCGCAATAAACATCTTTTGGTTATTCCTAAACATTCAACAGCTCTGTTTAAGCGCAGCTTTTCATACAATGCTGCGAAACTGTATAACTTGGCTTGGCAGTAGATCTCAAGAATCTGAGCCTCCGCAATTTTAAAAAAAGCTGATCTCCTGCACGACCAAGAGCCTAAAGTATAAGCAAACCTCGCTACGTTTTAAAGGATAATGTCCCAGTATGTTTCTTTAAGTCGCCGTGTTCCTTTTTGCATGAATTGTGCTCTCATAAAAACTGCTTTGGTCATATAAACTGCATTGGCCATGCTCTCGTATGTTATGTTTTGAAATGCATATTATCTTTTTATATATATATATATATATATATATATATATATATATATTTTGTATGAGTGTTATTTTTTGTGGGTTTAGTTGAAAAGCAGCTTAGGCTGAACTACGCCTTTCATCATATTATCTTTAATTTTTTTTTATCCTCAAGTTATTTATAATGATGAATAAAGACCATTTATTATTATTATTATTATCAATGCCGACAGCATGCCGCCAGGAGAAGTGGACGCGGCCGGTAGGTATCCGAACCGTCTGCTTAGAATAACAATAACAGTAATCGTTATTTGCAATTACAAATGCTATACAAAAGCTTGTGATACAAATAGCCTCAACCAAACAAAAAAATAATATTTGTATATACATTTGTAATGGTGTATATGGTACTAGATTTAGTAATATTTTATATAATTTTTTTTAAATGCACTTAGTCTTACAATCATTTTCACAACTGCTGGTGAATGGTCGAAAAGTTTTTGACATTTGAGAAGAGGTTTTTTTCAAATATTGCTATTCTATGTTTAGGATAAATATAGTTGAAAAGTCTAGTATGGTTACTTGTAGGCTAACCATGAACAATCGCTTATTTTTAATTAGATATGTGTTGCACTCTTAGATAAACGCATCAAAAAGTGTTAAAATACCGAGTTGCAGAATTGGTTTCTGTATGATTCGTGTTACTTCAAACCAAAAGTATTTCTCAATGTTCTCTTCTTATTTCAAAAATTCTATCAAAGTAACTACAACTTTCGAATAACAGAATTCCGTTTCCTAGCCGGGAGTAAAAATTCGAGTGATACACGTCAAAATCTTTCTATCGGAATATTCAGCAACGATTCTTATAGAATAACATGCCTTATAGAGCTTATTTCTTAAATAACTTAATCAACCCACCTGAGGTAAATATCTAATTCAAGAAATCTAGTCAGACACTATTAAGATGAACTGAGTTTTAAAAACTTGCTCTACAATGAGTTATTCGAAAAAGCATAGCGCAAGTCTTAGTCTTATTAAGAATTAGCCTATTATTATAAAAACAGGTTTGTACATTATATATCTCTCATAACATGATAGAATATTCAGGATTCAGTTATGAGCACATTTATGTCATCTAGTTCAATCGTGATTTCACATACATAAATCAGGTTTGATTCTGGTACGAATGTCATTTAAAAACATACAAACAATGTGAAATCATTCGGAATAGCTTTTCCATTAGGTCCTAATATTTTTAGGCCGTCTAATATACTAAGTGGCATATAAATCCGAACACCCAGTTTAAATGGTTTTATTTTAATATATATATATATATATAGTTAATTGTATAAGTACTTAATGAAGCATAATAAGTAAATAATAAAAATTTCAAAATGATTGCACTGCTTTAAAGCCCTTTGACCTTTAATAATGTGTGGATGCACCCTGATGTGCTACGCATTCTCCATTCTCCAACGCGCCTAGGCATGCTTCTGATCAGGTGGTCAATGTCCTCCTGTGGTATCTCATTCCAGGCAACCACCAACTCCTCTCGAAGTGCTTCTAGAGTCTGAGGAGGACGTTGCAAATTGAGCAATCTGCTACCCATCATATCCAACACGTGTTCAATTGGGGATAAGTCAGGAGATCTTGGTGGCCATGGTAACAATGTGACATCATTATGTTGAAAGAAGTCTATTGTGACTCTTGCAACATGTGGTCGGGCATTATCTTGTTGCAAAGTTGGATCTGCCAGGGTGTCAAGATAGGGTAAAAGATGGGGTTCTAGAACGCGTTCATGTTTTCTCTGATGAAGATTAAAGGTGACCTGGAACCATAGGCTATAGCACCCCAAACCATAACTCCAACAGTGTTATGAACATGTCTTTCAACAAAAAACTGTGGATTCCTCCTTTCACCACGTCGCCTTCTAACCCTGGCACGACCATCGTGCATGCCTAAACAAAATCGAGACTCGTCACTAAAGACAATACTGTTCCATTCCTGAGGGCCACGTGGTGAAATGAGGAATCCACAGTTTTTTGTTGAAAGACATGTTCATCACACTGTTGGAGTTATGATTTGGGGTGCTATAGCTTATGGTTCCAGGTCACCTTTAATCTTCATCAGAGGTAACATGAACGCGCAGCGTTATATCCACGAAGTTCTAGAACCCCATCTTTTACCCTATCATGACACCCTGTCAGATCCAACTTTCCAACAAGATAATGCCCGACCACATGTTGCAAGAGTCACAATAGACTGCTTTCAACATGATGATGTCACATTGTTACCATGGCCACCAAGATCTCCCGACTTATTATTAATTGAGCACGTGTGGAATTTGATGGGTAGGATATTGCTCAATTTGCAACGTCCTTCCCAGACTCTAGAAGCACTTCGAGAGGAGTTGGTGGTTGCCTGGAATGAGATACCACAGGAGGACATTGACCACCTGATCAGAAGCATGCCTAGGCGCGTTGGAGAATGGAGAATGCGTAGCACATCAGGGTGCATCCACACATTATTAAAGGTCAAAGGGCTTTAAAGCAGTGCAATCATTTTGAAATTTTTATGATTTACTTATTATGCTTCATTAAGTACTTATACAAAATTTTATTAAAATAAAACCATTTAAACTGGGTGTTCGGATTTATATGTCACTTAGTATAGAGCGTATAAGTATACTAGCATCAAAAAATTGATCTATTTCCTTCCCACCCACCTACAACCCCCACCCCAAAATTTCCAGTAACGGCGCCCATGTGTCGTCTGCCCTCCTTCCTCCTCAGTTCTGTCAGTTGCTTTCCAGCCACTGCTGAATCGAAAACAACATTAACAAAGCACGATAAACTCTCATCAATCTTCACACAATAAAAACAACGAACGCCCACTATTAATTATTATTTCTTTTGGAGAATATTCCTACGATTGATTCTGATTCAGTGACCACAGCTGTCTTGTGGCTGTAATAGATCATTCAGCTGATTTTGGTGAAGCAAAAAACTACAGTATTTACTCTAAGTGCGAAGTCTGTTCTAGCAAGGTCACCTCAAGGATAGGCGATCTTCGCAGCAAATGTTATATGCCTGCAACTTGCTTAAAGTGAAACACACCGCAATTTGTTGCAGCCTGTGACATGCAGATGCGTACATAGTTTTAATGGGCCTTGGACCAACAAACATATGATTGTACAATCTCATGTAAGTAGTCCGTTTTTTATTGGAATATTTTTTACTGCGTGGCTTTAAAGAGGATTTCAACATTTCAAGTGGTATTTTCAATGATATTGTAATGGATTTAAATTGTCATAATACTCTTTGTATTGCGTCACCTTGAGCTTAGTAAGCATTTTCGAAAGCTTGACATGGACAAAGAAGAATCTTTTTTTTTTCTGACCTACGTCGCCAGCGTTATGGTGGCAGCCTTGAGGCCGTTGGTGTTGTGCCTTAACTGGTCAGCCAAGGCCATCCTCCTGCTCTATGCTGTTTGTTCATAGTTTTCTGAACACAAGTAAAAATCTACAAACGTCGATTATGTGTGTGCCTAGGAAACTTTTTGTTCTGCCTCCATACGTGCTGTTTTGATTTACAGGCATGATTACTTTTCGTGGCTAATGTTAGCGAACTCACGTTGCCATGTATATATTGGTATGCTTGTTGTGATAGATCACTTACTGCTTCCCAGTATCGTGGCCACTTTCAGTGACCTGCAACGAAAATATCTGTAGACTTTAACAGCTGGTAATTTTTTGCCACCATGTAGATATCGCAACCACGGAAGAGCAGGGGCGGCTCGCCCTTAAGTTCTGCAGAGCTGCAGAACTGCCAAAACTTTTGTCTTAGCAGACAAATGTATCACACAAATAGAAACAATACCGGCCTGCCCCCGCAACAAACGGCGTCGAGTCTGTTTTGCAGCATTATAATCGACCAACGGTGTACTTGTCATTTTCGTCGCGACCGCAGCGTAACATTATTCATGGGCCACTTGAAAAGGGTCTGTGCACTACTTCGACACAAGCCGCACGCGCTTGCTTTTGTCTCTCTCTCTACAAAATCAAATGCGCGATTTAAGCATAACCATGTGCTGCAATTTATACAGATCCGTACAGATCTAATGCGAAGTACGATATCTGATTGATCGGTAGGTGATCGGTCCTCGGTATTGGCATATTGGTCTTGTCGAGTGACGTGGCTTAAAATTTGAATGCGAAATTTTTTTTGTTCAGGTATTTTGGGTCTTACGTTGAGTGACTAGTGACTCACTGACTGACTATGGCTGTGTAGTAGGGCAGCAAGACAATGGATGTGGTTTACAGACTTAAAACAGCTTGAAACGATTCTGGAAATACACATTTGAACATAAAATAGAGCTGAAGGTGTCAGGTCGACCGCTGCTGGACATATCTATAGAAACACAGGGCGTTAGTCGGGGCAAGGGCTATACGCAACATTTCTGCAGGGAGATCTACACCAGAAATGACTAGATTTGTGGGTGCAACAGGAAGAAAGCCCTTTTCTGCTTTCCTTGCATACTTTTCGGGGGTGACTAAGCTTGGAAGGAGGTAGGTGTTACAGATTTAGTGCACCTGAGTCAAAAAATTAAGAAGCATGAAAACACAACTTCATAGTTCGATGGAATTGACTTTATTGGGGACTGTTAACATCTGAGTTCAGTTAGCTTCAGCATATTGGGAAATATACAACAGCATAATGATACCGTTACAAAAAACAGGTTCGTTCTATCTATCTAACATTTTGCGGAGCATTTGAATTGGCACTACGGGGCACGACGAAACCGAGAGCTCCCAAAACCCGAGAATATTTCGTGGGCTGATTAATTTTTCTGCTGAGCTTGATACAACCTTAAGCGGACATATAAAAAATGCTTCAATATTTAAAGGAACTTCGAAAGAAATACAAAACGATCTACTGGATTGTATTCTTGAAGTTTGTCATGAAGGAATAATAATACAGATTAACAGAGCCTCGTATGACATTTCGGGGAAAACCCAACTCGTAACAATTTTCAGATAGGTACGTATTTAACGGCGAACCAGTAGAACGTTTTTGGAATTATACGAATCCAGAAAAATGTGACGCTTATACTCTCACAAGACATATTTTGAGCGTCGTAGATTCATTAATAGGAAATTTCCCTAACAAATTGATTTCACAAAGCTATGATGGAGCCGCGGTAATGAGCGGACATAATGCGGGAGTATAGGCAAAAATTAAACAAAGATATCCATTTGCTCACTAGGCGCATTGCTATGCGCATCAGTTAAACCTCTTTATGTCCCAAGCTTCTTCCGCAAAGTTCGGGTGTTGAAAGATATTCTGGGATTTTTTAATAATTCTTCTCAACGCGTAGAGGTACTGCACAGAATTGTGGGGAAAAAAATTCCACAAGGAGCAACAACTCGTTGAAATTTTAATATTCAAACAATAAATGTAGTGTTTGAGAACAGAGAATCACTCATTGAATGCATGGAAGAAATAGAAGAAAATTTCACTAGATAATGAAACCGTTTGCAAGGCAGCTTGCGGTATTCGCCTTATGTTAAACGATTCTGTTTTCGTGTTTTGGTTGACATTTTTTCATCATGTCATGCCTCACGTCGACATCTTTTTCAACCAGTTGCAGAAGAGAAAAACCGAGCAAGCGCAAGTCAAAACGACTATCGATAATTTTGAAAAATGTATTGTCGATGTGAGAAATAAGATTGATGACATAATAAATGAAGCCAAAAGTATTTGCACAGAACCCCAAGGCAACAAAAGGAGATGACGTAATAATAGCAGTCACGATCACCGAGATGCCGCATTAGAAGTATGCGACAATATAGTGAATTCTGCAAACGTCAGATTTCAATTCAAAGATCATTTGGTAGCCGCATCCCTTTTTTCCCCGAACACTTTGGAGAATGCTGTGGTAAGTGTCATGACGACAAGTTGAAAACTACCTGCTTGGCTTATCCCGAATTAGAAAAAAGTCGTTTAAAGACAGAGTTGTCTGTTATTTATGCACGGAATGATTGCCAAGATTTAGATGGAACTCTGTCTCTTTTGAAATTTTTGATACAAAATAGTTGGGAGGAAACAGTAAAAGAAACAAAAAAGGCTATTAGAAATTATTGCTACAACTCCTATGTCAACATCAGAGGCTGAGCGAAATTTCTCAACATTGAAAAGAATCAAGACTTTTCTGCGTAACACTATGACCCAGGATCGGCTTACAGCGTTGTCGATGCTCTCCATTGAAAAGGAATTTATTTCGACCATGGAAAATTTCAACGGGAAGGTGATCGACTAATTTGCTGCCAAGAAGGAGCGTAGGATCGAACTGACATATAAAAAATAGGTAAGTTCGGATTTGCAGAACACCTGTTTTATTTTGCCACGAGCCGCCACTGCGGAAGAGCTAAGAATGCCTTTTCATTTACATTCGCACGCACCATATCTTGCACGTGAGAATTTTTACGTCAATTGGAGGGGTTGAAGAATTTTCCTGCTCATTATTGCTGAAAAATAATAATTTTTGAGCCAGCGAAGGCCGAGATATCGTAGAATTCCAAATTTGCAGTTCCATCTCCTGGACTATTATTATACACAGTCAGTGCAGCACGCTATGAACAGCGCAACGAAACCGTAACAGTAAGTCCGGTATGGTCTAGTGGCTAGGATACCTGGCTCTCACCCAGGAGGCTCGGATTCGATTCCCGGTACCGGAAAAATTTTTTTCGTATCTTTGAATATAATAATAGTTCGTTATGGGTGATTTTTTTGCTAGTATCTTTTTGGCAACACAGTTTTTGACAGATGACGCGTGAATCGTGTCTTGTGTCATTGTCAAACTTGTTCACTTTGGTCTATAATTTAACCATGAATCGAGTTACGAACGAACAACGCTTGCAAATTATTGAATTTTACTATCAAAATTCATGCTCGGTTAAGAGAGTGCATCGAGCACTGCTTCCAATTTATGGGCAATTTGGTCGGCCTACTGAGGGAGCTATTCGGAAACTTGTGACTAAAGTCCGTATCGTCAGTCGTCCCTACAATTGTAGGGCGCGTTTATGGCCTCCTTGATTGTCATCCTCCCTTCTCTCCTTCAAAAATTTCTAGATTACACTTTTCCCGTGTCAGCGTCAGCGCTAGCCTATTGTGAAGATATGTTTTCTTTTTAAATTGTAGGAAATTTCAGGCTAATAAAACATCATATAACTCAAAAGCAAGCACAATTTGATGCAAATAGATGTTTGTGACATAACCTCAAAATAGAGTTCTGACACGGAGAAGCAGAAAACTATGACAATCAAGTGAGGACTGAAGAAAATATTGCGGCTGTATCTGCCAGTGTTAGTGATGACCGTGAAATGTCGATTCGCCGCCGTTCGCAGCAATTGGGCCTCTGTTACTCCACTACGTGGAAAATTTTGCGACAGGATTTGGGTGTAAAACCTTATAAGATACAGCTGGTGCAAGAATTGAAGCCACACGACCTCCCACAACGTTTCCAATTTAGTGAATGGGCGCTGGCAAAGTTGGAGGAAGATCCACATTTTTATCGAAAAATTGTGTTCAGCGACGAAGCTCATTTCTGGTTGAATGGGTACGTTAACAAGCAAGATTGCCGCATATGGAGTGAAGACCAGCCAGAAGCATTGCAAGAGCTACCAATGCATCCCGAAAAAATCACTGTTTGGTGTGGATTATGGGCCGGTGGCATCATCGGGCCGTACTTCTTCAAAGACGACAATGGCCGGAACGTAACTGTGAATGGCGAGCGCTACCGGGCGATGATAACAAACTTTTTTTTGCCCAAAATGGAAGAGCTGGACTTGGCTGACATGTGGTTTCAACAAGACGGTGCCACATGCCACACCGCACACGAAACAATGGCCTATTGAGAGGCGAGTTCGCTGAACAGTTTATCTCACGTTTGGGGCCCGTCAATTGGCCGCCTAGATCGTGTGATTTAACGCCGTTGGACTATTTCTTGTGGGGCCATGTTAAGGCTAATGTCTACAGGGATAAACCAGCAACGATTGACGCACTGGAAGCCAATATTGAAGCATTTATTCGTGAGATACCGGCCGATATATTGGAGAGAGTGTGCCAAAATTGGACCTTGCGCATGTGCCATCTAAAGCGGAGCCGCGGCCAACATTTACATGAAATAATCTTTAAACATTAAATTATATCGACCATTCTATCGACTGAAATAGAGATTTAATCTTTTTTCAAATTTTTTGTGTTTTTTTTGAAAATCAAATCCTATACCTCTCAAAAAATCACCCTTTATCATCTTTTTGAGAACTTTTTATCCGGCGTAATTGACGGGTTCTCCTCTTTATCTCACAACGTCCACTAGTATGTTCCTCAGAGATCGGTCTTGATTCCGACACTGTTCCTCTTTCATATGAACAATCTCGAGACGAGAGACCTGGCGGTTATCACTGCTTGGGGACGCAACAATTTTGTACAGCTCGTCCAAATCACGGTACTGTACTTGACGAATAACAAGCGTCCCAGCACTGATACGGTTCCGATGGATGGCCGAGTTTTGTCAAGGAGGTGTCGCCTGTCTCGTCAATAGCAGCAGCTGCTGGATAAAATCTGAGCTACAGAACTGGCCGATACGACCGCTCCTTTGTCCCGATGGTATTGAGATTGTGAAACAACGTCAAGGGGATTCTTTTCCCTGTTCCACTAATATTAGGCAGTTCAAAAATCGGATTCACAAAATTTATTTGGGATCCTCATAGCAGCAGCGGTGTCCTGGCATCTCACTGCGTGGCAGCTTCGGTGTTGAGTAAGGACGTTCGAAAACTGTAAACTAATAATTACAAATTGTCAACATCTAGTATCCAGTAAAATGAAGATGTTTGTATGATAGATGCCAACAAAAAAAAAAAGGTATTATCATTGTGTTTGCTTGTACTGGGTCTTGGATTCTTGAGACACTAATGACTTTTACTCACTAATTACTTCATTATCACGTTCCCAGCCATTAATATTAATGAAAACTGGTGAATCATTGTAACATAATCTAGAATTTTCCCAAATCAGAGAGGAGTTGTGACGAAATGAACAAGACGTACTGACATACTCGTAGATCTTTGCCCCAGGATACTGATGATGCCACTACCAAGGTCCTCCTTTTTTCCGTTTCGGAAAGCTTCTGGAAACTAGAGAAAATATTGCGAAAATGTTTCCCGCTATTGTATACATTACTGAATGGCCACTCGTAGGGAGCACGGAATTTGTTATATTATGCAGTATGAAGGATCTATTTAAGGTAGAATCTACAGGCCCTTGAGTGCACCGAGTAAATCCTGAACATCTGCGTAGCCCAGTTTGAAAGTCTTAAGGCCGATTTCACCAACATTAATGTTATCGACCAATGGAAAAATACCTTATCGAAATGCAATTTGACAGAAGCTGTCAAAGGTCTCTGAATATTAGTGATCTATTGAAATATTGTATAAAATCATGTAAATTCGACTGTATTATAAACAAGACCACTTTTTGATTCCAACATGATGCTTTTGTACAGAAAAAACAGGACAACTTTCATGTATTAGGATATATGTTATAGGTTTACATTTAACAATCCGTTATCCCCTTCAGCGAATGGGAATGCGGCAAACGATAGGTCGATTTTCTAGCTGTTAAATTTGGCAGCAGATTTGGACGTTTGTTAATGCATGGCACTCTCGAATTTACCAACTTCAATATACTGAAAGTTATCATTACATACCTGTTGAATAGTGTGGATTTGCCTGTATTTTGCAAGAAAATAGAATATAAAATACATTCCATCCAATTTCTCATCTTCCTATACATCGTAACACATTTATTAATTTATGGGTTAATGAATTTCTTCAAAGCAATAAAAACATAATGTCCTCTCCATGCTGAAACACAGACAATATGTGTAAGACGTGTCAATCCCTACATCTCCCTGATGCATAATGAAATTACTATGGACATAGACAAAAAATTATGAAAAATGTTTCACAAATAATGTCCAAAAAACCATAAAAACTAGTAATGTTTTTCTTTTTGACTGGCTGTCTATCTGTCACTCGCAGGGTTGCCAAGTCTAACGATGATCACGTCCCGTGGTGGAGGGTGCGAAATGAATCTTTTACATTTGCTGGTTTTGAATTTTTTTCGTGAAAACTTACTAGGTATCATGACTATAAGCATCTTTGGTGGATTGTTCGGTCCGGAATGGGAAAGATCTCCTATTTATGAATATATTTTTGGTATCATCTAACCATTGCAATCAGTGCACAAACACTGTGACATATGATTTATAGCATAACCCGCTGCCCTATCAATACAAATTTAACATACAGGTCGCCTAGCCGTTGGGATGCAGTGGTCGGGATGAATATCACGGCAGCAACTGATGATTTGGGCATGTCTGGTAACCACGTATGAAGTGAAACTCGCTAACTTCACAAATTTGAAGATTTTGTACAATTTCTTTGAAAATGATGAAAGATATGTCTGATTTTGGCAGGGTAATGTCGCAGCCAAATGACAGTCATTCTTTCTGACACAGTTCGGATCGAAAGATGACGATACTCGTGAAATGTATTGATACTTCTAAATATAGGATCGTATCGAACATCCCTAATGTCAAGATATATAACCCAAGGTTCCGACGGAGCTATTTTGCGGCGTCATGGAAATAATTTTAAATTTTCATTTGCATTTTTTCAAGTGTTGTGCAATGATTTTGGGAAAAATGTCACGAATAGTCTTATAAACCATAGTAGAGTATATTACAACAGTTGGCGGAAGTTACCCCACTGGGACCAGGAGGGTGAAACGGGATATTAATGCACAATCTGGCAACCCTGTCGCATCCTCACAAAATGGCCGCTGACACAAATCACCGTGTTGTCATTGAATAGCATGGAATTAAACCTTCAGAGTATATGTTTTGTGACTGGTACCAAGAGTTGACACATCCCACACATGTGTCACTCCTTGAAATGCAATAATCAGCTGTATTCAAATAATGTCTAATATCAATATAACCTAGCATGTGTACTCGTAAAAAAAGAAAAATATAGCAAATTTGTAGTTTTTTGCAGGTTTTAGGTTTGCTGGTAGCTTTAAGGAATATATTTGGGAATTTCTTAATCGCTGTGAATATAGTGTTGATGTTTGTCCAGTTCCTGAACAATTAAAAATATTAAACTTTATGGATGTATGGATATCAAAAAACCTGAATGGTTTTGTGTAAATATCAATCTAAGGTGCCATAATGGTTCTGATGAACCGCAAGTAAATGAATGAATGTTTGGAGACGAGCAATATATTTTGGTAGGTGCTTAATGGCTATCTGCAAGAGGTTTATAGGAAAAACCACCCAGTATCACATATCAATTGAAGAAAATAATATAAACATGAATAAAAAACCAACAATAGTAATTAAAACATGAATTTAATTCAAAAATCAAACGTTTCTTAAAATTTTAACTGAATTATATGTAATTTCTTAATATTCAATAAGCTTTTGATGTCTCAATGACAAGTTATCATCTCATACTTTGACCGTATCTTGTTTTCAACATTTTATAGCTATTCGTTGCAAAAATTTGTTGATTGGAACTTGAAGCTCATTCACTCTCTCTGACGGTCTGTTACCCTATAGGTGGAGAATAACCGACTGTTGTTGGTGAAATTGGCCCTTAGTGAAGAAGATTTAGACCCCTAAACATATTTGTTATCTGGGTAGCCAGACCTGACAGACTAACAGACCTACGAGACTTTTAACTAAGAGCACAGGTCCACCGGACCGCTCTGACGAATAATGACGAATAGTAAGAAGATTTAGAAATGTCAAAGACAAACGTTTCATAGTTTTTTCATACGGCTATGAAAATGTTCTCGTCGACGTATGCATCCTCCATACTTTTCTTGTCGCAGTCAGTAGTGACTTGGGCTTACCCGTGTTGATCTTCAAAACAAGACACAGTGGCACCTAAATACACAACTACAATGCCGATGCGATGTCTGCGATGCAAAGCTGAGTTTATTAGTCGAAAACAGCAGTCGAGTCTAAAGCTATGTGCGTAATATTGTTCAGAATCGATTCTATTTGACAGGTCTACTGTTGGAAATAGCTCTTAACAAATGTATTCAACAATATTTCAAGCATACACAGGTGCGTTCATATCATCTCCTTAGACTGAAGCGTAGACCTCGTTCTACGCGCTGCACTGCTTTGAGTGCATTCAGCTTGAATAATGAGCGGGAGTTAATCACGACACCGGGGCCTGCACTATAAATATGCGCTTAACGCGTTTTATAATCCCGTTTTGCATTGCTTGGTATGAAAGTTCCCCGCGCGGCACTGATTTACGGCACTCATATCCGCGCAACGTGTAATAAGAGCGGCGGATAAGGCGTTGTTACATGAACTGAGATGCTTGTCAGTTGTAGTCAAGTCAAATTAGGATTTTAGAATCTCAGTGTTCATTCCAGCCTTGTAGTACAAAAATGGTGTCAAGCCGAATAGCAGTTATACCAAGAGAAGACGGTTAGTCAACAGGAATGTACATGACAGAGATAAGAGATGTAGCAAAAAACATCGCGTACACAAAAGATGCAATGTCTAAACACGTGCTGTTCTTAATTGGTCAGACATAAATGCGGTGTTGCCAGAGACATAATCCCTTTTGAATGAGTCCATTGTAGGACTACTCGTAGAGAAACCGTTCAAATTTACTTTCGTTTGAACATCTATTCATAGTGGGAAAATCTATCAATCCGTTTGCAGCCTACAAAATATACGTTTCATTCAGTGAAGCTATAAATCACACTTTTCAGGAGTGCCCACCGCGTCATGAAAACATAGCGATTCTTAAAATCTGTAAGTTGTCTGATAGATATTCACCATTTAAGTCCCTACGCGGTATTTTACACGATTTGCTTGGTTTATTAACAAATTTCTTTTCTAACCTCAAACTGCTTATTTGACCAATCTTTGTCTGGCCTTTAGGCGATATGTTCAGTAACTTGACTTTAGCTCAGTATAAGTGTAGGGTATTTTAAACATTTTATGCCAGTTTGGCAACACCGCATCGGTAAATACAAAGCGAAACAGGCAAATCATTGACAGAATGTTGAGTTATAGTCAAAAAATGTATGTTTCCCCTAAGTCATAAATCACACTATATAAGTTATTCTCAAAACCTTAAGTTATTACATACCTATTTAACTTTTGGAACCCTACGTGTTACCCCACGTGTTACTTACTTTATTAACAAACGAAGAATGACATGCTTAAATTAATTTTTTTTCTGACCACAAATTGCTTATTTGATCAATCGTTATCAAGACAGTCTGACCTCAAGAGGATATAATTACCTGTTTCGTATGACTCTTGGACGTAACTATCAAAATTCGTGAAATGAACTGAACTCCATTCAGCTCAGTAAAAATATAGCGTTTTTTAAACATTTTAGGTCACTTTGGCTACACCGCATCGTTAAATACAGAGCGAAACAGGCGGATCCGTAGCAGAATGTCAAGCCGTCGTAGAGCAAATCGTCAAAGTAAGGGCTTGCTTCGCGTATTGATATGATATGCTAAACATTATTCAAACCTTAGATATTTTGATGCTAGGCAGCAAATTTGCCGAAATAAGTGAAATTTGACTAGTACTTATCACATGCTCGCACATGATGATGTAAGCAAAAAGCAATGCATGTCTTTTCTGAATACTATAACAAATGATACTGTAGTTTCTTGACATAAAGCACCTAGATGATTGCTATCACATATAGCCACTATCCAGCTGGTGATTCCTAGGCCTAGAAAAAACATAAATCTTTACTTGTCTCCACCAAAGCCATGTGTACCTTGGAGAGTAACACTATACAATACAAATAGACCGAATCTCTCATATCTAATTGTTTGGCAATGCCATAAAGTTCCTGACAGAAAAGAAGAAAACTAGCTCAGGAGCTTTCACAAATTTTGACCCCTGCAAAAATGCTACTCAGTTCGAAAAACGTACCAAAACAAGGTTGGAGAATGATCCGTACCGCCCATGACATTGAGTATTTTTCTTCAAGATCCAAATCAAATAATTTATCTGTAACCTCCTACTTCAATAATTTGTTTTGGAGTGGTTTTGAGGACGTCTCATAAAGATCTTAATCTCCATGTTACCAAATCGTTTAATGTTACCAAAGATGTAGAAGAAAAAACTTATTGACCTTTTGGTCACCTTGGCGGTCTTACTCCACGTATTGTTTATCGATATTGCCAACTTAAAATTAAATTGCGCCACCAAAGTAACTTATGCGTCACTGATTTACCGGTTTCATGTATTCATTATTAACTACCTTTGTTTTCGTAATAAAGCTTCGAGTCAAAACTAACTCATCAATACACAGCGAAGCTTGTAAAGCAATTTAAATTGTTATTGATTATATCTTTTTCATTATTTTTTAAAATGATGATTTCGTTTTATTTTTTTGTGAGTGGGTCATTCACGATCCTCCACTGCGGCTCACTTATTTGGAGAAATACTCGTATCCTTCAGGTCTTCTACTTGGGGTACTACTATCCCAAGTGTACTGTACCTGACTCTAGTAATTGCAGGACATCTGCATGAAAAATGCTCAACTGTTTCATCTCCTTCCATGCACAGCTTGCACGCAGCATCTTCCGCCATGACCGGCGTGCTCATATGGTGACGCAATTTGCAATGGCCAGCGTATGTTACAGTCCCACTAAAGCCCTAAGGCTGTTCCTGTTACCTTTTTTTGTCAATATTGGTATTGTTGCCTCAGTATAGGTTAACCCTTTTAATCCCTCCCATTGTTGATGGATCTTTCCTTCCATCTCTGTAGACATTATTTGTTTAGCCGTATTGTACTCAATTCACATCGCTGGCTCAGACACTATGAAGGGTGTGCTAGCTCCGCTCTTCGCCAGAGTGTCGCCAATCTCCTTTCTCTTCAGACCTGTATGTCCTTGTGCGGACCTTATTTCCATCCCCTAAGCTACCAAGAGCTCATTTACAATTCCACAGTAATTTCGATGTTGAGTGGGTGAGTCAAGTCAGCGCGGCTTGTCTATTGTCATTCTGCGATCATCCTGGCACACAGATCTATCGCTCTGCCTGGAAAATCGATGCCCAGGTTCCTAATTTGACTGATTCCTTAATAAGCTTTAGCTTCGGTACCAAGATACCCGCCCCAACAGCTACTTCGGTCTTGGAGCCATACAATTACACGTTTTACTTGTGAGGTCACTCATGATGTTATGCCTTTGGTTTCGGAAGACAAACATCGCTCTGCTTTGAATATGTGTATACTTGATCTAATTGCCAAAGAAGCTAAAATCGAATTCAATTCAAGTGAACGTGTTTACAACTCCAGAAAAGCTGATTTTCCTTCTCTTTACAGAGAACTGTATGAAACTGACTGGAGCGTATTATTAGCCTCTGAGGATATTGATGCTGTCCTTGGTAAAATATATGATACAATATTTAGCATTTTTGATAAACATATACCAACCTATACCTGATGAATTCGAATTTCAGCGGCTTCGCAAACTGATTAAGGTCCAGATCAAATGTGCACAAGACAACTACCTTGAAGATATTCAAAATTCATTATCGCATGATCCTAGGAGGTTCTGATCATATGTGGATTCAAAAAAGAACACGTCTGGGATCCCTGGAATATAGTTTACCTTAACGAATCATTTGATAATCCGCAAGACATTGTGAATGCCTTTTGGGCCCAATTTCACCAACAACAGTCCGTTATTCTCCACCTATAGGGTAACAGACCGTCAGATACAGCGAATGAACTTCAAGTTCCAATCAACAAATTTTAGCAACCAATAGCTATGAAATATTGAAAACAAAATACTGTCAAAGTATGCGATGACAACTTGTCATTGAAACATCACCAGCTTATTGTATATTAAGAAATTACATATAATTCAGTCAAAATTTTAAGAAATGTTTGATTTTTGAATTAAATTCATGTTTTAATTACTATTGTTGATTTTTTATTCATGTTTATATTATTTTCTTCAATTGATATGTGATACTAGATGTTTTTTCCTATAAACCTCTTGCAGATAGCCACTAAGCACCTACTCGACAGGCTCTACCAAAAGATATTGCTCGTTTCCAAACATCCATTCATTTACTTGCCGTTGATCAGAACCATTATGGCACCTTAGATTGATATTCCCACAAAACCATTCAGCTTTTTTGGTATCCATACATCCATAAAGTTGAATATTTTTCATTGTTCAGGAACTGAACAAACATCCACACTATATTCACAGCGATTAATAAATTCCCAAATATACGCCTTAAAGCTACCATCAAATATAAAACCTGCAAAAAAAACTACAAATTTGCCATATTTTTCTTTTTTCACGAGTACACATTCTAGGTTATATTTATATTAGACATTATTTGAATACATCTGATTATTGCATTTCAAGGTGTGACACATGTGTGGGATCTGTCAACTCTTGGTACCAGTCACAAAACATATTATTCTCTGAAGGTTTAATTCCATGCTATTCGATGACAACACGGTGACTTGTGTGGTTATCAGCGGCTATTTTGTGACGGTGCGACAGGGTTGCCAGATTGTGCATTAATATCCCGTTTCACCCTCCTGGTCCCAGTAGAGTAAGTTCCGCCAAGTGTTGAAATATACTCTACTATGCTTTATAAGACTATTCGTGATATTTTTCCCAAAATCATTGCACAACACTTGAAAAAATGCAAATGAAAATTTAAAATTATTTCCATGACGCCGCAAAATAGTTCCATCGGTACCTTGGCTTATACATCTTGACAGGAGGGATGTTCGATACGATCCTATATTCAGAAGTATCAATACATTTCACGAATATCGTCATCTTTCGATCCGGACTGTGTCAGAAAGCGTGACTGCCATTTGGCTGCGACATTACCCTGCCAAATCAGACATATCTTTCGTCATTTTCAAAGAAATTGTAAAAAATCTTCAAATTTGTGAAGTTAGCGAGTTTCACTTCATACGTTGTTAACAGACATGCCCAAATCATCAGTTGCTGCCGTGATATTCATCCCGACTACTGCATCCCCACGGCTAGGCGACCTGTATGTTAATTTTGTATTGGGTTATGCTATAAATCATATGTCACAGTGTTGGTGCACTGATTGCAACAGTTAGATGATACCAAAAATATTTTCATAAATGTACCAAAGATGCTTATAATCATGATGCCTACTAAATTTTCACGAAAAAAATTCAAAACCAGCAAATGTAAAAGATTCATTTCGCACCCTCCACCACGGGACGTGATCGTCGTTAGACTTGGCAACCCTGCGACTGTCAGATAGATATCCCCGCCAGTCAAAAATGAAAAATAGACAAACAATAAACATTACTAGTTTTTTTGATTTTTGGACTTAAAAGCCATTATCTGTGAAACATTTCAATACATACGTAGGTCATGGATATACGTGAGATATTTTTGTTATATAGTTTGTTCTGTATGTTTTGTATGGATTTTGTATAATATTGTCCTGTTAATGGGCCACTGTTGGACAACAAAGCTACTACCTATCTATATATCTATCTTATCAGGTCTTTTCCCACTCATTTCTTTGAGTAATCGACACTGAGCAGGGCTTAGTCTAGTTATTTTTGGGGCATGTCATTTTCCTACATATAGATATATTCCATTTTACTATTTGTCACATAGCCTATAGGTGGGCCTTCTTGCCTCGGCATAAGTTAAGTGAAACCTCTGTGGTCGTAGTAGGTGTTGCGCGAAAGTCAACATGCAAGCCTCTCTGTATTGCTTAGTTTAGCTTCGATGGAGCGTTGTGCTTCCTCCCTCCACCAAGCTGCAGATCCATAGATTATCATAGGTCTAATGACCATGGTAGAAAGCCAAGATATTTGCTTAGGCTTTATTCCTCAGTTCTTTCCAAAGACCCTTCGACGGTTTCGCAACGAGATTCTTGCCTTCTTAAGAAGTACGTTCTGATGCGTATTCCAGTTTAGCGTTTTATCTAAGATTACTCCTAGATATATCGCCTGTCACAGACAATTCGTTTTCACCTCGGATTGTTGGAGGAAATAATGATGATAGATATTCGTGTTTTTTCGATCTGCTATACCTGCCACAAACTAATAAACTTATAACTATGGCCCCACCAACAACTTTCGACTTTATTTCGCTGGGTCAAACAACAACAATCAACATGGAGGTAATTCTAATTGGTTTAACAAATTGATCTCCGTAACTTTATATAACATTGCATTCAAACCACCTAGAGAAAAGACGAAAATAGTTGGAGGGGCTGTAAACAGTTATGCTGTCCAGTATACAGGGTGTCCGCAAAGTTGGGGTATTCCTTTACACGACGTGTAGATCTTGAAAACATAAGCAATTTTTCTTAGTACTATATACACCAATGTCTTAAGGGAACCGAGTTAAAGGGCTCTGCAACATCAAAAATATCTGAATACCGTCCTGTAGCCGCGACATCACCGACTGGTACAAGGTCACTAACTCAACCCGACGACAGAACTGGGTCGGGGCCAGTGTGTCAGGTTAGTATGCAACCTTCAACCGACGGTTACGGTCACGCGTGTAGAGGTAATCGCGTAGACGAGAATCCCTCAACAAGCACTAGAGACGTGACTAGAGAAGTGCAAGTATCAAAAACTAAAGTGTGGCAAACGCTGCGTGAAGAGGGGCTGTATCCGTTTCACGTCCAACGTGTACAAGCCCTTCAACCTGACGATTTTCCAGCAAGAGTGCGGTTTTGTGAGTGGTTGTTGCATCAACATGACAATAATCCGGACTTTTTGAAGTGCATATTGGTGACAGACGAATCTACGTTCACGCGTAATGGGGTGAATAACTTTCGCAACACTCATGTTTGGTCAGTAGAAAATCCGCACGCTGCCCGTCGGGCACATTTTCAACAAACATCTTCGGTGAATGTTTGGGCTGGCATGGTGAACGGTATGCTCACTGGACCATTTATTCTCCCAAATCGATTGGACGGGATGCAATACCTATACTTTTTACGCAACATTTTGCCTTCCTTGTTAGAAGACGTGCCATTAAGTGTAAGACAATCAATGTGGTTTCTGCGTTTGCTCGGTAGCGCATCGGCTGATTTCATTCTCTGTGGGAGCGGTATGATTTCGGGCAGAGACGTACTTAGCCCTTCTCGTCAACTGGAGAGTGAGTACTTTTTCCTTTATTTTTTTTTACTTGGTCGCCCTCGTTTCACTACACATTACCTTTGTTATTTCAAGGGTAGTTGTTTCTGAAAAGGACAACCTCAACTTTGCGGACACCCTGATAATAGCTTAGCTGAAATCAGATACTGCAGATTCAGCCTGTGGTTCATTTTACACCACAACGCAAATGCATAATTATTAGCTAAGATTTGTATGTCATGATGCAGAATAGATTCTCCGCGAAGTTCGTTCAGGCTATTCACTTAAGTAGTTTTTTATAGAATCCTCACGTGTGACTTTAATTGCAATCCTTCTACTACTTTCATTGTACTATGAAGCGTGTTACATGAAAAGAGATGCTTGTCAGTTGCTGCACGACGACGGACGACGTTCAACCTCTACTTGTATGAGTGTTGTTGGAAATTATCTCGGACCAGTTTCCTTGTTATTTATAACTTAATTGAAAGCATTGATTATTTATACGTATACACCGGGCTGCCGCTGCCCAGGCCGCTAATTAATGTCTACTGTGCTTCGTTCGTGGTGATTTTTTATCTGTCAGGGTTATGCATGAAGGGAGCAGCGGACCATGACAACTCCTTCATTCTTTTTAGTTTCTGTATTCTGGTATAAAGCCGTAAAGCCCTCTCTGCACTATGGCTCATCCTGGGTCACTGTAGCTGATGATCATCTGACACTTGATCAGTGTTCGGTGACTGAATAAAAAATGTCGTCAAGTAGATTCACTCTGTACTTTCTACGCAATTCTGGACAAACGAACTTTATCCTTTGCCAGCTATGAAAATCATTAAGCCATGGCATAAGGCCGTAGGGTAGACTGGATAGTGTTAAAAAAAGCGTTGTTGATTCGGCAAATATTGAAACCATGAGCTTTCAAGGCACATGACGATTATCAGAACCAACTTTCTTATGTTCTAGTAATAAAAATAATAGCTTTATTGTCCAACAGTAACCCCATTTAAAATAACTATTGCAGCTGATATATTAAATCTAATGCTCTGACATCGAAACGCTAGCATAATTCCAAGATGCAGATACCTTGCTGCGGGTAAGTCCGCTCAGATTTGAAATGAAAAAATTTCAAAAACTTCCTTTGAACTTTTTCAATGTCATTCGCGTAGCATCTGTAATAAGGGTTCCATACAATACTCCAGTCTAGTGCGTACGTGAGGAAGTATAAGACCTTTAAAGCTCTTATATTATAGAATTGCCTACAATTTCAGACAAGGAATCATTGAAAGTTAGTTTTTCATCATAAATGACTCCCAAGTCCTTAATGCTATTACACCTTTCCAAAACCAGTCTGTCTATACAGAGTATCCGCAAAGTTGACGTGTAGATCTTGAAAACATAAGCAATTTTTCTTAGTACCATATACACCACTGTCTTAAGGGAATCGAGATAAAGGGCTCTGCGACATCAAAAATATCTTAATACCGTCCTGTAGCCGCGACATCCCCCAGTGGTACTAGGACACTAGCTCAACCCGACGACAGAACTGGGTCGGGGTCAGTGTGTCAGGTCAGTATGCAACCTTCAACCGACGGTTACGGTCACGCGTGTAGAGATAATCGCGTAGACGTGAATCCCTCAACAAGCACTAGAGACGCGGCTAGAGAAGTGCAAGTATCAAAAACTAAAGTGTGGCAAACGCTGCATGAAGAGGGGCTGTGTCCGTTTCACGTCCAACGTGTACAAGCCCTTCAACCTGACGATTGTCCAGCAAGAGTGCGGTTTTGTGAGTGGCAATAATCCGGACTTTTTGAAGTGCATATTGGTGACAGACGAATCTACGTTTACGCGTAATGGGTGAATAACTTTCGCAACACTCATGTTTGGTCAGTAGAAAATCCGCACGCTGTCCGTCGGGCACATTTTAAACAAACATTTTCGGTGAATGTTTGGGCTGGCATGGTGAACCTAGACCTAGACTTTTTACGCAACATTTTGCCTTCCTTGTTTGCCTGCGTCTGCTCGGTAGCGCATCAGCTGATTTCATTTTCTGTTGGAGCGGTATGATTTCGGGCAGAGACGTACTTAGCCCTTCTCGTCAACTGGAGAGTGAGTACTTTTTCCTTTATTTTTTTTTACTTGGTCGCCCTCGTTTCACTACACATTACCTTTGTTATTTCAAGGGTAGTTGTTGCTGAAAAGGAAAACCCCAACGTTGCGGGTATTATAATTATATAAATTTCTTTTTCTATTTCTATTCTATTCTATTTCTATTCTTCCTAGTCTAGTTTACAATCCTGCACTTGCCTGTATTAAAACGTAATTTATTGCCTGCACACCAAATCCTAACATATCTCAACTGCGTCTGTCTGACTCTTGATTCCAGCACGTAGACGCTGAAATTCCAAAAAGTCTGAGCGATGTCCAAACATTCTAAAGTTCCGCCTGTATTTTGCTTTTTGTTTTATATCTTCAATGATGTTAGAATCATACCAAGGTAGGTATTTATGACAATAATTTCTATAAACTAGAACATGTTTGTCAATAATACCATATAATATTAAGAAAAATTCATCTGAGGCAATGTCAATGTCGTCAGAATTTTTTATAGCACTCAATTCAGTTTGAGACAACTTTCTATAAACCAACCGAAATTCAGATTTTCTGAAATTATGCACTTTGCTTGATATATTGAACTTAAATCTAACACCCCTAGTGAATGTCCGATATATTTATTAAAAGTACCGGATGATGGTCATCTTCCGGAACCTAGGCAAAACTGTGAAATAAAATGAGTTTCAACTAAACAACGTACAATTGGTCGGCTATGGAAACCCTCATAGCTGGTCATGGAATATAATATATAATATAATTGGAGAAAATCTATCGTAGCATATTTTTTTTTAATCGATGACAACCTTCGTACGCACTTGTATTAAGAGTTTGAGGAAGAGTTACTAAAAATATAGATTCTTCATTTCACAAAATATCTTCACGTCTGTTCGTTATTTCACACCTCACGAATTACAGCCTTGATATTGAACATTTTCTGATTATTTATATTCAATGAATTTTGTTGCCATGGTATTCACAATTGTAACATCGCCGTGCACGAAATTCCGGTCAGGAGGTTGCCAATGCCCAAAAATGGATCAATATGGATCTTTAAACCCAGAAACGTAGTTTTGTTGGTTGTCTTTTCGTAAATTTTAATTTTGCCGTTTCATTGCGAATTGGACAATACTTAGTTAGTGAAATAAAACTAATTTCCCATTCAAATAAATATCATGCCTAGTGAGCAAAATACCTACAGCCCAGATGTTTCATCAATTTTTGTTTCACCACATCAAATTCAAAGGCTTGTACTTTAGTATCAACCCATTTATTAAGAATCCTCATCATGAAACAACGTCACCTTACGAAAAAAATACGTCGCGAATTCCTTTCAGTATAACTGCATTCACATTGCGTATCTTGTCGACGATCATTTTTTAATTATATACGTAGTATGTTCGGCTTAACGATCATTACCTCACTATTTATATTCATCGTCATCGAAGTTATCGGCTTTTTTTCAAATTAATTTGAAAACATTAATGGGAGAAACCAAACAAATTGCCTACTTAATATTATAATTCGCTGGTAATCGCCTCCAAGACAGCCGTTAACCATTTATACATTATAAATTATAATGAGGACCTTTAAAAATGGGTTACATTAAAACTGTCTTTTCCGTCATCAATTATTTCTTCACACTTAAAGTGAAATCGACCAGGAGAATTATTGCATCCTGACAAATTTTATTTCTTTCAACATTTCGATATCAATTCACCATAATTTGTGTATTTTATGTTTGTTTAATTAAGCAAATTTCACTTTATATTGCTGACTCAAGGCTATACTGTTATAGAGGGTGGTCGCAGACGTACCTGGTCTGACGTAGAGATGGCGACAGTTTTTTGAAAAATATCATTGTATTAGAAAGTATGCAACCTATAAAGCATATGTATCAAGTTTGAAGACGCCACGTTGTTTAGTATTTGTTTGGCAGCCATCAATACTGAACGTTTTCAGTGAATTTGTGCAAATGGATAAAATTTGTCATCGTTATGTGGTATATATATATACTGTTATTTCAAACGCCTCAGCCCAACCAATATAGAAGCTGAACTGGATTCTACTCTGGGTGAGTCTGCTCCTTCGTTTACAACAGTAAAATATTGGGTAGCAGAGTTTAAACGAGGCGGTATCAGCTGCCAAGACTAGCATCGCAGTGGTGGTAACGACTCCAGAAATGGTGAAGAAAATTCACCACGCGGTACTGAATGATCGTCGACTGAAAGTGCGCGAGCTAGTAGACATAGTAGGCATTTCAAAAACTGCGGTTCATTGCATGTTATCTGAAAATTTGGGCATGAGAAAGCTGTGTGCAAGATGGTGCCGCGATTGCTCACAATCGGGCGAAAACAGTGTCGTGAAGATCTTTCAATTGAGTGTTTTGCGAAGTTTCACAGCAGCAACGCAGAATTTTTGCGTCGTTTCATAACCATGGTTGAAACATGGGTCTATCACTCCAAACCCGAGACCAAAGAACAATCAAAACAATGTACTCAAAGGGGACAACCGGCTCCAAAGAGGGCGAAGGCCGTTTCATCTGCAGGCAAGGTTATGGCGTCGGTTTTTTGGGATGCGCGTGGGATAATTTTCATTGACTATCTTGAAAAAGGTAAGACGATCAACGGCGAGTATTATGCGAAATTATTGCAACGTTTGAGCGATGAAATCAAGCGAAAACGGCCGCATTTGGTTAAGAAGAAAGTGTTGTTTCATCAAGACAATGCACCAGCTCACAAATCCGTTATTGCAATGGCTAAAATTAACGAATTAAAGTTTGAATTGCTACCCCATGCATCCTATTCACCAGATATATCCCCCTCGGATTATTTTCTGTTTCCAAACATGAAAAAATGACTCAGTGGTCAAAGATTTTCCAACGATGAAGAAGTGATGTCGGCAGTTAATGGCTATTTGGAAGAGCAAGACAGTTCTTATTATAAAAGGAGATTTTGCTGAAAAATAAACAAATTTTTTTCAAAAATTTTGTGTTTTCTTCGTTGGGTCGGGCACTCCTGGGACCACCTTGTACTGTGAGGAAACACTTACTCCTGCTTATCAGATATCAAGTCGCTCGAAAAAGTGGCATCAAGTAGATTGACTATACTCCAAACAAAATATTCAAATGGAATTAAAGCTTGATATATCCTGAACCCCTTTATCTGGAACTATCTAGAATAAATCTCATATAGGCTGGCAGACCGACAGAAATTAGTGACATGATTTTTCGTGATATACGTAACCGGTTTCCGAGAATATTCGTAATTACAATAGGTACTTCCTCGACAATTAGCTTCTTCTTTTTGGCAACACTGTTTTTGATAGATGACGCGTGAATCGTGTCTTGTGTCATTGTCAAACTTGTTCAGTTTGGTCTATAAGTTAACCATGAATCGACGCTTGTAAATTATTGAATTTTACTATCAAAATTCATGCTCGGTTAAGAGAGTGCATCGAGCACTGCTTCCAATTTATGGGCAATTTGGTCGGCCTACTGAGGGAGCTATTCGGAAGCTTGTGACTAAATTTCGTACCCAGTTTATATTATTGGACATTAAACCACCAACACGCAGACGTAGAGTGAGGACTGAAGAAAATATTGCGGCTGTATCCGCCAGTGTTAGTGATGACCGTGAAATGTCGATTCTCCGCCGTTCGCAGCAATTGGGCCTCTGTTACCCCACAATGTGGAAAATTTTGCGACAGCAGTTGGGTGTAAAACCTTATAAGATACAGCTGGTGCAAGAATTGAAGCCACACGAGCTCCCACAACGTTTCCCATTTGGTGAATGGGCGCTAGCAAAGTTGGAGGAAGATCCACATTTTTATCGAAAAATTGTGTTCAGCGACGAAGCTCATTTCTGGTTGAATGGGTATATTAACAAGCAAAATTGCCGCATCTGGAGTGAAGACCAGCCAGAAGCATTGCAAGAGCTACCAATGCATCCAGAAAAAATCACTGTTTGGTGTGGATTATGGGCCGGTGGCATCATCGGGCCGTACTTCTTCAAAGGCGACAATGTCCGGAACGTAACTGTGAATCGCGAGCGCCACCGTGCGATGATAACAAACTTTTGTTTGCCCAAAATGGAAGAGCTAAACTTGGCTGACATGTGATTTCAACAAGACGGTGCCACATGCCACACCGCACACGAAACAATGGCCCTATTAAGAGGCGAGTTCGGTGAACAGTTTATCTCACGTTTGGGGCCCGTCAATTGGCCGCCTAGATCGTGTGATTTAACGCCGCTGGACTATTTCTTGTGGGGCCATGTTAAGGCTAATGTCTACAGGGATAAACCAGCAACGATTGACGCAATATTGAAGCATTTATTCGTGAGATACTGGCCGATATGTTGGAGAGAGTGTGCCAAAATTGGACCTTGGGCGTGGGCCATCTAAAGCGGAGCCGCGGCCAACATTTACGTGAAATAATCTTTAAACATTAAATTATATCGACCGTTCTATCGACTCAAATAAAGATTTAATCGTTTTTTCAAATTTTTTGTTTTTTTTTTTGAAAATCAAATCCTATACCTCTTAAAAAATCACCCGTTAGAAGGAAGCAATTTATCGACCACATAGAGAATGCCAGTATTATTGGAATAAAGCGAATATTACAGTACAGCCGATACACAAACAACAAAACTGTTAACAGAATATTTATATTTTTCAGAAAATGTCACCTATGTTTGCAGCACAACAAAGTCCCACGTTAAATGTAGAGTATCAGAAATAACACCTAATTAAAAAAATTGGTACATAAAATATGCAAAATAACTGTTGTTTCGTATCGAGCAAATGACAGATCAAAGAAACGTTCAATTAACAAATGAGCAGCGTTAACACGCCAATCACTCATCGCTGTTGGTATTTGTATCAGTTTCATCATTGTCGCGTAATTTAATTTCAGAGGACGAGTGTGACATTTGCATCCTAATGAATCATACCCATAGGCGTAGTTACAGGTGAATCCAAGGGAAAAATCGAATTAATCCGGGGTCTTTGGCCAATCCTTGTAGGCTGTAGCTATTTAGTACATAGAATACATATCACAAAGAGTTAAGTCATCCAAAGATGCTGGCAAACGATTACGGCTGCTCTCAAACTTTAAACATCCATTGCATCAACGATATCATTTTGCAGAGGATCCCCCCAGCGAATTGCAGATTTACATAAATTAATTGAAGTTTTATTGCTTCTTCCAACCTAGATCCTACAGTTAGTATCGGGATATAGTGCCGTTATTCGCTCTGACCACTTACTTTGGAACTATCCCGTTATCTATCAAAACCTTCGAATAGGAAATTTTGATAAACATACGTTAGATATCTTAAAAGGCCGAACATGGAAATTGTATAAAACTGAAATTGTAAGCATAACATCTAATTTACAAAATCAAAATTTTTCTCAGGTAGGTAATCAAAATTTGTTCTCTGGCAGCTAAATAAACAGCAATCTTGTATGTAATTGGGAATATTCACTTTACCCGGAAGGGGTATTACGTATTTTGAAAAGTGGTATTATGTCGATTTTTTGACATTATATGGATTTGTAGATGTTCCCATGTCAACTTGGAATTAGCTTGAGATGAATGCAAAGCTAGAAATTGGTTGCGAAAATTTCATATGAAAATTTGCTGAAATGAGTCAAAAAATAAAATTCCTGAAGTTGAAGTACTATATAACAACTAACACGTGAGAAATAAGCCACAGACAGGAGTATTTATGAAACGTAAAAAGGTTATTACAATTTACATTATTTTTTTTTATTTCCAGTCATATGTATCTTCTAGAAATTTATTTTGCGATGTCAAGTAAAAAATACGTATCAGTGTCCGAGCCCCTTCCCACTTCAGTTGGCCCACTTCAAGATTTCTACCAAAATATGCCTATATAAACTAAACATGACGAAACTATTTACTTCTAAAACAATTTATTTTCTCAAAAACATTTTAGGTACCTACACTCTAGTCGTAAAAATACATATTTGAAATCACTTAGTTTTCCTACATCTTTTGATAACCTACTGCCCGAGACCCTAATGGATGCTGGAAATTTCACTTTTCTCTTCAGACAGTCAACATGGAATGCTTCATTTTTTTGTGAATAAGTCTACTGCAATGGTCACCAACGCAAAGTTCGAATCGGGCCTCATCACTCCATTGTATTGCACACCATTGTTGAAGCCATTTACTATGTTCTTTAGCCCATCCAAGCCGATTTTTCTTTGGCAGTGGAGTTAATAGTGGCTTTTCTTTGGATCATAAACAAGTTATGCAACTTTAGGGTTTTTACTTCACCTTTTTTTATAAGAAAACTTACCTTGCAAGTGCTAAATCACAGTTTGTGGGCCTCTCCATGAGTTGTGGACCTTGAAATTCTCCTTCCAACAGCGTCACTCCACAAATCACTTGATTGTAAATAACTTACACCCCTGTTTTTCACGATTATTATTTTTCTTAATGCTCTTCGGTCGGCATTTGTGATATTACTTTTTTTCACATATCGTGGCTTAATATTAACTGAACCAGTTACGTTATATCTTCTAACAATATTTCTCACACTGTACCGCAATAAGTCTAAAAAAGTTGCAATTTCTGAGTTTGATTTCCCAGAATTAAAAAATTTAATTATCAGTAACCGAAATTTCTCACTAATAACCTTTCCTCTACCCATTTTGAATACCTTAACAACCCAAAACTATTCTAAACGTATTCTGACAGCTGCGATTAATAAAAACAATTGTCATGGCTTTTATTTTTCACAGCCACCTATGCGTTATAGACTTATTTTGCATTGAAATGAAAATAGGTTGATATGCTATAATTGCAACATGTGTCATTTTTATGCTGCAAATTTGATGAGGGAGTGATAAAGTTGGTGTTTTCTACTATATATTATCAAAATATTAATTGTTAATATTTTAAACCTATAACACCCTGCTACATTTTTATTATTAGTGTTTGATAAGAAAAAAACTAAGTTTTCAATAGTTGGGCCAACTGAAGTGGGAAGGGGCTCGTAGATATGTGACACGGCGAAGATGTTTTGTGCGTGATTCGTCATTCCTTTTTTATTGTAATGTGGCTTTGAAGGTAAGCGAACATATTTGTTTCTTAAAATAAACCCTTATATATTACCTATATATAACCTCTTTTCAGGAAGGATAACACATAAACAACCCGTCTGATTCAGCCAATAGTATACTTCATAGGCAGCTTATTCAGTGCTAATTTTCTCACATAGCAAGTATCACCGATCTTGTACACATGCATACCAGTCCACACAATCACCACATATTCATTCAGATGAGATCTTGCTACTCTGCCACTCTCGGCATTTTGCAAACCAACAAGTTGTTATACACTAGCAGCTATTTAGTTAGCAAGATGACATTTTGCCGGGTTTTTTTTAAGTCATATAGATGTTTTACATAATAACCCTGCCGGTCTCTCATATCTTTTTTAGACCGCCAGAGACAGAATAGTCCCAACGCAATATTTCCTATATTCCTGAAAAGGAAGCGCTTTTGCTAGGCTACCCCCCATAAAATGGGATAAGCAGTCCTATAGTTCCCACCGATTTACCCTGCAACCGTAAAGCTTGACAAATATCTAGAATTTTAGGAATTACTATTATATAGAAATGGGGTAACCAGCATACCTGATCCTGAATCAAAATCATAACGTTAAAATAATGACACTGCAACTGAAGAAGATATGCTCATTTCACGATCTAATTTCGAACCCTTTGCGAATGGCGTCAGTCGGTGACAAATGTTCCTCTCGTCTGTATGAAATGCATTGTAGTAGAGATGTTTCTCTTTAATATTCGAAATATTTGCCTAACATTTTTTTGTGTTATCGACTTTACATGATGCTTTTCGTATTATATAGAATGTTTCACTTATGTTTTGATGCTTTAACAATACAATTTAATGAATTATGTCATTATACATAGCACGAATTGACGTTATGAAGTTACCACTTTTGAAAAATCAACAATAGAAAGTAGAAGGTTTCTAAATAACTTAAGACTCAATCCGCTAGTAGCTTTTCAAACTGAAGTTTCTTTAGAGCTCCAAATAAGGGACTTAGTTTTTTTGTTGAAGTAAACTGGTTTCAAATGATGCATTTGTGAATCAGCGACATTTATTTTATTACCCTTTCATACAAAAAAAGGGTGGAGAGGAGGATGACATCTTGATAATTTTGTATAAAATGTAATTGTCTCATTTCCACTTCGTATTTGTAGTTCTACCACTACATCTAGTGGTTGATCGATTGATTTTCTGAAAACGATATCCTGCCTTTTTTTCATTCGCATACTACGAGAAAGCTGCGCCCTTTGGTAGTTTCATCAAATGACGGGAAGGTATTGCATCACTTTTCAACTTCCATTTATTTTGAGGTAATCTCAAAGTGCTTTTTTCCAAAATTTGCTTCGAACTTATATTTGTGTTACTGATAACACTTCAGAACTCATTGTTCGCAAACCTGTTTGTTCTTAGGAAAACTGAAGAAACCCCAATTCGAAACATCTTTAATGTCATTGTTGTTACGTGAACTACTCAGTACACCATAAGCAGCATAGAGTAATGTTTCAGTTAACTGTTTTTTGATTATATTTCACACAGCGACTCCTTTAATACATACCAGGTAAGAAAATAACGCAGCTAATCACAAATTATGTGCCATATATATAATAATACTATCCGTTTGTCTACCTCCATACCATTGGTCGCCAACGTTTTCAGTGTGTTGAGCTACTTTGACAATTTTGGAATAAGGCGTGAGTCGTAAGCAATGTAAGCTAATTTAAATGAAATTAGACACAGTTGTATGCAACATACATGTGTTTATTTTACTATACTAATAAACTTGAATGAATTAATAACTAATACCTACAGAACTGCATCCATTCCTACCAATCGTAGGAGTTTAAAAAATAAACAAAATTTTTCGTCAGCTACAATGGCATGCCGCATACGATTTAATAAAGGTAACTAAAAATAAAAAAAGCAGTGGACTATTTTGAACAAAAACATGTCTAGATAAAGAATGCGTATTCAATGAGAAGCCTGACAGACACACTGACAATTTTTTTAATGTTTAATGTACGTCGACTACGGTATTTGTTTTTAATAAACTTCATATTTGAAAAAGAAGATTTACACAAGTAGGTTAAACTAGATAACGCTTTCACTTTCAAGACCACACGTTCCCAAAACTCAAGCTTTTTGATAAACGCTTTTATATCATAAATCATTTCTGCTCTTCCTTAAGCTGAAAATTAAGTTCATTTAATTTTTCTGTAATATCCACAAGAAAACCAATATCTCCAAGACAGTTTGAATTATACAGTTCTGGAATAATCACAATGTTTGAAAAATTGAACTATGGCAGATATGATATCATTAAAACGTTTCAGCACTCGTCCCCTACTTAACCATCGGACTTCAGAGTGAAGAAGTAGAGACCCTTATCACGGCCCAACATAGCTGGAGAGTCATCGGTTGTCAAGCATACCATTTCCGATATTGGAATTCTCTCAGAAGAAATAGTTTTTTAAAAGAAGAAAATAAGTCCTGCCCAGTAGTCTGTCCCTTTAGTGGAATACAGGTAAACTTCAAAAGATGCTCTTTAATCGTAAAATCACTAAAAATCATCCTGACCAACACGGTCATCTGAGAGGGGTCCAGGACATCTGTGGATTTATCCAGCTGCAGTTAAAAATTAGCACAGTTATCGAAGTCATTGCTTAACTGTAAAACTATATCTCGTCTTTATTTCTAACGCTGGCAAATAATGAATCTGAGGCTTCTGAAAACGCCTGTTTTATCCTTTCCCCGTCTTCATATGGTTTCTTCTTTTGTGTAAAAATCGACGACATTGGTATGATGCTTCAGTTGCAGCCTGAATTTTGTCGATTGTTTTTAAAAATATTGTCTGTTGTCCGATTAACTGATTCTGTTTGTCCGTTCTGGTTGCAGAACGGAATGGGAATGATTTTTCAAAACTCGAATGTACAGTTTTATATTGCCTGTCAATATACCATTTTTTAGCAATAGAATCAGAAGTATTACATAACAAACATACATTTTTCCCTTTATCTTCTGTAAAGAAATACCTATTGTTACTCCCATTCCGAATGGAAATGGTATGATTTCATCTTCTTACTACTGCTCATAATATTTTCAATTGCAGGCCACCCAACTAGCAATTATCACTCCTATTAGAGTTGCAAGAACGATTATACGGTCTTCCTTGCATAGCATTGTATGCTGTAAGAACATTAGCAAAACGCTCTTAAAACAGCTATACAAGCGAAATGGGCACACCTGATAGGACACCTAAGTCATTTAAGAGGTTGTATAAGGGCTGCAGGTAACAGTTATACAACAAACGTGTAAACCTCTTGCAGCCGCTATAGAACATCTGCGTCGATGCAAGATTCAGTTTTTGTCAACTATACAACTATTCTGTTACATGATTCTACTTTTGCAACCAAAACTATTTCTTATGCATTGTATAAGCGACAACTAACACATTATAGTCATCTTGTTTACTTACTTATCGGCCATTGTGAATTTCATACACAGGTATATCATAAACTTCTACACGGTGATATAGGGCTATTGAATTACTTGCGCAGCAAATTTTATTGTGATTATCGTGTAAAATAGTCAGGCAATTTGTACCGGCCTCGTATTTGATCCATATTTTAATAATGATAAAAAGTATGTTTAGATTTTTGAGATGAAAAACCTAACCTATCTGCGTTAGATCATGCACAAATCCTATATTTAGACACAATTACATTAATGCTTATCACTTTATATATGTAATGTCGAACTAAACATAATTAATGAATTTTCAATAGAGGAATATATTTTTGCCCAATATGGCGGGTATGTATAATGATGGCATCGTCCATGTTGTCTTTGGTTTAATAGAATATTTTGGTGTTGTCTGCAAGTGTTATACAACAATTCGACAAATCTCTAAAATGAAATACGGACAGAGTCGAACGATTTACCCAGAATTTCTACCAGATCTATATCTCCTATTTGAACAGTTGATAAAACCTTTTAAACCAATATGCATATCTTAAAATATTGTTTATGGCATTTTAACTAAAAAGATGACAGCAAAAAGTTGTTTTATGGTGAAGTTGTATACCAGCATATTTAGCAACAAATGTCTGCCGGGCACAGCAACTTTGTACTATAAACGTTGTAATATTGTTGCAGACTTACAACCACTGGACTTTGAGCCAGTTTTAAACTGAGCGCACCGTCGCCACGCCTTGCGTATTTATTCCGTATAAAGTAATCGAGATCGTTCTCGAACAGATCGCTCTCCGCAGTGTTGCCGCTGCTTGTATTTTTTATGAGAATTTACAAAGTTTACGGAAGCCGCTATGATTCTTACACCTTTTTAAAATATGCTGTGAGCCACCAGAATTGCCTTTACGAGCTACTGGTCTATACGTTTTTGATTGATCGCATCTTCTCGAGTAACAGTATCATGTCTTACGACAGTGCTTTTGGAATGCATTGCACTTGCACACTGAGCCCGAACATGAACTTTGTTTTGAAATTCCCCGTAGATTCAGAAAAGCTTTTCACAGCTTGTCGACTAAACCAATCCCGAATTAGAACGCCAAAAGTAAATCTCGCACCTTCAAACCGACAAATCTTTTGTCGCGCGGTATACATCAGTGTGTTTTTCCGAGGTCGTATATTCTGCGGCCTGTCAAGCGGGCAACATTAAGCGCTTCGCACATTTGGGATACACCCAAAAATAAAAACAAACCGAGAAGGTAAGATAAATAATTCAACAGATTTATTCTGACCGAGGTACAATGAGCATATTACGTTTCATCGGATCATCTCACTTGGCGATTATGCGCGCGAGATGCGCTTTACGTGTCGCGCCCTCTGGTGGCAATGCTAATGTTTATTTATCGGCGTTTTTAAGATGGAACCAATGACATCGACGCGGTCTTGGGACGTGTGGATCGCGTTTTCGGTTTTGTTCGTTCGAATGGAATTGCAATCACGTAGGTACAGCAGCGAAAAAGACTACACAAGAGCTGTTTACATCTTTTGAGTACAACGGTGGATCCAGGATTTGTGTCTGGGGGGATCACGCTGGTCAAAAAACTTCATGATCAGGAAGATGTTATTCTCGTCTCCGCGGGCAGGGGGGGCAGGACCTCGTGAAGTGAGTGATGTGTTTCGTTTTTTGATTCCAGAGAAATTAGTCAATCTAAAAGAAAACGAATTAGAAAGCAGCGTCATATTTGATGGAAACATATTCGGAATTTTTCACTACAGATCTAAAATATGAATTAGCCAGTTTTACGAGCAAGTTTTCCAGAGAGCTGCAGTTTATTCAGATTGTTTTTGACTTTGCCTATCGGTTCAGCTAGCGCTGAACGTTTCATGAGCTCTTTGAAAATTATTAAAGAATATCGTTGAGATTCTTTGGCTGAAGACACACTCAACAACTTCGCTATCCTCTATATCGAAAGACCAGTAGCTAGTACACTCAATTTGGATTCTGCGATGGAAGTTTTTGCTGAACGAAAAGCAAGACGGGGATTTAAATTAGAATAATTCTGTTATTTTGTATTGAATAAAAAATGTTTGATCTCACAGTCTCTACTTAATTCAGATTATATAGACATATAGTAAAAAAAACAGAAGTAACAGAGTGCAGCAGCTACTGTTGTGTATTTAATTGTAAGCCTCTGTTAATATGTGACATCCTTATTGCTAGCAAAATATGTAGTTCGAACTTCATCTGAACAATTTAAATGGATTTTACGTTATCGAACAATTTTAGATGCGCGTAAATATTGAAACAGTTGAGTTAGCTGTTTTATTTCCACGTTGAAGCAGCATCAGATTGACTTTTTGCATCAAATTACTATTAAAAAACCTTTTGCCCTATCCATGAGCTTATTTCGGTTACTTGTGCAAGTCTTTCTATTTTTTTTATTCTCAGTTGCCGTCATTAATTTTCAAATTAATTTTTGAATTATCATACAACTTTCAAAGTTTCCATTGTCGTATTCTATTTGTCAATTATTGCGGTAATTTATGTTATTCGCAAAACAGTTATAGTGCGCACTATTTGTCGTCTGTCCCCGATCATACCACTGGGCCCCTCCAGTGCATATGGCCGACCAGGCTCTTTTCCTTAAATCTGCCACTGGTCCATCAAAAAGTATTTTTTATTAAATTTGCTCACAGCTTAAGTGCGCGAGAAGGAGTTTTTCCTACATCAGGCTGACCGCATAGGCAACCAGTCTTGCGCTATCGTCTATGAGCTTACAGTTAAATCAAAGTTGACGGATGCAGTGCTGCCAGTGTTTAGTAGAAAATACCAGTACGGCATTCATTTAATATGTGTGCATTACAGACTTATCTAAGAGATTTGGAACTTTAAAAATTGGTGTTCGAACTAAATTTGCCTGGGGGGGTCATGACCCCCATGACCCCGCCCGCTGGATCCGCGCTTGTTCGAGTACCTCTGAAAAGTCAGTATAATATCTAGATAATGATAATGTACCCTGGTAGCAATGTACTAGGTGACGAGATAGATATTCTTGACAATGCTGGGGCACTCAGAGATGCGGCAGAGATATGTCTCAGCAGATTGGCTAGAGCAACAAAATGGAATGTCCGCGTTAGCAGTGGCGTATAATATGTTATGACACTCTCTTCCACTTTGGTACCCTACAGTGGACAGGGAGTCGAAGATCTTAACAAGCTCTCACAAGTGTTGGACGTTGTGGCTATAGAACAAAAAGAACAGAAGTGGAGTCGATAAATATCCTAGGTTAGATTCTGTAGATAATCAGATCGGTCCCTCACGAGTATGAAAAGAACCTATCTAGTCCAAATGCTGACATAGGATAAAATATCATTACGCTTCATCGGAGATCAAGCTCTTGCATTCTGAGTCATTCGGAGTCTGCTGAAAAGAGATCCAAGAAGCATATCGGTTGAATGTGACCGTCTTCTTTTGAAGGGATTTCTCAATCTGGAGTCCACGAGTATAGGTATGGGAGACCTCAATCTTATATCAGGCCATTTAACAATCATAAATAAATGCCACTAAAAGGAGCCTAATCGTTACGCTTATTTGCACGGCACAGGCTTCGATCGTCTTGCGAAAAGAAATCTTTTGGTATCAACAGTGTCATTAGAAATTGTGCTTGATTTACTAGGGGTCCGTGGGCAATTAATATTGAAAGACGCTGCTTTAGCAGATCCGACGTTACGCTTTAAAGAAGGTCATGGAATCCACAAATGGGTTTTTCCGACTTTCTTGTTGACCACCTTAAAATATTTTAGGACACATTTATTACTTGAATATTTGACTGTACTTTGGAAGCTCAACGTCTTTTGAAACCTACCTTACTATTTTTATACGAACGCATGACTGCAACACTTCCTGCTTCAAATCTATAAAAAAAAGTTTAACTCTTATTATTGTTCAAGTTGAAAGGTATCTGTGCCAGCTTTCGTTTTACTTCCCACGCCCTCTGACCAGGAAGAAAAACGAAATACCTGATCTTTAAAGTCGAGGATAATATGAACCCTTTTTGTTTGACAATTTTTGCTAAATTGCAGAATGCTAAAACTATGCTTCTTTGCGATTTCATGACACATTTTACACATCATAAATACCTGCTTATCTCACAATTGAGTTGCTCTAAGCACTTAAGTTCTCTCTCTCATATTTTTATAGCTACTTGAATTTATGGTAGCCATATTTTTAAATTGATGTGTCAACAACTTCTTTGAACTGGAATAATTAATGATTAATTTACTGGTTTATTTGAACTTCTGTCAAGAATAATTATTGCAGCAATAATTTACAAACAGAACGGTCAGGAAGCAAGACAGCTACGCCCATGCTCGTGATATAAATGAGGCAAATTATGACATAGCACATAACGCAATACCACCTTCAATACAGCTGTTAACAACAGACCGTGGAACAGTATGTTAGATTGTAATGTGATTTATATCTGGTAAAATCGGGACAAGTTCCTTGTAGTTGTCTCCATCTTATACGTCGTAGTTTCCTCGTGTGGAGAGATTTATTGTGTTTTCAAGTGATACAGTTATTTAAGATTTATTGATGACCTACTGAGTGTCCCCCATTAGATTTATTTAGTCCACTCCAAACATTGGTCGACGTCCAACACACATGATTGATGATCGATGATCTTTCATCACATCTAATATAATCTTGTCTGACAAACGTGTGCTCAAGATAATGTAAATTTGGTGTTCACAAAGTGTGGAAAAAATGTTTACGTAACCGGGGAATTTCTCTATGTCGTCACATACACTCAGCCAAAAACGTAATCGTATTGCAATAACCAACACACTGCTGAGGTTCGGTGGATGGAAATGAGAGTGCAAAATGTGAGGAAAGCACTTTATGAACAGATATCAACTGAGAAGGGATAAAAATACACATGACGATCCGGATCTTGCCCTGCCCCTTTGGGTCAATTTCTTTTTAATTCCCTTTTATTACAAAAAAGTTATTCTTGCTCCGACGATTTTTTTTCTGATTTCTCGGATAATTGTGAACATTCAATGCTTGGAACACCCTAAATAAATATTGAACTACCAAAAACTCGCTTAAAAATCGTTATTTTTGAGGTTTCCGAGTATCTAAATTAAAGATAAAATCTTCCCCTATCAGTCCCCAACAAGTAGGTATTTCAAAATTATTTTAAAGCGATTTTTAAGCTTATGCATTAGGCCAAAATGTGCGAACTTTTGATTTTCGCAGACTGTAGATATTGTGCAGACGCTGGATGAAATTGAACTTACAAAATGTGAGGACCGCACATTATGAACAGATATCAAATGATAAAAGGTCAAGGAATGATAATCCAGATCTCGCCGGCCAACTTTTGGACCATTTTCTTTTAACCTCTTAAGTGTGAAGCAATCAAATATGTGGAGTACATGCATTGCATTTGAATTTTTATTTTAACTACTTTATATTTTTTATAATTAAAGATAATAGGTTGTTGAATGAAGCACCATCGTTTCTAAAACAAAATTTATTACTGATAAAAAACAAAAAAACCAATGACAATATGAATACATTGAAAGGACTGAAATATTGATTCTTTTCTATTCTGACAATCATTATTCAAACATAAATATGCACAATGAGATACAAAATAAGCTTGGTTTTTCACGACTACATGGAATCGATTAACAATTTACTAGATAAACAGTTACTGGGTTGGACCAATGACTTTGGTAAGGAAGGGTTGCGTTTTATGAGCATTTTTTCCAGAATAATGCTTGTACATTAGCTCCTAATAAAAATAAACGTAATGCGTCTGGCGTACATATCACCTACATTAAATTGAAGCCGAAATCAATGTTTTGAGAAATTTGCCTGTATCAACGTATAGCAGCAGTTAATTTGACCTAACAAAGTACCTTAAAAATCGCTTAAAATATATTTCGGGGTCTTGTAGGGGATGGTCCTGCATTAATTCAAATATCTGGCAGCTTCAAAAGTAATTATTCTTATCCGAGTTTTTAATCATTGGAGGTGAGCATATTTAGGGTTTCTCAAACATTAAAAGCTTAACGTTTGGGATCGACAAGCAAAAGTCAGAGAGAAAGTTTGGTGAGAGGATCTTTCTTGTTCAGACTGACCCAAGAAATCAGTTTTTGAAAAAATCTGTTTCAACACTTTTTACAGACCTCGTATGATCGAATTGCAGTGTTGCTGAACCGGTCATGAGTATGGATGAACTTGGATGATTTTTAAAAGGCTATTAAATATTGTGTACCGGAACTACAATACGCTTGTTATATGGTACCAACCCGGAAGCCCTATATCTGGGAAACTACTACTACGCTTTGGGCCCATGGACATTTATTATCTGGGCATCTGCTGAGTATTTTAAATCGGAAGATGCGCCACTTATTATGACAAAATAGTATGAAAGCTTCCGCTTCTGTCCGTTCGGACGCACTGGTAATGGTTATCGTGTAGAGGTCTACACCGCACCCATCAGACCATAGACAATCTGAACAGGACTTGTGAAATAAGCAACTATTTCGTTGCGTGCTGATGACGTCATCTGTATTGCTGATGAATGTACACATCACCACAGTATTGGACGCTTCGGAACATTTTCCTTTTGGTAATTGAACCATACTGCGGATCAATAGATTGCTGTACCAGTACGCACTAACTGAAACTAATCAGTTTCAAATTCAAATTCAATTGAAATTATTTATTATTTTTTACGCAATGAAAAACATGCATTGGTTGGTTAAATTATGTTTGATATAAAAATATATAAAACCAACAGCTTAACAATTATAGACAAACACATTCTGAGACGGCTCAATAACATTTTGATATAAGGCATTCTTTCAAATTAGTTTTAAACTGAATAATATTGGAGCATTCCTTGATATCGTTTGACAGCTTGTTAAATATTCTAGGTGCCAGTATATCAAGCGATTTTATTCCAACATTGTATTAGGCAAAGTCACATTTAAGTCACTAACATGTTGTGTTGTATAAAATTTGTCAAATAAAAAACTTATCTCTATTATTAAAAGCATACACGGATAGTTACTATAAAAACAATGAGGGTAGCGTTAAAATATTTAGTCGTCTGTAGGATTCGTACGGTGCATGCATATGTACGCGTACCTTAAAGGTGTTCCATACGCGTCAAAAACTGTCAATAGAAATTGGTGGAAAATCCTGCTAGCGAATAACAAACTGATAGAGAATAGCAATCTGTGTTGAGGGATATTTTTATACTTCCCGAGTTGAAACGCCGTCCACCTCATAGTCCCAAAATTACTTTCGAAACCGATTTAAAACTTATCTAGAGTCACCCAACAGAGGGATCTCGTTCTCTTAAAGCATGTCCTTTCGATCCCGGTTATTTTATTGGCCGTCTAGGACGCGTTTCGACACACACAAGAAATCAGTAGGATTTCCCAGCGGGGTCATTTTGTAAAGTCACGGCTTAGCTACCCGCCCGGCCAAGTAATTGCTCTGGAGATGTTGACACCTTCTTCATGCAGTGCCTATAGATTGATTCTACTACTACTAGTTTACCTGGAGCCCCCTATTTGAATACGGATTCCAGACGACATATTCCATGAGCAGAAGCTTTTTACTTGGCATATTTACTCCTAGAGGAGTTTGAGTATGCGAAAGGTTTCACACCCTAACACGTAGATGCAAGGTGATAATGATGGTGATTGTTGAATGGAAAGTGAGTATTTGACTTTTCCGTAAGTAACATTCGCTTGCACAGGCCATTCCTAGCTTCGGTAGATCATAGATGACGTTTTCCGAAAATAAGCATGACGTCATCCGGCTAGCTATTGCTTAGTGCGCTATGGTGATCAGGGACCCACTCATTGAAATGAAATAATAAAATACCTAGTAGAAAGTGTACACATTCTGGCCCCGCCTACGAGATCCGCCGGGTGGTACCTCCGCGTTCGACAGTCAGAGACCGTCTACCACCTACGGACAATCACAACATCGATAGCCAAGAGAAAATTTTCTCCTGGGACGGGATTCGAACCCGCACAGCGCACGGCGACTGATCAGGAGACCAAAGAGTCTACTACTGCGGCCAAACTCGATCCAGACTGCTTAGATATTTCAATTACACACAAATTCAGCTAACGTATTCCAGTAAGAATAGTTAATTAATTTTACACAAATAAAATAGATTTCATACATCTTCAGGATGTATACTCACAAAGTAGCACATAATCTCATCGTCTATGCTATCTCAAGACAAGAAATGTAGGGTTAATTTGTCTAGGAAACATGGCTAAAGCGCCTGCAGAGCATCAAGCTGCCAGTAACATTTTGTGAGACTCTCAAAAACATTTCAAACTTAGTTTTAAGTAACACCTGCTAACTAACTACAAAACACTCAAAATATGTATATCCTGTTCATTTTCCTGTTGTCTTTGAATGATATAACCACAAGCCAGATAAAAATGCCCATCACAGATGCCAGTCTTGCGTCATAGTCGACACAGAAGAGGGTCCGTGATATTTTTAAGTCCGTCTTTTGGCTTATAACTAGCTTTTATTTAACCCTTATATGCATAATGACCTACATGTAGGACGGCAGTTCTAAGTCCTACCCTGTTGTTTAGTGGCTGGTTATTGCCTGCGCTTGTGCGGAAATGGTTAATACATGCTACAAGCCCCTTCCCACTTCAGTTGGCCCACTTCAAGATTTGTACCAAAATATGCCTTTATAAACTAAACATGACGAAACTATTTACTTATAAAACAATTTATTTTCTCAAAAACATTTAAGATACACTCTAGTCGTAAAAAATGCATATTTGAAATCACTTAGACCTATAACTAATAGAACATCTGAACAAATAAACAATGTGCGAATAAATGCGCGAAGTTAACAACGCAACAATTGAAAGATTACCATTGGGTAACATCACCTTTATTTTTTATTACGGCTGAGATTCTTTGGGGCATAGTGTTAACCAAGTTTTAGCAAAAATTTGGTTTAAAACAATCCCATATTTCTTGAAACTTTTGTCTTAGTTCGGTGATTGTACGAGCAGGATGTTGTCGTAGAACCTTTTTCATCTCGTGCCACAAAGTTTCAATAGGTGACAGATCTGGACTGCTAGAAACCCATTTCAATAGTGGTACATTATTTTCTTCCATCCATTTTATAGCCTTTTTTGAGGTATGGCACGCTGCACCATCTTGCAGAAACACAAAATCTTGGCCGGATGTCAAACATTTTTCCATAACTGGTAAAAGCGATTCTTCTAAAATTGCCAAATATTTGTTTGTAACCACATTTCCATCAATAAAATGAAGTTTTCCCACTCCTTTTGATAACATACTGCCCCAGACCATAATGGATGCTGGAAATTTCACTTTTCTCTTCAGACAGTCAACATGGAATGCTTAATTTTTTTTTTGTGGACAACTCTACTGCGACTGTCACCAACACAAACTTCGAATCGGGCCTCATCACTCCATTCCATTGCACACCATTGTTGAGGTGTCCATTGTCTATGTTCTTTAGCCCTCTATATCGATTTTTGTTTTGCAGTGGAGTTAATATTTTGGCCTATAAACAAGTTGTGCAACTTTAGGGTTTTTACTTCACTTTTTTTATAAGAAAACTTACCTTGCAAGTGCTAAATCCCAGTTTGTGGGCCTCTCATGAGTTGTGGACCTCGAAATTCTCCTTCCACCAGCGTCACTTCACAGAGCATTTAATTGTAAATAATTAACACGCCTGTTTTTCACGATTATTCTTCTTAATGCTCTTCGATCGGCATTTGTGATATTACTTTTTTTCACATATCGTGGCTTAATATTAACTGAGCCATTTACGTTATATCTTCTAACAATATTTCTCACACTGTACCGCGATAAATCTAACGAAATTGCAATTTCTGAGTTTGATTTCCCAGAATTAAAAAATTTAATTATCAGTAACCGAACTTTCTCACTAATATCCTTTCCTCTACCCATTTTGAAAACCTTAACTACCCAATACTATTCTAAACGTATTCTGATAGCTGTGATTAATAAAAACAAGCCACCTATGCCTATGACTTATTTTGGATTGATTTTTATGCTGCAAATTTGCTTAGGGAGTGATAAAGTTGGTGTTTTCTACTATATATTATCAAAATTTTCATTGTTAATATTTTAAACCTATAACACCCTGATACATTTTTATTATTTGTGTTTGATAAGAAAAAAACTAAGATTTCAATAGTTGGGCCTACTGAAGTGGGAAGGGGCTCGTAGATTTCGACGTTGCGTGCACGTGTTTCCTGACGGGTTTTGGAATTTTAGCTGTTGGAACAGAGGTAAACGTTTCGCTTTCGGCATAATGGCAGACTATGGAGTTCGTTTTGCAGGGTAGATATTTTTGGAGCATTTATAAGTAATTGAAACATATTTTAACTCTTTGTATCAATAAGTGTGTGAACCTGTATGATTCTTAGTTTTTGTTTTTCGAATATAGGTGCTAATTACAAGGGTTGGAAATATGGTGTCCTATATATAGGACATTAGGAATATGGGTGATAATTTTGGAAATTTATTTTCAGAAGTTTCTCGCTGCATGATGATAGAAGAAGATGATGTCGAGGCTGAATCAGTTACCCTTTTGCCCCCTATTAATGCACGTGATGATGTGACTGATAAAGACTCAGGTAAAGAAGATGAAGTCGGCATATCAGAAATAAAATGTTTCTTGGGAATCCTAGTCCTCAGTGGATATAAGCCTGTACCACGTAGAAGAATGTATTGGGAAAAAAGTAAGGATACGTTCAATGCGCAGGTATTTGAAGCTATTACTCGTGATAAGTTCGAGCACATCATGACATACATACATTTTGTAGACAACACAAAAATTGACAAAAATGATATGTACGCAAAAATCAGACCTCTGGTTCAGCACATGAACAATAAGTTTCCACAATATGGTTTTCCTGAACCAAATCGTAGGATCGAAGAAGCAATACACCATACACGGAAAGCCAATCCGCTACGGATATAAGCTGTCGGTGGGTGCATCTCGGCTCGGGTATATATATTGGTTTGAGCCATATCAAGGTGCATCCACATATTTGAACGATTTTTACAGACATCTATGGGTAGGAGCTACAGTGGTTTTGAGTTATGCGGATCGACTTAGAGAAATGTGGACAGACCTCAGGTTTCATTTAACTTCTTTACCTCCATGGATCTTTTAGAGAAACTGATGGAAAAGAACATCTGTGGAACAGAAACCATAAGGGAATCGAATTCCGAAGAATGGTTTGATTGATACAAGAACGTTAAAAAAAAGAGGAGAGGTGCACTTGACTATAGAAAGGTCGAAAGCGATAACGTAATATTAATTAAATGGAATGACAACAACGTAGTTTCTTTTGGTTCTACTATTGCCACAGTACTTCCTGTGAATCCTACTATATGATATTCATAAAAAGATAAAAAGTTCATCAATATTGATCAACCAAATACTGTTAAGCTATAGAACAAAAACATGGGAGGAGTAGATCGTTCCGACCAAAATATGTCCTTATATAGGGTTTCGATACGTGGCAAGAAGTGGTACTTCCCGTTGATATCGCACTGCCTGGATATGGCAATTAACAATGTATGGATATTGAGCCGGAAACAAGGATCCACAGTGGGACAACTAGAATTCCGAAAAAGTATTGCGGTATCGAATTTGAAGACGTTCAAAAAAATCCAACATACCAAAGAGGACGACCTTCTGCCTCCACTTTTGATGAAATAAGGTTCGACAGAATCGATCTTTTAGTCATCCCACAAAAACCTCAAACTAGGTTTCGCTATTGCCATAAGAAAACAACGACCAGATGCTATAAATATGACTTAGGACTGCACGTTAAATGTTTCATGATGTACCATACCAGCGAAATTAGATTTCTGTTGCAACATTTCATTTTCCTGATGTCATATATATATTATAGGACGTCAAAAAGTCTACTTTTTGAGTATCTTATTTTCCTGTTGTCCTATATATAGGACGTCAAAAAATACTACTATTTGGGGAAATATATGTAAAAAAAAGTATTACTGAGTATTATTGGGTCTTTCTCAAATCTTTAATGTATATTGATTTCAAAAAAAAATTGTTAGTAATCGCGTCGACATATCAGAAAGATCCAGTTTGTATACTAAGTGACATATAAATCCGAACACCCAGTTTAAATGGTTTTATTTTAATAAAAGTTGGTGAATGTATTTATCTCACTGTAAATAACAAGTGAAAAAATTTTCAGCCTTATCAGTTGGACATTCCGGTTTTTATACTGCTTTTTTTTAATTCACTGACGCTCTAAAAATGAATATTTCAGCCGCGGTAAAGAATCAACGTTGGCGGATTTTGGTTCTTGGCATCCTTTACGATCGGTTACGATGCCTAGAGTACGGAGACCTGTACGATTTCGTCAACTTAGTGAGTTTGATAGGGGCCGTATAGTGGGACTTCGGGAAGCTGGGCATTCTTTTCGGGCAATTGCAGTTAGAGTGCAAAGAAGTGTAGACACTGTGGTTAGGTGTTGTCAGGCATGGCTTCGAGAAGGCCGTACGCAAAGAGCAAGTGGCACTGGACGCCGTCGTAGAACAACAGACCGTGAAGATCGCCGCCTAAGATTATTGGCCTTAAGGGACCGTTTCTCCACTGCGAGGTCCATTGCAAATGAATGGTTTACAGAACACGGAAGACCTATTGGCATGCGAAGTGTTTACCGACGAATGAGAAGTTTTGGCTTGTTTTCATACCGGCCACACTGGGTCCTCCCTTTAACTCGAGAACACCGACGTAATCGCCTTGAGTGGTGCAGACAACGGTCACTCTGGGATCAGGAATGGAACAGTATTGTCTTTAGTGACGAGTCTAGATTTTGTTTATGCATGCACGATGGTCGTGCCAGGGTTAGAAGGCGACGTGGTGAAAGGAGGAATCCACAGTTTTTTGTTGAAAGACATGTTCATCACACTGTTGGACTTATGGTTTGGGGTGCTATAGCTTATGGTCTCAGGTCACCTTTAATCTTCATCAGAGGTAACATGAACGCGCAGCGTTATATCCACGAAGTTCTAGAACCCCATCTTTTACCTTATCTTGACACCATGGCAGATCCAACTTTCCAACAAGATAATGCCCGACCACATGTTGCAAGAGTCACAATAGACATCTTTCAACGTAATGATGTCACATTGTTACCATGGCCACCAAGAGCTCCCGACTTATCCCCAATTGAGCACGTGTGGGATATGGTGGGTAGGAGACTGCTCAATTTGCAACGTCCTCCTCAGACTCTAGAAGCACTTCGAGTGGAGTTGGTGGTTGCCTAGAATGAGATACCACAGGAGGACATTGACCACCTGATCAGAAGCATGCTTAGGCGCATTGGAGAATGCGTAGCACATCAGGGTGCATCCACACATTATCAAAGGTCAAAGGGCTTTAAAGCAGTGCAATCATTTTGAAATTTTTATCATTTACTTATTATGCTTCATTAAGTACTTATACAAAATTTTATTAAAATAAAACCATTTAAACTGGGTGTTCGGATTTATATGTCACTTAGTATGTGATTTTCAAGGATGAACCCTTACTTGTTCAATTCAATTCCCAGAACTGCATTTTTTTCCTTCCGTTCAGCGAGACATGTAAATGATTACAAAAGTAAAATTTTAGACTTTTCGTGTTTATCAGTGCATGACATCTATCTTAAAAAATGCTCACACTAAGAGAACAAATTGAGTTAATGTATGGTTTCTGAAAACTAGACGAGAAATGCATCTCAGTTGAAGTTATTGCTTTATCTGTCACCCTTTCCAATCAATATTACAGAAAATGACAAAAACTGTCCGGCGATCTTTAGTCCGTGACGCATGGAATCGCTTATTTGTGGATTATGTTTATTTAGCGTTATGGTTAGCATCGATAAAAGTTTGTTGAAGGCTTCTCTCGTTTTGGCATATCGACATCTACAACCTGATTACAGAGTATCACTCAAGGAAAACGCAGAGTCACCCAAGGCGTGCCAACATGGCGATCACTATACTGAAGCAATATTATGCTTAGGCAACCACGTACAACTAAAGAGTGATTTTTTAAGAGGTATAGCATTTGATTTTCAAAAATAACAAAAAAAATTTGAAAAAACGATTAAATCTTTATTTGAGTCGATAGAACGGTCGATAAATTTTAATGTTTAGAGATTATTTCATGTAAATCTTGGCCGCGGCTCCGCTTTAGATGGCCCATGCGCAAGGTCCAATTTTGGCACACTATCTCCAACATATCGGCCGGTATCTCACGAATAAATGCTTCAATGTTGGCTTCCAGTGCGTCAATCTCAATAGGGCCATTGTTTCGTGTGCGGTGTGGCATGTGGCACCGTCTTGTTGAATCCACATGTCAGCCAAGTCCAGCTCTCCCATTTTGGGTAAAAAAAAGTTTGTTATCATCGCACGGTAGCGCTCGCCATTCATAGTTACGTTCCAGCCATTGTCGTCTTTGAAGAAGTACGGCCCGATGATGCCACCGGCCCATAATCCACACCAAACAGTGCTTTTTTCTGGATGCATCGGTAGCTCTTGCAATGCTTCTGGCTGGTCTTCACTCCAGACGCGGCAATTTTGCTTGTTAACGTACCCATTCAACCAGAAATGAGCTTCGTCGCTGAACACAATTTTTCGATAAAAATGTGAATCTTCCTCCAACTTTGCCAGCGCCCATTCACCAAATTGGAAACGTTGTGGGAGGTCGTGTGGCTTCAATTCTTGCACCAGCTGTATCTTACAAGGTTTTACACCCAAATCCTGTCGCAAAATTTTCCACGTAGTGGAGTAACAGAGGTCCAATTGCTGCGATCGGCGGCGAATCGACATTTCACGGTCATCACTAACACTGGCGGATACAGCCGCAATATTTTCTTCAGTCCTCACTCTACGTCTGCGTGTTGGTGGTTTAATGTCCAATAATGTAAACTGGGTTTGAAATTTAGTCACAAGCTTCCGAATAGCTCCCTCAGTAGGCCGACCAAATTGCCCATAAACTGGAAGCAGTGCTCGATGCACTTTCTTAACCGAGCACGAATTTTGATAGTAAAATTCAATAATTTGCAAGCGTTGTTCGTTCGTAAGTCGATTCATGGTTAAATTATAGACCAAACTGAATAAGTTTGACAATGACCCAAGACACGATTCACGCGTCATCTGTCAAAAACAGTGTTGCCAAAAAGATACTAACAAAAAAATCACCTATTACAAAATGAGTTCGCAACAAGTGTCCATCAGCGAGTGCTAAGCCTAAATTCTCGTATAAATACCTACGTAGTGTCAAAAAAAACCGACGTAATGTCAAAAAACCATATAATGTCACTTTTCCAGACTCGTAATACCCGTGCCGGTTTGGATCACTATGAACCGCATAATATTCACTGGCCATGAAATCGAAATTTACTCAACAACCCTATTGTTGTGTAGAAGCTATTTTAAGATATCTCGATGGGGTGTATAGTAAAATTAGGGCAGGTGGCCTAAGCGAACAATGCGCAACTCCTAGGGGCACCAAAATCCAGAACGATTCATTGAAGCGTTGAACACCACCCAGGGCCTCGCCTACCCTTGGAGGCTGGAAGCCTGTGGCTAGCAAGCCGACGATCATAATTAGCCGCCACCATTGAACAACTCTGCGCGCACTTCGACATCCTTTGTACATACACAGTTACTTGCAGCCAATAAGCATGCTTGATAGTCCAGTACTCCGAGATTTGAACACGTAAATAGTCGGAGAAATTAAATGCTAGACGCTAGTGGAGTAGAAGAAGTAAAAGAAACAAAAAACATTCTCGAAAAGATGCTTGTATTTAGCGATTAGTGAATGAATTGAAAATAGAAATTAAATGTTTGATGCCAGTATTGTAGAACAAGTAAAAGAAAAAAATCATTCTAAAAGGCATGCTGGTTTTAAGCAAAATCACGAAAGACGACTATTACGTCATAACATAAATTGTACTGAAGTAATCAATGGACGTACGTCGATGATAAAATGACGATGTCAGGAACATAATGACAACAAATTTCTATTATGATTTTGCGAAGTTAGGTTATTTCACTGATTATTTTTATTTTCATTTTATTTCATGGTTTTGAGTGATACCTTAATAATAACTTTAGTGGGGAGCTTTTGTTTTGGAAAAAAAAACAGTTATGAGTGGAATACCTTAAGACAGGAACACCAAAGACCAAAGTATTATTCGAAAACAACCTAACCTGCTTTAACATAACCTAACTATTCATCTTTCAAATATGACCGCTCGTGCAAGATGAAAACATCGTCTATCTTTGTTGGATACATGCAGATTAGCAATACAGTTTGTTTAGACAATAAAATTCTGTTTGTCTCTGTCTAACATATCTGAAACGTCATTAAAAATATCCACAAATCGCTGCCGTTTGCCTTTACTACAGAGTAAAATGATGACGTAATCGTCATCTTTCGTGATTTCGACTATTCAGTATATTAGCATATTTTAGTCTGTAGTAAAGACAAACGACAGCGATTTGTGAATATTTTTAAAAATGCTTCAGATATGTTAGACAGAGACAAACAGAATGTTATTGTCTTAACAAACTGTATTGCTAATTTGCATGTATTCGTCAAAGATCATATTTGAAAGACGAATAGTTAGGTTATGTTAAAGCAGGTTAGGTTTTTTTCTAATAATACTTTGGTCTTTGGTGTTCTTGTCTTAAGGTATTCTACTCATAACTGTTTTTTCAAGACAAAAACTCCCCACTAAAATTATTATTAAAGCATCATTCAAAACCATGAAATAAAATGAAATTAAAAATAATTAGTGAAATAACCTAAATTCGCAAAATCATAATATAAATTTGTTGTCATTATGTTCCTGACATCGAGATTTTATCATCGACGTACGTGCATTGATTACTTCAGTACAATTTATGGTATGACGTAATAGTCATCTTTCGTGATTTCGACTATATTAGTAAATTAATTGAAGGTTTATAAATAATTTTGCATATCCATTTTTATACGTCTTAAACTGTAAGCGATAATCAATTTCATTTATCTCAAGTGAAACGTAAATTTTATTTACCAAAAATTACGATAATATGGTAAAATATGTATGAAAGCGTACACAGCTCAGAATGATAAACGAACAGGAAACACACAGAAGCAAGCTTGTGTATAAATTACAAAAACGTCAATCAGCTACGGTCAGATATAGTTATGACGTATTTTTTTTTAATTTCCAGTCCGTTACTATTTTTAGTAAAATAACTCAATCAGGTATTCCACTATAAAATAGTTCACACCTTAAAAATAATTTGATTAAAATCGGTTCACAATATTGGTTATAAGATCGGTAAGGTAATCCATAATCGGTAATGTATGATAAAAACAAACATATAAATTCACTAAACTCGCTCACAGTAGGTTACTGTAACCATTTTTTGATAAAACTGGCATTTTCATCTAATACAATGTTATTAAAATTCGGTATCGCTGATAACAGAGAAAATTGATTAAAGACAAAGTATGGTATAATAAATATGTAGATATCACAGCAACAGTTTCAGTATAATTTATGAGACCTATACATTCATCGCAAACATTATATTATGTATGTTTCCTAATATGCTCCGGTAAGGCATTAAAAGCTTTGGGGTCACCCCATGCAAGTATACCTTAAGTGAGATGAGATTAAACCAAATAAATATACAAAGACTTCTGAACGTTTGACCGGAACATAGAAGAAAAGTATAATCTAATTTTGGAACTTAGCTCCGTATTTTTTGAACACCTGGTTGACATGTTCTGACCATCTAAGACGGTCTATCACAATATCTAAATATTTCACGCTACTTTGGGGTTCTAACGAATAATTACTGATATTTGATATTGTGCCATGTGGGATTCACAGGAAATGAATAATAAAAAGTATATTCTGTTCCACTTTACTGAGAGATTCTTGATATTGAAAAATGCAACACGGTCAAGAAGTATAAAGCGGTATATTTTCAAAAGGAAAGACCATTACGAGGAATGTCTCTTAAGTTTTGCATATAGAAACATAGTAGGCCGTCAGTACTGAATCTTAACCTCACTCTTCAGTAAACCTAAATTCAAAGTTTCACAACAATACGTGCAGTGTTCGCACTACAGTGAATTTTTAAGTGTCACCAAGTCATTAGAAAAATGGAACTCAACCGGGAACATTTTCGCGCCAAAATTTATTACAACCTTCAGAGACAACTATCGCAACAAGAATGCCTTGCTGAGTTACTGTCTGTTTTCGGCAACGAAGCGCCACATCAGTCGACAATTTCCCGTTGGTATGGAGAACTCAAACGTGGACGGGTGAGTCTTAGCGACGATCCCAGGGTGGGTGCACCAAAAACGGCAGTCACCCAGGAAAATGTCGATGCTGTGCGCAAACTCATCATTGAAGATAGACATGTGACATATCGCGAGATTGAGGCGTCCTCGAAGATCTCAAAGACCTCAATTAAAAAAAAAATTACTTGAAGAATTAGAAGTAAGAAAATTATTTCTCGTTGGGTACCCCACCTGTTGACTGAAGAGCAGAAAGCAGCCAGGGTTAATTGGTATCAAAAAACGCTTGACCGTTTTAATTCCGGAAACTCAAAAAATATGTACAGCATTGTTAGTGGTGATGAATCGTGGATTTACTGTTATGAACCAGAAAATAAACGACAGTCGGCTGTTTGGGTGTTCCAAGGTGAAGAAAAGCCAACAAAAGTCATCCGTTCTCGAAGTGTTTCGAAAAGGATGGTCGCGACAATTTTGTCAAAAGCGGGTCATATTGCAACAATTTCTCTTAATGAGCAAAGAACTGTTACTGCGGATTGGTATACCACCATTTGTTTGCGAAAAGTCATCACCGAGCTTCGAAAAATCAACCCCGAAAGAAGAATCATCCTCCACCAAGACAATGCAAGCTCGCACACAGCCCAAAAAACAAGGCGGTATTTAACGGAAGAAAACGTGGAATTATTGGACCATCCTCCATATAGTCCCGATCTAAGTCCTAAAGATTTCTTAACTTTCCCGAAAATTAAAAACAGACTGCGTCAGTCACCAGAAGAAGCAGTTGACGCATTCAAAAATGCCGTTTTGGATCTGCCAGCAAACGAGTGGAATAAGTGCTTCGAAAATTGGTTCGAGCGCATGCAGATGTGTATTAGTCTTCGTGGAGAATACTTCGAAAAACAATAAAGTCATTTAAAACTACCTACCGTCTTGTTTTATTTCCGTATGCAAAACTTAAAAGACTTCCCTCGTAGTTCATTTCTTTATAGCTAAATAGAAACCTGTAATTTAATTTTTATATTTTGTTAATTTTTGGAGTTTATTACTTAAATAACTAGTAATTTTTATCTAATTGTCAGAGTGTCAGCCTGTTGAATGTTTCTTGCCATCACAAACCTAAGCCCCTCGGGCAACGTTGCGTTATTACGCCCCGTATTCAGAGAATAGTAAGATAGGCGTTTGAGTTAATAATGAATACTATACTTGTGCTGCCACCTTGCGGATGTAGCTTTTCAATGAGCAGTGATGATTGCCGTTAAGTACCTCCATACCAAATTTCATCTTCCCTACACTAGTTGATATTCATTGTTCCTGAATTTTAGTATTAACGTACCGGACTACACTTACTAGTAACCGGTGAACACGTGGAACTATATTGTCGACGGGGCGTTGTGCGATTAGCGTCAGCGGAGTAGGCTGTGGGCATATTAATGCCGGCGACCTGGAACAAATTCCATAACAGCCGCTACCTGCCGGAACATTGCCGCCAAGCTAACGTACGACTTCAAACCATGGAAGTGACGTGCTCACTGAATATCGCATGTTCCATGTATGATCGATTCCTGTGCTAATGCTCGGGAACGGAGGCAACGCTGCTATTGTACCTTTCAGGAAATCTGGCGGGTGCCAGCGAACCTGCATGCAGGGCGTTTCGCTTGTCACCAGAGGCGGATCTAAGATGACGCACTTTAGTCTAATCATATTAGACGAAAATACCCGTGGTTTTCGAAATAATAGTAAAATATCGTTTTATTTATGTAAGTTGTTCAAGGGGGTATGCCAATCACGGACGCACAAAATGGGTGCACCAATTTTTGCCGGAAAACTTTTTATTCGACAACAAATTATGAGAAAACGTCTTTTTTAAGATTCAATCGAAAGTGTTGACAGGAACGGAAAATTTCTTCAAATATACCTTTGAGACCCACACAATGAGATTACACGTAAAAAGATCCGACTAATAGCAAATAATTTATGGCTGAAAACTGAGACAAAATGCAGGTTATAGCTCTTGTTCTTCATACTTCTAAATAAGCACAACAAGATTGGAGGCGGTTGACCAAGTAGTTTTTGAGAGTTTCTAATTGCTCCCATCAAAGTTTTCTGGAGTCATCGCTGTTTTTGGTGTATCTTCTTTCTCGAACACAGAACTAAGTTCAGCGATACATTTCATACAGCTCTAATTTACGCTTGAAATTGTAAAAAATTATTGCACGATAATTTTCTTGCATCAAATCGGTTTTCAACCGAGCTTGGAAACTCTCACTGGAATCGAGTGAGTTCTCGCATCAATTCGGAACGAATAACCTAACCTTAAAAACATATGGTATGTCAAATGACGCTATAAACAATTGACTTACAGGCTTACTTTGATTAAGTCCCACTTCATAAGATACACCTAACGAAAAAAGGTGGGACAAACGTAACGAAAAAAAGTGGGACAAATCTAAAGGAAGAAGTGGGACAAACCTAACAAAAAAAGTGAGCCAAACTCAACAAAACAATTGTGACAAGCCTAACGAAAAACCTGGGATAAACCTAACAGAGGAGTGAGATGGACTTAACGAAAAAAGTACGGCAAACCTAATAAAAGAAGTGGGACAAATCCAACGAAAAGAATTGGGACAAACCTAACCAAAAACCTGGGATAAAGCTAAGTGAGAAGTGGGACAGACCTAACGAAACAAAGTAGGACAAACCGAACGAAAAGCATTGGGACAGAACCTGGCGGAAAAGTGGGACAAACTTTACGAAACGCCTGGCATGAACCTAATGAAGAAGTGAGACAAACCCAACAAAAAAAATTGGGCAAACCTAACGAAAAACCTGGGATAAATCTAACGGAGAAGTGGAACAAACCTAACGGGAAAAAGTAGAGCTAACCTAACAAAAAGAGTGGGACAAACCTAACAAAAAAAGATGAAAAATTTAACGATAAAGAGTGAGACAGACCTAACGAAAAAAATTGCGACAAACCTAACGGAAAACCTGCAATAAACCTAACGGAGAAGTGAAACAAACTTAACGAAACAAAGTAGGACAAATCTAACGAAAAAAGTAGGACAAACCTAACGAAAAAAATGGGACAAACCTAAAAACAAAAGTGTGACAAACCTAACGAAAAAAATTGAGACAAACCTAACGGAATAATTCGAGAAAAACCTGAGGAAAAAAATGTAATACACCTAACGGAAAAGCGTAACAAACCTAACGAAAAAAGGCAGGACAAACCTAACGAACAAAGTGGGACAAACTTATCAAAAAAAATTGAGACAAGCCTAACAAAATAAATCGGGACAGACCTAAGGAAAAACCCGGAATAAGCCTAACAGAGAAGTGAATAAAATCTAACAAAATAAGGTAGGACAAACCTAACGAAAAAAAGTAGGGCAAACCTAACGAAAAAAGTGGAACAAACATGACGAACAAAAGTGGGACAAAAATAACGAAAAAAATTCAGACAAGCCTAACGAAAAAAATTGGGACAAACCTAACTAACAGCCTGGGATAGACCTAGTGGAGAAGTGGGACAAACCTAACAAAAAGAGTGGGACAAGCCTACCAAAAAAATGTGGGACAAACCTAACGAAAAAAGTGAGACAAACCAACGAAAAAAATGGGACAAACCTAACAAAGAACCTGGGATAAACCTAACGGAGGAGTAGGACAAACCTGACACAAAAAAGTAGGACAAACCTAACAAAAAAAAGTAGGACATACCTGACGAAAAAAGTGGGACAAACCTAAAAACAAAAGTGTGACAAACCTAACGAAAAAAATTGAGACAAACCTAACGAAATAATTCGAAACAAACCTAAGGAAAAAAATTGAATAAACCTAACGGAGAAGTGTAACAAACGTAACGAAATAAGGGAGGACAAACCTAACGAAAAAAGGCAGGACAAACCTAACGAAAAAAAGTGGGACAAACTTATCGAAAAAAATTGAGACAAGCCTAACAAAATAAATCGGGACAGACCTAAGGAAAAACCCGAAATAAGCCTAACAGAGAAGTGAATAAAATCTAACAAAATAAGGTAGGACAAACCTAACGAAAAAAAGTAGGGCAAACCTAACGAAAAAAGTGGGACAAACATGACAAACAAAAGTGGGACAAACCTAACGAAAAAAATTCAGACAAGCCTAACGAAAAAAATTGGACAAACCTAACTAACAGCCAGGGATAGACCTAGTGGAGAAGTGGGACAAACCTAACAAAAAAAGTAGGACAAGCCTACCAAAAAAATGTGGGACAAACCTAACGAAAAAAGTGAGACAAAACAACGAAAAAATTGGCACAAACCTAACAAAAAACCTGGGATAAACCTAACGGAGGAGTGGGACAAACCTAACACAAAAAAGTAGGACAAACCTAACAAAAAAAAGTAGGACACACCTGACGAAAAAAGTGGGACAAACCTAACGAAAAAAAGTGATACAGGCATAACCAAAAGAAATTGGGACAAGCCTCATAAAAAACCTGGGATAAACCTAACGGAAAAGTGGGACAAACCTAACAAAATAGTGGGTCAAACCTAACCAAAAAGTCTGACAAAACTAATTTTTTTGTGTAGTAGTCTAGCATGGTTTTGGTTTGATTTGTCATATGTCATCTGTCATCTGTCAGTCTAACGAAGACAAGTGGAACAAATCTAATTAAACAACTGGGACAAACCCAATGAAACGATATGGCATAAACCTAACGAAAAAAGTGGGACACACCAAACGAAAAAAGGTGGGTCAAACCCAACGAAAGAAAGTGGGACGAACCTAGCGAAAAAAAAAGGGGACAGATCTAACATCGTATGTTTTTTTGGATGTTGCATGGCATGCATGTTACGAAGTATCATGCCACTCATGTCCGTCGGTCTGCCTGACCCCTCTAACTGGAAAGTACCACTCGGACACTTTGCCACAACGTTATACTATTAGGCGAAGGATGGACAGGTTGTAGTTTTTGAAAATTGAAGCAGTGGCGGCGGAGCTCTTGGTATTGTTTAAGCTCTTTTTTGACGTTTCATAGACTATTGCTAGTTTTTTAAAGCTTTTTTAAGGAATAAAAGTTTGGGGGTGAGAGTTGTACGAGTATCTTCAAATTTTTGGCGGTGGCATACCTAAATGCTTTGCAAGTTTTCGAAGGAACGAACCCCCTACTTAGGTCCCGCCTACCGCTAGCGCATTGGCTCCAGCGCTGATTATTAGTTTCTTTATTGAGTTACTTATTTATTCATGTATTTATTTATATATTTATAGTATCTATTTATTTGTTTATACAAAAATAGTATTTACACACAAACGCGCTTTCCTTATTATACTGCTGTCCAGGTCGACCCTTGAAATACATATCTCCGCTGACGTTAGTAGTCGTAGTGGTGGGGAGGCAAAGCCACTTTTGACCCTGCCGACCCCTTTAGTACCAACACCGTGCTACTCCACAATCCACCCCCTGATTATTGAACAAACCAGTTCCACACTAAATATGATAACGGTACATAGTGTCAACGTATTCTGACTGGTGAACACGTGTATACTATTCATCCAGGTTTTAGAGGCTAACAGTCCGGTTTGCATAAACGAATAGGAGCTAATTAGACCTTCTATTTGCCCAGCACGACACGCTGCAAATACCTCTGCTGAACTTCCTGTTGCATAATGAAGTCCGCGACCACGCGTATACAGTTTCAACGGGATTCCAAAGGGGTCGTTCGCTGTCATTACGATGGACTTTACGGACTAATTATTCAAGTTGTTAATCAACGCGATGTGCGATGGTTAAAACAGTAGAGGTAATTTTTGATGAGCATTGTAAAGACCCCTACGAAACCTAATGGGGAATGGAATTTGGCTAATTTCCTGTAACACGTTGAATAAAAGTGTTAACGGCCTCAAGCTGGGCAATCTGCCGGGTTATTACGTGAAAAACCTATATGTTAAAATACCGACAAAATGTTATCTTGCTGACTAGATGGTTCCTAGCACGTTCCTAGTGTGCAAATAGTTCGTTCCGCATTTGCTCGCTGTGAGCGTCACCAAAAGCTTCATCCGTGGAGGAATGACTTAACGATACGCTCAGTGACCGAGCATGCTTTGTTGGTGGCAGAATGTAGAGAAGATGTGACGTAAATACAATTGCTTGAGTAGCAGGATCGCATATGGATGATCGTGAGAATAGGTCTGCATGTATATAAAGTCAGAGATATGTGAGAATATTATGACTGAATAAGCTGCCCATCAAGTATATCTATCAGCTGTACCAGCAGGCCCGGACTGGCCAGGTCCGCATGTGCGCGATCGCGTAGGGCCCCGACTCGACGTACAAAAAAAGTGTTTGTGTTGTATTAAGTTATTTTGTATTGTCGGTAATGTTTTGTTAACATTTTCAAAGTAGAACAAAACCTATTTATATCTGGCCGCTACTGTGTTGTGAGTTGAGTCACGTGGTTGTGGTGTAAATGTGGCCGCAGACACATTTTGTCTCGAAACAAAATGTTTCGATCTGCTTTGACAACTTACACCTCTGGCTTGTAATTTTTTTTTCTGTATACCACCTTTCTTTACCTTCTACTCTTGTATAACAGCATCCGTTTCTCATTTTTATTACACAAGTAATTTTGTCATAATTCATTATACTTTGGTGTGAATAAAATGCTGCACTTTATTTTGAACTCCATTGTAATTATTGGCAGTTCTATGGCATGTGCTTTGTAGTGTTATGGTATCCTAAAAACACCGTGAATTTCCTATTTCAATAAATATTAAAGTCAACAAGAGTCTAAAATCATAATATTCGTATAAAAACCTATCTGACTTTCTGCTTCTTTATGAGTGCAAAAACAGACTACCTGCTAGAGGGCCCCTTTACAGGTTTTAGCTGAGGCCCCAAATGATCCCAGTCTATGCCTGTATACCAGATGGGTTATTTGTGTTGCCCTTTCTGGAGAGAGGTTATGTTCAAGCTTGAAAAATATGATTTTCTCCAGTTTTTTTGCGTTTTCAAAAAGTTTGAGAAGCTTTACAGAGAATCACCACCGCGCCCGCATTGTGTAAGGAAGGCGCTGATTTATAATTTCTACTTGAAATACCTAAATAAATTTCTATAAAATCTAAATGACTGCAAAAATAATTTGGAATGTAATCCATTTTTCACGTTTCACAGCTATTCCTGTCTGTGGCATAAATGATCTACTTCACTGCAGCATTCGAATATGAAGCTTATCACAAGTGAAATTGAGGAGATAGAAGCAAGCGAAATGTGTAGTTGTTTTGAATATACATTTTCTTCATAAACAAAATTACCTTAACTGAATAAACAACTTAATAAGGCAGGTACATGGTTTGATAGTTTCAAGCAAATTAGTTCAATAGAAAATTCACTTCCATTAAACCGAGTAATGTAAATTTTCCAAAAAAAACTTGTAGGGCTTTATCAATGAGACGGTTCTGTAAAGATTCTGCAAGTTTTTGAAGTATTCTCACAGAGATGGTGCTGAAGATCTTGGAAAAGTTTGTGTTTCGGAGTAACACTCTATCCATGCAGGTGTGGGGCACTCTGTGCATATAACAGAACCGCGATTATAGGCAATACTTCATTCCAGATCGATAAGACGCAATGCAAGACGGTAACCTGAAGACTCACATGAAGACATTATTATCTATCATGTATAGCGCATATCTGGCAGATCAACTTACCGCGAAACTCATCCAATGTGAAAATATCATCTCGTTACTGATATAAAATGTGGGTGCATGAATAGCATCGTATTTCCTATCATGTCACGTTAGAATCGATATCTGTCAGAACACCTACGAACGCACACACTATACTCGTACAGCCCGTCTCCCTACTTAATTTTAGACTGTAGTAATCAAGCTGAAATTCAGGGCAATGAAACTGATGCAGGATACCCTATTTTAGGGTGAACCTGATAATCGAAAATTCCGAGATAGCGGCTGAACACCATTTTGCAACAGTTTTTAAATGGTACTTCGTTATGAGTCTCCTACCTTTGAAAATAGCGGACTGGCATCCCAACTAACAATTATCACTCCTATTAGAGTTGCAAGAATGATTATACAGTATTCCTTACACAGCCTTGTATACTGTAAGAACATTGGCAAAACCCTCTTAGAACAGCTATACAAGCGGAACGGGCACACCTAATAAGACACTTCAGTCATTTAAGAGGTTGTATAAGGGCTGCAGGTAACAGTTATACAACAAAAGTGTAAGCCTCTTGCAGCCGCTACAGAACATTTGCGTCAGTGCAAGATTCAGTTTTTGTCAACTATACAACTACTCTGTTATGTGATTCTACTTTATTGCGACCAAACTATTTCTTATGTATTGTATAGACGAAGTGAAGAATATATAACTAACACAATACAGTCATCTTGTTTACTTACATATCGGCCATTGTGAATTTCATACACAGGTATATGATAAACTTCTACACTCTGATATAGGGCTATTGAATTACTTGCGCAGCAAATTTTATTGTGATTATCGTGCAAAGTAGTTACGCAATTTCAATGGGCTTCGTATTTGATTCATATTTTGATAATAATCAAAAGTATGTCTAGATTTTTGAGATGGAAAACTGAACTTATCTGCGTTAAATCTTCCACAAATCCTATATTTAGACACAATTACACTAATGTTTTTCACTTTATATCTGTAATTTCGCACTGAAACACAATTATTTAATATCAAATAGAGGAATAAATGTTTGCCCAATAATGCGGGTGGTTGTGTATAATCATGGCATCGTCCATGTTGTCTTTAGTTTATTAGAATATTTTGGTGTTGCCTGCAGGTGTTATACAACAATTTGAGAAATGTCAAAAATGAAATACCGACAGAGTCGAATGATTTACCTAGAATTTGTACCAGATCTATATCTTCTGGTTGAACAGTTGATAAAACCTTTTTAACCAATGTGCATGCGTTGTTTGTCTAAAAACATTGGTTATGGTATTTTAACAAAAATATGACAGCAGAAACTTAGGTTATGGTGAAGTTGTATACCAACATATTTAGCATATGTACAGCCTTCAACAGTTACTAAACAGCAGTTGTATAAGTGCTTCCGTTGGGAGCAATTTGTTGGCAAAAGTAGTAAATTTGCACAGCAAAACAACAAGGCTCGCATTTGTTTTATAAACGTTGCCATGGATGCCACAACACAACCATTTTGACTAACCTGCAAATATGCCGTATAAAATAGTTGTATAAACGTTTATGCAACAGTTAAAAATTTGTCCTAAGAGGTGTTGTGGAACTATGTTATAGGAATATTTGAAACACCTCATTTTAGAGTAAATATGTTGCAGAAAGCAAATTTGCATTCCACACAACATTAAGCCAGCATTTTGGTGTTCAGGTAACAATAATAGGGAGCTTTTATGGCTGAACGGTTCTTTTACCAAAAGCTTATAGCACTACTTTGCTGGTTGGGATGCTAGTGAGAAAATTTGACAGATTTTAGTAATTTTTTCAAATGGATCGTCCCACATTTTATTACGCATTTAGATGACCCTTCCGGAAAAAGAAACATACTAGAACGTTTTGATCGCTAATTGTTGAATTATATGCGATTCAACGTACCAAAGCTTTCAACTTGCACAGCATGTCAGTCCAGGATTTTGAGATATAGTGATTGTATATTCTGGGTTTATAATTTACCGACTAGATGCTTCATAATGGGGTGTCACATGACTCCCGGTTCCACTTAAGGAGATGTTCCAAAGTGGTGCCCAGTCGCCATGCTGAATCTGTCAGCTCCCAATTTTTTAATCATTTCATTACCAAAAATCTCAGTTTTTAATTTGACCCGATCAAAAAGTAAGTCAGTGGGGAACCGTTTTATAAAGCACTGTAGATATTTATGCTTTAATATACTAAGTGACATATAAATCCGAACACCAAGTTTAAATGGTTTTATTTTAATAAAATTTTGTATAAGTACTTAATGAAGCATAATAAGTAAATGATAAAAATTTCAAAATAATTGCACTGCTTTAAAGCCCTTTGACCTTTAATAATGTGTGGATGCACCCTGATGTGCTACGCATTCTCCAACGCGCCTAGGCATGCTTCTGATCAGGTGGGCAATGTCCTCGTGTGGTATCTCATTCCAGGCAACCACCAACTCCTCTCGAAGTGCTTCTAGAGTCTGAGGAGGACGTTGCAAATTGAGCGATCTCCTACCCATCATATCCCACACGTGCTCAATTGGGGATAAGTGGTGGCCATGGTAACAATGTGACATCATTATGTTGAAAGAAGTCTATTGTGACTCTTGCAACATGTGGTCGGGCATTATCTTGTTGGAAAGTTGGATCTGCCAGGGTGTCAAGATAGGATAAAAGATGGGGTTCTAGAACTTCGTGGATATAACGCTGCTCGTTCATGTTACCTCTGATGAAGATTAAAGGTGACCTGGAACCATAAGCTATAGCACCCCAAACCATAACTCCAACAGTGTGATGAAGATGTCTTTCAACAAAAAACTGTGGATTCCTCCTTTCACCACGTCGCCTTCTAACCCTGGCACGACCATCGTGCATGCCTAAACAAAATCGAGACTCGTCACTAAAGACAATACTGTCCCATTTCTGATCCCAGAGTGACCGTTGTCTGCACCACTCAAGGCGATTACGTCGGTGTTCTCGAGTTAAAGGGAGGACCAAGTGTGGCCGGTATGAAAACAAGCCAAAACTTTTCATTCGTCGGTAAACACTTCGCATGCCAATAGGTCTTCCGTGTTCTGCAAACCATTCATTTGCAATGGACCTGGTAGTGGAGAAACGGTCCCTTAAGGCCAATAATCTTAGGCGGCGATCTTCACGGTCTGTTGTTCTACGCCGGCGTCCAGTGCCACTTGCTCTTTGCGTACGGCCTTCTCGAAGCCATGCCCGACAACACCTAACCACAGTGTCTATACTTCTTTGCACTCTAACTGCAATTGCCCGAAAAGAAAGTCCAGCTTCCCGAAGTCCCACTATACGGCCCCTATCAAACTCACTAAGTTGACGAAATCGTACAGGTCTCCGTACTCTAGGCATCGTAGCCTATCGTAAAGGATGTCAAGAACCAAAATCCGCCAACGTTGATTCTTTACTGCGGCTGAAATATTCATTTTTAGAGCGTTAGTGAATTAAAAAAAAAGCAGTATAAAAACCGGAATGTCCAACTGATAAGGCTGAAAATTTTTTCACTGGTTATTTACAGTAAGATAAATACATTCACCAACTTTTATTAAAATAAAACCATTTAAACTGGGTGTTCGGATTTATATGTCACTTAGTATATTTAAGCTTTGATTTATAGTGTTTTTCCATACACCGTGATTCTTTGTACTATTAAAAGAGAAGCCCTTTGAGAATTGTTCAAAAATCCCTAAGTTTTGAAGATACCATAGCGTACAAGTTTATTCAAAATAACGTTTTTCATTTGAAAAACACTTTTAAGTCTACAAAAACATTTCACAATGATTGACCAGGCAATATTTTCCCATCTGACAGAAAAATATTCTGATTTGGACTTTTTGCATAATTTTATTAAAAAGGGACTCCTTTCAACAAATCTGCGTGTTGTCAGACCCCAAATTAGTCAAAGTGCAAACATTTTTGTTTCTGCTAGAATCAAAGTGCGAAATATGCCATTTTTGAACCCGAAAAACCATATGAAAAAACTAAAATTTTGATATTGTCAATGTTCCCAAATATTATTCAAACATCTATTAACAACATATTAAATGGCTCTCCACCTCGTGCTCTCGCAAAGGTTAACAATAACAATGTGTTCTGAAATGTCTTGCTATTTTGTTAATGGATGTCTGAAGAATATATAGGAACATCAGCAACATCAACATTTACATCTTTTTGTAATGTTTTCCGGGATCGAAGATGGCATACATTTTTCTAATGCTTATATTCTGGAAATAATCAACTTTAGTTAAAACCTCTAAACCACATTTTTCGTTAAAAATGACCTAAAATACCTAAAACACGCTTTGACCGAAGCCAAAACTATAAAAGAGTAAATTTTTGTTTAAAAAAATTGTTGAAAAATGTGTTGACTCAACTTTGAGTTACTTCTCCCATTAGGTGTGAATACTATTTTGTTAGTACGTGGAGCTCCAATCACCTGCTTCATATACTACCAGACCCTTCACATTCATCAGTATCATTGCTTCGGTTTCATCCAGCAATTGTCCGGTATCTCATCATTTTCGACCTTATATCGTAAAATGACTGCGTAGTTTTTAAAAAGAAATTATTATTGAATATGTCTAAAAGTTATGGATAAAAAGACTTCCGATGGCTCTATCAACGCCAGAATACTGCACGAGAAAAAACAAAGGAAACACAACGTAAAAGATTTAAAAATGAAGTATATTGTATTTCTAAATTGTTAAGTGCCATATAAACTGGCACATATTAAAAGCGACTATTCAGAAAAATGGCTATACCAAAAACTTGTAGATTGTAGATGGTGAAGCTCTTTCATCATATACCGGCCGTATATCGAATAAAGTGAAGCCTATTAAAAGTCATCTTCTATTTTTTACTGTGAAATTTTGTACAAGAAGTTGTATTATTTGATCACATATACGCCCAAACTTGATTTGTAGCGGATGCTGAGATTACGCCATGACAAATACGGCAGGAGACAGAAGTGATATCATCTTATTTATGTATTGTTATAGTTTCGAATATTGGTCCTAAATGACTACTAAAGATCATCATTATTCACAGCTTATAAATATCAGTCCACGGGCAGAGAGCTTTAGATGTCTGTTGTCTTTTTTCATTTTACTTGGAACCATTCCGTAAACTAAAATGATAACGCAAGCGCCAGCGGAATAGTGTTAACTTATTCTAAAAGTCGCCACTAAACATTACATCGAAATGATAAATTGCTTGCTTTGGTTAAGCCGTTCTAATTTTGGCGTTGAATCACGGTTTTTAATAGACATTACCAGTTTCGGGGCTTATCAAACGATTCAGATCACTGGGAAGGAGCGAGTGAATCTGTTACGGGTTATTGATAGTTTATATCATCATCAATCACCTCGAAGCTACATCAGTAGCGCTTCATTAATAAACTAACGGAAACAGTCAATCAAAATGAAAAATTTTCTGATTGTGTCCTGCCCTATTCGTTATCTGTCACAAAGATGCGTAGGACTTTTGATCTTGGTTAAGGTCGGGTAGGGTGAATCAGTAGGTAGGTGTGGTTGCCTTGATGCTAAAGTCAGGGCGAAAGGAACGAAGAAGGCAGAGGTAGAGCATGGAATAGAAGGTACGTTGGTGGATATGCCTCTCTACTAATTTGGCATTTATTAGCTAGATATTGCAGAACCGTTGGGAAAATTGTTTTCGGTCCTAGATTACAAATTGGGAATAACCGAGTTCGACAAGAACCCGGCACGAATTTATCAATTTGGTATTAAGGTATCTGTACCAAATAAGGCCACATTAACGTTTGAATAGCTGTAACTGCGTAAATATTTGCGAAACGACCTTGAAACTTTAAAGGTATTATTGTAGATATGTTTATTACACAAGCTACATCGGAGGACTCACAGACCTTTTCTTTTCATATAAAAAAAATATATTTTTCGAAACACTACCGTTGGCCTTATTAGGAACCCATGTATCCAAATAAGGCCACCATCTGGTTTTCAATAAAACCACAATCAAAATGTAAATCAAGACTGTATAATAAACGAAGCTATATTTCTAATTAAACAAAATTAAAAAAACACTTAATTCTAGACAGATTTAAATAAAAAAAGTCAACTTGTTTAAAGAAAATCATACAGAATCTTAGATTTTGCCTTCGCAATGATGACAAACAAATGATACTTTATCACGTCTACACAAGCCTACACATTCCTGATGGACATATCGTAAGCATACTACACACAGACGCATGTCACGTACTTCATTCTTATCGCATATGAAACAGTACCAGTTTTCGTCTTTATTCTTTCGGGACCTTTGCTTTTAACGGTTTCAGACTCACTAGATTTTTTTATTGTTTTATCTAAGCCGGATGGACCTGGATTTGGGTCTTTAAACAAATCCCTTAGGACGATTTGCGCAGTAGAATTGATGGCTTTTCGTCTTTTTGTGGTGTTGGCCTTCCATTCGGGTGTGGGAAGTACTTCCCTAAAACTTAGATCCAATTGATCACTGTCTATTTGGCCAGTCACAAGATTTGTTGTTTCAAGAACTGCAAACTTTTGAGTCGAGTTTATTTCTTTTTCATTCGAAGTAGCTGTTATCTGTAACATTGAAGTTCCGTTGGCCATCAGTAGTGCAAGGGGTATGTCATCAGATTCTGTAATGCTGACATCATGGTTTTCCTCATTCTCCTCCTGAACATCTGTAGCTGCCGTATTTGAATCGGGCCTCTCTGACATTAAACTAGGTGTAAATGCAGTCTCCGGGATCGCAGCTGGGTCGAGTGGGTATATTCCTGTTGCGCGAAATCCTGACTGAAGATTTTCAGAAGACATGGCACTTGGATACACTTTCCTCAAAATTTATCCAAATCTTGCACGATTCAACTTCCTGCCAGGACATCGCTTGTAATGGTTAAGTATTTCATTTTCCCAATGATATTCGAAACTGCGGAAAACACATTTATCCAGCGGTTGCAGCACGCGTGTCGTGTTACTCGGAAGACACAATAAAGTGATGTGATGTTTTTCGGCGGCGTCAACAATAGTTGCATCCAAATGAGAAGAGGCACCATCAAAAATGAGAAGAATATCTCCTGGTGGCTTATAGTTTGCTAGATGGTCTAGCCATTTAACAAACACTGCTGCCGTCATACTTCCTTTTTGGGTCATTTCAATTACTGTTCCGGTTGGCATATTGTCACCACATTCATCCTTTTAAAGTTTTCCCTTGAACAGGACCATTGGTGGTATTGCCTGTCCAATAGCATTTCCACATGCAACTATTGTGGAATTTTCTGCGTGCTCATTAGCTACATAGTGAACACGTCTTTCATCTTTCCTCGCCAACACATTTGGTTGGCGGTGGATGGTGAGTCTGCACCCCTTCTCATCTACATTGGAGATACGATGGGGCTGATTGATTAGGTTTAGTCTAATCAGAAAACTCTCTAGTTTTTTGAAGTAGTCGTTTACAATGTACTTATTTACTTTCTGTGCCCTAGCTGGATTTAAAACCTGTGCTTTCCTTTGGTGAATATTTTCATGTCTGTCCAAAAACAACTTCAACCATTTTCTACCTGCCATTCCACTATTTTCATTATATATGTGACGAATTTTTTTGTCATTAACATAGGAAAAGACGGATTTTCGCAAAATCTTTGGTGTAAGGGGCATTTCTATATCCTATATGCTCAAGCATAGTTCATCTTCCTGCTCTCTAGACAAAATTGTACGAGTACCAAGTTTTCTTTCTCGCACACCTGTACGAACATGATTGCGAAGTGTTCTTCGTGGAATTTGGTATTCTTTGGATGCACGATTTACCGACGTTCCACTGTTTATACTATCCAGTGCTTGTACAAGCGCTTCGGTTGACCACAGCGCCCTTTTCTTAAAGGGCATATTTCGACTATAGTCTCTGAAAAAAAAAACATCTTAATTTAAGACATCTGCCGTAATGCCCAGCGTGTTCCTAATAAGGCCAAGTGGCCGTAGTGGGAACCGTTTATCATGCCCTTATTAGGCACATATAACCTTAAACATACAATTTATAAAATACAAAATATTTAAAACCTGGCGACGACAAATAACTAGCTGTATATGTTCTATAGACTTACCTGATTGAACTGACAACAGATTCCGCAAAAAGAAGCAGACAACATGAAAAATCGAAGACAAATTTAAAGTAGTAATTTTGTAAGGCACGTATTGAAAGTCGACACTGGCCAACTGCGCCATCTAGCGCCTCTCCACGCCTGCTACATTTATGGGTGCTAACTCATCTCAATGAATGTATAGAACTGTAGAAATCTTTAATTCTAGATGTAACTTGTGTCTGTAAAATCGACGCATGGCCTTATAAGGAGCTTGGCCTTATTTGGTACAGGTACCTTATTTCTACTCATTTTCATTCGATCGAAACCGACCTCCAGTTTCCAAGAAATATGTAATTCGACATGTTACAGAAAAACAATAAGTTTCAATTATTGACGCATCACCACGATGATGCGGCGACGTTAGTATAATTAATGTTCGCGCGTTATTCCAAGGCTGACATTTCGAGGGCAGATCTTGTTGATGACGATAGATGAATAAATTCTGAGCTATTCTATCCACTTAGGGTGAACCCTGAGGTAGCGGAAGCCATAATAGAAATTGTCGCACGCAGGGATGCGTGCCTGGACTGTGTACAGCAACATGTGAGCTGTTCATTAACTGCAAGTGGCAATACTCTATCCTCTAGGTTCAAAGATGGGAGAGGAGTGCATGCTGGCAGATATTCACATTGAAGCAAAGAACTCAGAAGTACTCTGACAGAGGCTCCCAGTGATATCTTGCTCTTCGGTGTAGGTCTGACCAAGTAGGTCAATTGTAAATAGAAATCAGATAAACCGAGCAGCAGCTGAAGGCCAAAAGGCCAGACAACGTACGGACAACATCAACCCACTATTGCAGATCTACACGACCAGCATGGACATTAACGCGTATTCATCCTCAATGGCAGAGCTTTAGGAGTGACGCTAAAGTCCTGAGCTGGACTCAAGTGGTCACTTGCCATTCAGATGACGACTGGTTTAGCACTTTGCCGTAGCTGAATCTCATTAGTCCATCTATGAATTACTTTGCTGCGGTGCTATCAGTAAAAAAGTGAGCTAACTAAAAATCAGCACCTATCCAACTTTTTCTTGCCCAGAAGTCTGATGGATCAACACGTTTGATCACTTACCTCAAGATACTTTGTCTGTTCATAGAGGTATAACGCTTAAGTCTAGGCTATTGAACTGGGTTCAGACTTCTCCGTAGAGATACTTTCTTAACGAATCTTGATTTGGAATATGCAGGGATTTTGGTACCCGTTAGAGAGAGTCATAGAATATATTTCAGACTCATATTCCAGGGATAGCTCTTCCAATACAATGCTGTACCAGCATTTTGTGAAGTTAGCATTGTTTATTATTCGTTCTACAGATGAGGATGGTCGTACTGTTCTAAGTTAGTGCTAACAATATTATTTTAATTTACTATTAACTATTTTTCAAAATGTGCGAGGCAATAAAACAGTTGAGCAATAGACACTACTTCCTGCAGCTATTGTTAACAAATCGATGCATGTTTGGTATATTTTTACAAAAATAACCAACTAGGTGTAAGGTGGAGACGGGTGCAAATGATTTGATTTTTCAAAAATAGTTCTTCTTTATAATCATTTGTATTAACATAAATATGGTATGCTGAGATGGATAGAGGGAAGCACTTGACCAAACATGATTGCTGTATGGTTGTAGAGTTAGTAAATATGCAGTTTCTCAGCTGAAATATCTAAACGCAAAAATTCAAACTTTTAGTTATTTCCAGGACAGAAATGACCCTCATGGACCCTGGTTTTTTACTAAACTTTCTTTTTCCGAACCAAAAGCAACTAGCAAAACAATGGGACAAATTGATGACAATTTATACGAAACCTTGAGCTTGTTTTACTACGCTCGATTTTTCCTTATTTGCTTTGTATAGTTTTGAGAGGATGAGTTACTTTCATCTGCTGCATGCATAGAAAGTCGACACATGTACGTTTTTTTTTTTTCGTATTTGATGTAAAATTATTATAGAGAATGGTTTTAAGAAATGCTTAATAACCATCTCTTCGGTATGCCATTCCACAGAACATGTATATTCCGAAGATGTTTTACGTACAATGTTATCAGGACTTACAACTCTGTCAACCAGGTACTCAAGTCCATAAGCTTACCTGTTTTTAAAATTAAATACAAATCTGCTCTTTTGGAATTGCCTTTTTAAAAATCCCTGATGATTAGCCGACTGATTTTGTAGCTTTTGTAAGTTGTCCATGCTTTATACATTCTGTAATTGTTCATTGTTTTCTTTTTATTTTTCTGTACTGTACTATTGTCCTTATTATTATTATTATTTTTTCACTTCGTTTTTGAGGTTAAGTGGTAGAGTAGCCATGTGGCTATACTTCGCCTCAATTCGAAGGTTTCAATAAAGACATTTATTATTATTATTATTATTATTATTATTATATTCATAAGTATAGTTCTGTATACTTCTTTCTAGCTTGTATATGTATAACTCATTAAATACACAGAAAGTCAAGCAATTTTGCGAAAACTTAGATGAAAAACAAAGGACAATGGTGGGCATGTCCTTGTGGAGATAAAGGAACAGGAGCAGAAATAGTAGGATTGGAAACACGAGCGACGTACGTTTTTGCTTATTGGTTTCATCAGGCCTCAATGCATCAAAAACACCGAAGTGGAAACGTATGCCCATCACATCTGGCTATGTGTGTAACCTGAATGAAAACAGGGATCGAAAGGGAAATAGTACAAGCCACCAACAAGAGAGCAGGCACATTTGTGGCTTCGGTCAGGAGACGTCGTGTTTACGGGGCATCAACTAACGTCGCCAGCTAGATACCTGCCGAAGTACTTCAAGTACAAAGAAAGACAAGTAGTTTTGTGGAAACTTATTTAATTGATCCTGTGGTTGGTTTGTTCTTTAAAGTTGAAACTTAGATTGTCAATAAAACGAGAATATATAACTTATATATTACTGCTAATTTCCACGATTGTTCGATCAACAGGTTAAGTTAGTATAGTCTTCTAAGGGTGGGTTTCACCAAGGTTGTCAAATCAACAGTCCGTTATTCTCCACCTATAGGGTAACAGTCTGTTAAATACAACGAATGAGCTTAAAGTTCCAATCAACAAATTTTAACAACCAATAGCTATGAAATGTTGAAAACAAAATACTGTCAGAGTATGAGATGACATCTTGTCATTGAAACATCACCAGCTTATTGAGTATTAAGGAATTACATATGATTCAGTCATAATTTAAAGAAATGTTTGACTTTTGAATTACATTCATGTTTTAATTACTATTGTTGATTTTTTATTCATGTTTATATTATTTTCTTCAATTGATATGCAATTTTACTGATTTAACATCACCTCCCGTGTTTTTTCCTATAAACCTCCTGCAGATAGCCATTAAACACCTACTTGATGACAGGCTCTACCAAAAAGTTCATAGATATTGCTCGTTTCCAAACATTCATTCATTTACTTGCCGTTCGTCAGAACCATTATGGCACCTTAGATTGATATTCCCACAAAACCATTCAGGTCTTTTGATATCCATACATCCATAAAGTTGAATATTTTTCGTTATTCAGGAACTGAACAAACATCCACACTATATTCACAGAGATTAAGAAATTCCCAAATATGTGCCTTAAAGCTACCAGCAAGCCTAAAACCTGCAAAAAAACTACAAATTTGACATATTTTTCTTTTTTCAAGATTACACATTCTAGGTTATATTTATATTAGACATTATTTGAATACAGCTGATTATTGCATTTCAAGACTCATCGAGTGACACATGTGTGGGGTCTGTCAACCCTTGGTCCCAGTCACAAAGCATATACTCTGAAGAAGGTTTAATTCCATGCTATTCAATGACAACAAGGTGACTTGTGTGGTTGTCAGTGGCCATTTTGCGAGGGTGCGACAGGGTTGCCAGATTGTGCATTAATATCCCGTTTCGCCCTCCTGGTCCCAGTGGAGTAAGTTCCTCCAACTTTTGAAATATACTCTACTATGCTTTATAAGACTATTCGTGACATCCTTCCCAAAATCATTGCACAACACTTGAAAAAATGCAAATGAAAATTTAAAATTGTTTCCATGACGCCGCAATATAGCTCCGTCGGTACCTTGGGTTATACACCTTGACAGTAGGGATGTTCGATACGATCCTATGTTTAGAAGTATCAATGCGTTTCGCGAGTATCGTAATCTTTCGATCCGGACTGTGTCAGAAAGAGTGACTGCCATTTGGCTGCGACATTACCATGCCAAATCAGACATATCTTTCATCATTTTCAAAGAAATTGTACAAAATCTTCAAATTTGTGAAGTTAGCGAGATTCACTTCATACGTTGTTACCAGACATGCCCAAACTATCAGGTGCTGCCGTGATATTCATCCCGACCACTGCATCCCCACGGCTAGGCGACCTGTATGTTAATTTTGTATTGATAGGGCAGCGGGTTATGCTATAAATCATATGTCACAGTGTTTGTGCACTGACTGCAACGGTTAGGTGACACCAAAAATATTGCCATAAATAGGAGATCTTTCCCATTCCGGATCGAACAATCTACCAAAGATGCTTATAATCATGATACCTATTAAATTTTCACAAAAAAATTCAAAACCAGCAAATGTAAGAGATACATTTCGCACCCTCCACCACGGGACGTGATCGTCATTAGACTTGGCAACCCTGCGAGTGACAGATAGATATCCCCGCCAGTCAAAACAAGTCAAACAATGAACATTACTAGTTTTTTTGATTTTTGGACTTAAAAGCCATTATCTGTGAAACATTTTTCATAATTTTTTGTCTAAGCCTATAGTAATTGCATTATGCACCAGGGAGATGTAGGGATTGACACGTCTCACACGTATTATCTGTGTTTCAGGATGGAGAGGACATACTGTTTTTATTGCTTTGAAGAAATTCGTTAACCCACGTAAAGGAAGATGAGGAATTGGTTGGAATGTATTTTATATTCTATTTTCTTGCAAAATACACACAAATCCACACTATTCAACAGGTATGTAATGATAACCTTCAGTATATTGAAGTTGGTAAATTCGAGAGTGCCATCCATTAACGTTCAAATCTGCTGCCAAATTTAACAGCTAGAAAATCGACCTACTATTTGCCGCATTCCCATTCGCTGAGGGGGATAACGGATTGTTAAATGTAAACCTAAAACATATATCAAAACACATGAAAGTTGTCTTGTTTTTTCTGTACAAAACCTTCATGTTGGAATCAAAAAGTGGTCTTGTTTATAATACAGTCGAATTTTCACGATTTTATTCAATATCTCAATAGGAATCACTAATATTCTGAGACCTTTTACAGCTTCTGTCAAATTGCATTTCGATAAGGTATTTTCCCATTGGTCCATAATATTAATGTTGGTGAAATCGGCCCTAAGTATTCTATATTTGACATACAGTGAGAATTTGCCAGGAATTGTATACGAATCATTTCGCGGATCTCAATACTTGATTTATTACAGCTTAATTTATTTATGAAAATCATTTATAACAAATTAAGACCAGTCATGTATATTGATAATCATATTAACTTGTAAATTACCTAGAAAATTACTATAATATTGGTTCTATGCATAGGTAACGAGTAACATAATTAGTTCATAAAAACCAATTAGCTGTAATAAAGTCGCAATTATTATATTGGAGAAAATATATTTTTGGTATTGGTTTTTACATTTTTTTAAGAATTCCGTCAAAATGAAAATAGCTATCAATTCAATAATTAAATTACCTCTTGATGACTTTACCTTTCCACCCGACATTCTTATCTTGGTGATAGCAGAATAATGCCATCCTGTAATCTCCTTGAAATAGTACTTTAGTTTGGCCATGGTTCATACAGGTGTATGAAATTCTTGGGGGTTCAAGAACTTTTAATTTTGCTGGCTGGGGGAAGATACGCCCTCTATGAGAGTGCTACAGATGCTGAAAGTTATGAAAGCGATGCGCTATAGGTATATCAAGCGGTAGCGAGTTGTGGAGACAGGTTTCAATACTGCACAGTACCTTACGAGGCATGGATGCTATGGAAACTATCTAAGGCGGATAGGATAGAGATACCTCTGAGCATCCAGTCGAATGCAGTCGATGGGTTGCCTATCAGGAATAACTGGTAGTGACGCTCAGCGAGAGGCTCACTGCTGACAATTTTACCACGGATGTGGCAAGATTAACTAAGTTGAAATTCAACAAATAGCCCAAAAAAAGGAATTGTAATAGCATACGAAGCTTATAGAAATATCAATGTTTGAAAAACTGATCGTATGTTAAACTTGATACAAGAACAAAGGTCTCGGGTTGCAGAAGCAATGCAAATAATTTATGTCAGAAAGGAATTTTGTATTTTGTTCATGTCAACATTCTGAAAATATACTAAGTGACATATAAATCCGAACACCCAGTTTAAATGGTTTTATTTTAATAAAAGTTGGTGAATGTATTTATCTTACTGTAAATAACAAGTGAAAAAATTTTCAGCCTTATCAGTTGGACATTCCGGTTTTTATACTGCTTTTTTTAATTCACTAACGATCTAAAAATGAATATTTCAGCCGCACTAAAGAATCAACGTTGGCGGATTTTGGTTCTTGACATCCTTTACGATCGGTTACGATGCCTAGAGTACGGAGACCTGTACGATTTCGTCAACTTAGTGAGTTTGATAGGGGCCGTATAGTGGGACTTCGGGAAGCTGGACTTTCTTTTCGGGCAATTGCAGTTAGAGTGCAAAGAAGTGTAGACACTGTGGTTAGGTGTTGTCAGGCATGGCTTCGAGAAGGCCGTACGCAAAGAGCAAGGGGCACTGGACGCCGCCGTAGAACAACAGACCGTGAAGATCGCCGCCTAAGATTATTGGCCTTAAGGGACCGTTTCTCCACTACCAGGTATATTGCAAATGAATGGTTTGCAGAACACGGAAGACCTATTGGCATGCGAAGTGTTTTCCGACGAATTAGAAGTTTTGGCTTGTTTTCATACCGGCCACACTGGGTCCTCCCTTTAACTCGAGAACACCGACGTAATCGCCTTGAGTGGTGCAGACAGCGGTCACTCTGGGATCAGGAATGGAACAGTATTGTCTTTAGTGACGAGTCTCGATTTTGTTTAGACATGCACGATGGTCGTGCCAGGGTTAGAAGGCGACGTGGTGAAAGGAGGAATTCTCAGTTTTTTGTTGAAAGACATGTTCATCACACTGTTGGAGTTATGGTTTGGGGTGCTATAGCTTATGGTTCCAGGTCACCTTTAATCTTCATCAGAGGTAACATGAACGCGCAGCGTTATATCCACGAAGTTCTAGAACCCCATCTTTTACCCTATCTTGACACCCTGGCAGATCCAACTTTCCAACAAGATAATGCCCGACCACATGTTGCAAGAGTCACAATAGACTTCTTTCAACATAATGATGTCACATTGTTACCATGCCCACCAAGATCTCCCGACATATCCCCAATTGAACACGTGTGGGATATGATGGGTAGGAGATTGCTCAATTTGCAACGTCCTCCTCAGACTCTAGAAGCACTTCGAGAGGAGTTGGTGGTTGCCTGGAGTGAGATACCACAGGAGGATATTGACCACCTGATCAGAAGCATGCCTAGGCGCGTTGGAGAATGCGTAGCACAACAGGGTGCATCCACACAGTATTAAAGGTCAAAGGGCTTTAAAGCAGTGCTATCATTTTGAAATTTTTATCATTTACTTATTATGCTTCATTAAGTACTTATACAAAATTTTAATAAAATAAAACCATTTAAACTGGGTGTTCGGATTTATATGTCACTTAGTATATTTATCTTATTCATTAGGACGCACTCAAAGTATGGCAATTCAAATATATTACAATATAATTGAAAACCTTTACTTACAACGTTGAAATCCTCTTCCAAGACATGCAATCCAAAAACAAAGAACGAGAAGAACGATATTAGTGGACAACTTCAATAACGCACAGGTTACAAATTAAAATAGACATCAGTATAAAACACCTGAAAGCTTTAGGATTCTATATGAAATACATTTTTGAAAAGAGAGATACTTGGGGTTGATGTCAGTTAGAATGGCAAATCGGCATGGTCTAACCACGGTGACAAACATTTGGGAAGCTCTAATAGCTGGGCAATGTTTCCAAGATCAAATGAAATTTGAAACATACTGGCTAGTTACCGAAGAGTTTTAAGAAAATTCGCTGGTTCCGATTTCAAAATTTAACGATAAGCTCGTGAGCTTTGTCCATTAACATTTTCACATGTTATTGGATTTTATGAGAAAGCAGAACAAAAAAAAATGTTTGAAAACGGATCCTAGGAAGCCTGGCCAACATTAAAACGTTACTGCAAAATTGGAAAATATACTAAGTGACATATAAATCCGAACACCCAGTTTAAATGGTTTTATTTTAATAAAAGTTGGTGAATGTATTTATCTTACTGTAAATAACAAGTTTTCAGCCTTATCAGTTGGACATTCCGGTTTTTATACTGCTTTTTTTTAATACACTAACGCTCTAAAAATGAATATTTCAGCCGCAGTAAAGAATCAACGTTGGCGGATTTTGGTTCTTGACATCCTTTACGATCGGTTACGATGCCTAGAGTACGGAGACCTGTACGATTTCGTCAACTTAGTGAGTTTGATAGGGGCCGTATAGTGGGACTTCGGGGAGCTGGACTTTCTTTTCGGGCAATTGCAGTTAGAGTGCAAAGAAGTGTAGACACTGTGGTTAGGTGTTGTCAGGCATGGCTTCGAGAAGGCCGTACGCAAAGAGCAAGGGGCACTGGACGCCGCCGTAGAACAACAGACCGTGAAGATCGCCGCCTAAGATTATTGGCCTTAAGGGACCGTTTCTCCACTACCAGGTCCATTGCAAATGAATGGTTTGCAGAACACGGAAGACCTATTGGCATGCGAAGTGTTTTCCGACGAATGAGAAGTTTTGGCTTGTTTTCATACCGGCCACACTGGGTCCTCCCTTTAACTCGAGAACACCGACGTAATCGCCTTGAGTGGTGCAGACAACGGTCACTCTGGGATCAGGAATGGAACAGTATTGTCTTTAGTGACGAGTCTCGATTTTGTTTAGACATGCACGATGGTCGTGGCAGGGTTAGAAGGCGACGTGGTGAAAGGAGGAATCCTCAGTTTTTTGTTGAAAGACATGTTCATCACACTGTTGGGGTTATGGTTTGGGGTGCTATAGCTTATGGTTCCAGGTCACCTTTAGTCTTCATCAGAGGTAACATGAACGTGCAGCATTATATCCACGAAGTTCTAGAACCCCATCTTTTACCCTATCTTGACACCCTGGCAGATCCAACTTTACAACAAGATAATGCCCGACCACATGTTGCAAGAGTCACAATAGACTTCTTTCAACATAATGATGTCACATTGTTACCATGGCCACCAAGATCTCCCGACTTATCCCCAATTGAGCACGTGTGGGATATGATGGGTAGGAGATTGCTCAATTTGCAACGTCCTCCTCAGACTCTAGAAGCACTTCGAGAGGAGTTGGTGGTTGCCTGGAATGAGATACCACAGGAGGATATTGACCACCTGGTCAGAAGCATGCCTAGGCGCGTTGGAGAATGCGTAGCACAACAGGGTGCATCCACACAGTATTAAAGGTCAAAGGGCTTTAAAGCAGTGCTATCATGTTGAAATTTTTATCATTTACTTATTATGCTTCATTAAGTACTTATACAAAATTTTATTAAAATAAAACCATTTAAACTGGGTGTTCGGATTTATATGTCACTTAGTATAATACTCTTCCAATTTTGTTGCTGCTAAGCGTGTTATTTGTAGTTGGTCGATATTAATGCAGCACGTTTGCTCAAATACTTTTTTTTTGCTTCGTTGGTCTTTACGAACGCCACTGCTCAGCTTGCAAACGTTGCTGTAAGACTGTCGATAACCCTAGGCAGTTTAATTGCCCGACCTGTAATAACATCGATACAGAATATGTAATTAATTATCATGCTTTTACATCAAATGTATTTACAAATAACAATAAATAATATTTAATTAAGATTTTAAACGAATTGATATGTAAAGTAAATGGCATAAATAATGCACAAATACATTGTTCACTATCCATAAATAGCAATTTGTTTTAATTCGCATTCACAAATGAAAGCATTAAAATATTCATGGTATCCGCCAAATAATTACGGAATTTATTTATGAATACGTAATATCAATAATTCAGCTCAGTGCACTTTTTGTATGCGCATATATAAATTTGAAAATTGTGGGACGCAGGGAAAAAAACGAGTGACCGTTGTCATTTCGGTTTAATTAAGCTGAAATCAATATTCAAAACCGTTTCTGGAGCGTGTGATTTACTTTACTAGTATGAACTGTCCATTAAACTAGTCAAAATCTGACGTGTCTAGATGACGTCATTGGAAAACTACGTAATAGCTGCATGTATAAGTCAACGCCAAACAAAGTGGCGTGCACGTCATCACGATAAAAATTCCCCGACCTAATGCCTAGGTTTCTATCACAAACAATTGCTCTATTGCAGTTTCATATTAATGTGATATATAAATTGTAAAATGGTCATTACTCTCTTATTATGGTTAATAGTCATATAAACATTGTTATTAAAATATCACATAAGTTGCTTTCTGATAAATTTAGACGCATTATGCGAAATAAAATGTTTTGCAAACGCTCCAATCACTTATCGACATGTAAACGCACTAAACCGATTTCGCAGCGTTGACACATTGTCACCTTGAAACTTATTTAAACTGGGAACTGACATTTGTATTAATTTTGACACTGAATCAATTTGTGGCATTTCAAATCTTTATAAATCCTTTGGCCCCGCATACTGTAAATCAACAACTGTTTGTTTCAAAACAAAATTATTCATTTTACGAGTAGATAAAGGCAATTTTGGTATATAAAGATGCCCAAACAGTTAAATAGTCGGTGTAAGGAACTCGTGGCCTCGTTAATGCACTACTTTGAGCAAGAAAGGGACAACAACGGGCCTTTGTTGCCTTTAAATGCTGTTCAAGAGGTAGGTTACTAATAATTATATGTAATGTATATTAATAATAGTGAAATTTTATTTCATTTTTTGTAGCGTGTTGCTGCTTTAAAAATTAGTTTAAGGACAGTTAGTCGTATTTCCGAGGGTGTGAAAAGTGATGCAAATTTAGAATCGCCCAAGAAAAAGCGGAGTTATATTAAACGTCTAACCAACACAGCGACATTGGATACAAGTGCCATTCGAGAAGTGATCTATAATATGTATCACAAAAGTAAGACCTTATTATAATAACTTATCAGAAATTTGCATTAATTTGTTAACTAAATTATAATGTCATATTACACATGGTTTCAGAAGAACAAGTTACGATACAAACTTTATGGTCTCGATTAAGAGATAGGGCATTATTTGATGGTAGTGCCGCGGTTGCTTAGAGATCTTGGATTTAAGTGGCTTAAGGACAATCCGCGACGAGGGCTCATGGAACTACCAAGTATAGCTTTGAAAAGGGTGGAATTTCTAAGGCAATGCAATCAAGCCAAGGTTGAGGCCTTATACCAGTTTGTCTTCCTCGATGAAACTTGGATATTTCAAAATGGGACCATAGGTCGCTCTTGGCAAAATGGAAACCAAAAAAGCGTGAAAGCTATTAAAACAGATGGTAAAAGGTATGTACTTTTACACAATTTGCACTATAAAATTTAAAACTAATATATTTTAGATACATTATATTACATGCTGGAAATGAAAATGGGTTTATTGAGGGTAGTGAAGCGATATTTTCTTCGAAAACAAAATTGAGCGATTACCATGGAGAGATGAACCAGGACAATTTTTTGAAATGGTTTCAACATCAGTTATTAGAAAAATTGGAGAGTCCATCTATGATTATACTGGATAACGCCCCTTATCACAGCATGATATTGAACAAAGTGCCCAACAATGCATGGACAAAAAAAAATATCCAAGACTGGTTGACAAATCAAAACATACCATTTTTAAACACAATGTTTAAAACAGAGCTATTGAGTATTGTTGCTCGGTACATAATGCTTCTTAATTATATATATTTTGGTCGACAGTTTATATTTCTTTTGTTTATTCCTATTCTTAAAATAACTGCTTTTTTAGAAACAAACCACCTAAAATATACGTGATTGATGAATTGGCGGAACAACATGGGCACAAAGTTCTTCGTCTGCCTCCTTACCATTGTATATTTAACCCTATTGAGTTAATTTGGGGCATAGCAAAAGGTTACTATAACATACATATTGGTAGAGTTGGTAACAGTGAAAAAGACTGTTTGGATATGTGGAACGAGGCTCTACAAACGGTTACCCCAGACATGTGGAAAAATAGTGTTCGACATACTGAGCAAGAAATTTTTGAATGGTATGAAAGAGAACGAATTTTTGATCGACCAGACATCGAACCTTTAATAATCAACTTTGAGAGTGATGAAGATTCAGATTCAGACAGCGCTGAAGAAAGAAACTCCGACTAACTTTATTGTACAGAAAAAGCTTACACCAGTAGCTTACCTAATTTTAGAATGCATTTTTCTGTATGAATTCTGTAAAATAAATACCATGCATAAAATTTGGAGGACCCCATTTGGATTTTTATTCAGTACCTTTAAGCTATCAATTAAATATGGTAGTTTCATAGTGTCATCTGATCAATAATTGTCATACTTAATGATTATGCAAGTACAGATCTATAATTTTATTATACTATTATTTTTGTTCTCATTTGAGGTTAATATTGCTTATAAACCTAGATATGTAAATAATAAATTTTATTATATTACAAAAAGTTTGGCAACAATGTAAATTTTTCAACACACCCACCTTGATGACGTGCACGCCACTTTGTTTGGCGTTGACTATAAATATGGTTTGTCCAAAAGGCTTGCGGTGGTGTTGTCGCTAACATACCGCTACATGAGAAATATTTATATATTTTAGTAGTATATAAGCAATAGAAAAGTTGTGAATCGAAGTTCGAATATTATTGCGAGCTTAATACTCCCATCGTTTAGGTAGTCGTAGATTCAGAGGTGGTGAAAATAAGATCACTGGAACAAAGTGTTACAACGTTGCATAGATTCCTGCTCATCTTTAGATATTATTTGGAAGGGACGAAAATTGTAGCTTAAAAGCTGTACTCGTATGCGGTAAATTGTTCCATATTCAGTGTCATTGGAAGACCTGGTATTATTAAGGAACAGTTGATCTCAGTGCTACTATTCACCTGTAAGGCATAATAAGTCACATATATTTTCCCTACATCTGCCACGAGAACAAACATTTGATAGTTTTTCTTTGTATAGTTTGAGGTCAAAGATTCATCGTACCTAAGTGAACCTACAGAATCACGATTTGATTTCGCCTTTTGACACGATCCCTTTTCTTTCAATACCTCCAACGAAGGCGTAGGAAGAATATAGTTGTACTAAAACGCATGAGTTGGCAGTTAACCAAAGACTGATTTATTTGAGAAAGACACAGAATGAGTACAGAGTGTCACATGGGTGACGCTAGATGGCGCAAACATTTACATTTTTGATATCAATCACAACACCCCCACTATATCAAAAATTCCCAATAAACTAAAAAATTCTGTTTACATTTTGATTGCACCTTAACATATAACTCAATACATTTACTTTTCAACTATTCCAAGTGATTTCATGATCTTATAGTGTTTTACACCTGATAATCCTTTAGTTAGTAAGTCAGCAGGCATGTTAGAAGTTGGCAAATATTTTACTTCAACTATATTATTATTAATTACATCACGGATGAAATGATATCGCACATCAATGTGATTCGAGCGTTTATGTGACTGATGATTATTTGCCAGCTTTAATGCACTCTGATTATCATTATGCAGTACAATTTTATTATGATAACCAGACAATTCATGCTCTAAGCTTCTGACATAGCCATAAATTCGGCCTCACAACTACTTAATGCAACTGTCCGTTGCTTCTTACTTTCCCAAGAAATAGCAGATCCAGATTTCGTAAAACAAAAACCTGTGTATGAACGTCTGTCATTGGCATCACTGGCCCAATCTGCATCTACGAAACCTTCTAAATCTGCTCTTCCTTTAGAATATCTCAAACAATAATGTTTAGTTTTCAACAAATATTTCAAAATTCGTTTAGCATAATTCCAGTGAGTTTTTGAATAACAATTATTGAATTGACTGAGATAACTGACTGAGTAAGCAATATCTGGTCAAGTTAAGACTGCTAAGTACATCAAAGTACCAACTAACTTTTGATATGGCAACTTATCTTCACAAATATCTGACCTCTCTATATTTAATTTACATTCTATAGGAGTATTAGCCATATTACTCTCAATCATGTCAAATTTCTCAAGCAATTGTTCAATATAACTCTCTTGATCTACAGATATTACATTTGAACCTTTATCTATGCAAACTCTCATACCTAGATATCGTTTGACTTGACCTAGATTTTTTATTTTAAATCTCTGACTTAATGCTTCTATTAAACTATCAGTTTCAAGCTTATTATTCGAAAATATTATAAAGTCAACAACATAAACTCCAACAATAGTTTTCTTATTGTTAGTATGATTTTTTATAAACACACAAGGCTCTAGATTGTTCTTACTGAACCCTAAATTACACAAAGTTTCATCTACTCTTTGATACCAAGCAACATATGATTGCTTTAATCCATAGATAGCCTTTTTTAATTTTAGTACTTTGTTTGAATTTTGGATAGGAAAACCTTCTGGCAAATGCATAAAAATATTTTCTTTTAAATAACCATTAAGAAATGCTGTTGTGACATCTAAATGAGTTATTTCCATTCCTAGTTGCACACTCAAAGCAAATAGTAAGCGCAAGGTTGAATGCCTAATCACTGGAGAAAAAATTTCCTGATAATCTACACCTTGTTGCTGTGTAAAACCTTTGGCTACGAGTCGTGCACGATACCTTACTTTATTGTCACAATCTAATTTCTTTTCCATTACCCATTTGCACTGCACTATACTAGCATTGTCTGGAGTGTCAACAACCTCCCATACCTCATTATCCTCGAACGACTGCAGCTCCTCTGCCATTGCTTGTAGTCATTGTTCTTTTTCATGACCACTGATAGCCTCTGCATATGTCACTTCATCCTCTGCTATGGAAGTAGTACACATATTGACAATACCATATCTAGAAGGCCTCTTCCTTCGTCTCTTTTCTCTTTCTACAATCTGTGGTGACTCTGGTATATCTGATACTGACGGAGCCTCTTCTTCTCCACCAACTATGTTAGCTTCTTCCTTCTCTGTCTCCGATACTTCCTGCTGCCAGTTTTCATCTTCGCCATCCTGGCCATCCAGGTATTCTGAGTCACTAGAGCTTGACTGTTCAGACTGCTCAAATTCAACCTCAGATTCCTTCTTCAAATCCCTCACTAAATCTGTGGTCCCTGTAGGAATGGTGACTATCTCATTCTTCGTGGGCTTCTCTGTGATCACAACGTCTCTACTGGTTGTTACAATATTCTTCACTGGATCATAAATTCTATAACCCTTGACATTATCACAGAAACCAACTAGTATATGTTTCCTAGACGTCTTGTCCCATTTGGTCCTTTTTTCTTTTGGAATATGTGCCATTACGGTATATATACGTATGTGGGCTAAGTTTGGTTTCTTACCGGTCCATGCTTCATATGGAGTCTTTTCTGTACCTGAAGCTACTGATCGGTTCTTCAAATAGACAGCTGTATTGGCAGCCTCTGCCCAGAACTTTTTCTCAAGATCAGCTTCGAAAAGTAAGCATCTCGCTCTCTCCACTATAGTACGATTGAACCTCTCACTGAGTCCGTTCTGTTCTGGTGTGTATGGATTTGTCGTTTGGTGTATGATACCCTCTTCCTTAAGAAAATTTTCAAAATCATTACTGCAGTACTCACAACCATTGTCTGACCGCAAGACTTTGATTTTCTTGTCTTGAAAGTTTTCTGCCATTGACTTGAATTGTTTAAAATAGCTTAACACCTCACTCCTTGCTTTCATAAAATAGATGAAGGTCATTCTGCTATAATCGTCAATAAATAGCACAAAGTATCGTGCACCGCCAATCGATTTGTTCTCCATAGGACGACATATGTCTGTATGCACAACGTCTAGAACTTCCTGTGCACGTGAGCCTGTTGAAAATGGTAGCCTTGCCATTTTTCCTTCACAACATACGTTACAGTTAACTTTACTTGTGGAAAACTTATCTGGATAGTCCAATCCTTCCACTAAGCCACGTTTGATTTTGTTCATATCGTTGCTGTTTATATGACCAAGTCGCCTGTGGCATATATCACCATTCACTGTTGGTGTCAACAAACAGTTCTGTGTTTTCTGGTTAACTTTATAAACTCCATCAACCAGGTCTGCGTCAGCCACTATATCACCCAATTTGTTTCTTATTAGGCACTTGTTAGGCTCGAACACAACACTATTACCATTTTTTATGAGTTCACTGACTGATAACAAGTTTGTTGTAAGACTGGGTACACACAACACATCCCTCACTGTTATGTCATAATTGTAGTTGGTTGATATTTCTACATCACCTTAGCACAAAACTGGTACTTTTGTTTTGTCCGCAATGACTACTTCTGAGAGATCCGACGAATATGTAGGGTTTTTCAGCCAATTTTCGTTCGCAGTCATGTGCATGCTCGCACCGGAGTCTATGTAGAAATCATCTTTACTGAACTCGCCACTGAGAAAAACAACACTAAAGGCGTTAGTTTGCTTATTTTTCTCATTCTTTTGTGGACAATTACTCATATAAAGGCCTGTTTGTTTGCAACGATAGCAGGTTGTGTTTTTCACGCTCTTAGAGTTTGTCGGATTGTTGACGTATTGTTGACAGCCATGTCTACCAGTGTTGCCATTCTGGTTCTGACTTTTCTTCTTCTTCCAAGTCCGGATCGCTAGTGCTGAGTTCGTTGTTTCGGTCGAGTCGATAGTTTCCATATCGAGTAGCTTCGACTTGATGGAATCAGCGTTTATCATGATTCCGGAATGTTCGATGGCCATGATCATCGGCATGAATCGTTCCGGCAAGCCGGCTAGCAACAAAGATCCAACCCATTCATCGTTGATCTCAAAACCTGTTCCACATAAACGTTGAGATGCATCAGTTCCTTCTTGCTTTATAAACTGTTCTGCGCCTTCCAAAACTAGCAAGTTCTCGATCGCGAATGCCCAATCTTCGAAGTTTTCGCGTCCTTTCAGCTTCGGGACGTTTGCAAGGTAGCTGGAACTCATTTACGCGGAATTTAACTATTAAAACGACAAGAATTTCACTTTTTTTTTTTTTTGTTACACTCGGATGTGGCCCATAAGTAGTAAAACGCACGAGTTGGCAGTTAGCCAAAGACTGATTTATTTGAGAAAGACACAGAATGAGTACAGAGTGTCACATTGGTGACGCTAGATGGCGCAATCATTTACATTTTTGATATCAATCACAACAATAGTCAATCTACTTGACGGCATTATTTTTTTTAATGTATAACTTCATGAGTCTTAGAGGAGACTAATTTCTTGTCAGGTTAAAGGTTAAGTTTTTGAAAAATGTCATCATTGCCTAATACGCAAACCCTTTTGATGTCAGATGAGCACAGGTCTGACAAAGCGACATATCGATTCCCGACCACCTCTGGGCCGCGTCTATTCCGTATTAATAAATTCAATCATTTTAAATGCAGCATGAGTTCACTGATGGCGGCGCTGCAATCGCGGCACGTCACAAACAGACGCGGCCGCCAAACTGCAGCACCGCTTCGGCGCGCTTTTGCTTTGATGTGCGATAATTAATCGTGGCCATATCATCATATTTTCATTTTATAATCAAAGTTCTCCGCGGCTGTCAATGCTGCTGATGCTGTGCCGGCGTTCGATTAATCGTCGGCTGATGCAGGGTGACGGGGGAAGGGCCTGCCTGCTAGACCGATGCATGTTTAGTACGGTCAATTTAAGGCCATGCTGAATGAATGGCAACCATGTCACATTTAACGACGATTGGTCAAATGAGCAATTTTAGGTTAGAAAAAAATTGAATTTCAAGCAAACTAACAATCTTAGCCTTCCAAATTACAAAGTAGAGGAAATGCAGCTTATTTGTAGTAGTGCAGCTAACTCAGTTATCTAAATGAATGCAAACCCTATCTTTATTTTTTTGCCGTGAATATACTGTCGTAATTCACACGAAACCACGAGTACTAAAAACAGGATGCCATTTTGACAGTTCCTGCTACCAGCCACACGGGAACGAAATACTTTGAAAACTTTCTCGGTAAGAATGCAATTCATTTATAATCATTTACTAAGATACGTGAAATCTTCATTGGAATTATTTGAACAGTTATGTATCCTTGTTAGTTCACAATTTTATTTTGATTTTGTGAATATATACTAAGTGACATATAAATCCGAACACCCAGTTTAACTGGTTTTATTTTAATAAAACTTTGTATAAGTACTTAATGAAGCATAATAAGTAAATGATAAAAATTCCAAAATGATTGCACTGCTTTGACCTTTAATAATGTGTGGATGCACCCTGATGTGCTACGCATTCTCCAACGCGCGTAGGCATGCTTCTGATCAGGTGGTCAATGTCCTCCTGTGGTATCTCATTCCAGGCAACCACCAACTCCTCTCGAAGTGCTTCTAGAGTCTGAGGAGGACGTTGCAAATTGAGCAATCTCCTACCCATCATATCCCACACGTGCTCAATTGGGGATAAGTCGGGAGATCTTGGTGGCCATGGTAACAATGTGACATCATTATGTTGAAAGAAGTCTATTGTGACTCTTGCAACATGTGGTCGGGCATTATCTTGTTGGAAAGTTGGATCTGTCAGGGTGCCAAGATAGGGTAAAAGATGGGGTTCTAGAACGTCGTGGATATAACGCTTAGCGTTCGTGTTACCTCTGATGAAGATTAAAGGTGACCTGGAACCATAAGCACCCCAGACCATAACTCCAACAGTGTGATGAACATGTCTTTCAACAAAAAACTGTGGATTGCCTAAACAAAATCGAGACTCGTCACTAAAGACAATACTGTTCCATTCCTGATCCCAGAGTGACCGTTGTCAGCACCACTCAAGGCGATTACGTCGGTGTTCTCGAGTTAAAGGGAGGACCCAGTGTGGCCGAAGCTTCCCGAAGTCCCACTATACGGCCCCTATCAAACTCACTAAGTTGACGAAATCGTACAGGTCTCCGTACTCTAGGCATCGTAACCGATCGTAAAGGATGTCAAGAACCAAAATCCGCCAACGTTGATTCTTTACTGCGGCTGAAATATTCATTTTTAGAGCGTTAGTGAATTAAAAAAAAGCAGTATAAAAACCAAAATGTCCAACTGATAAGGCTGAAAATTTTTTCACTTGTTATTTACAGTAAGATAAATACATTCACCACCTTTTATTAAAATAAAACCATTTAAACTGGGTGTTCGGATTTATATGTCACTTAGTATATATAACTAAGCGTACCTGGAAGAGCGTTGGTGAGACTGCAGAGAAGTATCGAAAAAATTACAGCACTGAAGAGCATTTTTGAAATTTTATGTCAGTTGCTTTTGTCTGCTGAAGCATGTTGACTAACCCTAAGCGACTATAAGATAAGTCCATACAAGCAAGAAGAAAAAAGCGAAAGGCTCTGATGATCAGCCACAAGAAAAACTTTCAGACCCTACAAAATACAGTACGACGAGTTTAAATGATCCATCCGTAGCAGCATTAATGAAAGAGAATAAGGAACTAAAGGCAAACATTGAGCAAAACAGTAAACTACTACTATAAAATCAAGAAATAATCAATCAACTCACAAAAGGAAATGCAGAAAAATACAGAACCGCTACAAGCTTTATGAATCAAATATGCTAGAAAGAGAGAGTGTAATTGAAATTATGGGAAAATTAACAGAAAGTCGAGAAAAGTTAGAAAACCGACAAACACCTATGTTCTATGCGACAGCGACCAGCGCACAGCTAAACACACACATAAAGACAATGAAGAAAGTAAATCTCAAAGACAAACAGAACAACATTGAAACAAAACATGTACAAACAAGCATATATATATATATAAAGAGAGAGAGAAAATTATCATGCGGACAAAGGTATATAACAAAAATAGGAAAATAATGGACAAAATCCGCAAAAAGTGGATTCGAGCAGAAAATAGGATAGGTAACCCGAGCGATACGTATTTCTGCTGGTTGGCTTCATCAGGCCCGAAATGAATGCACATATGCAACTACAAAAGTAGAGACACATGCCCATACATCCGGATACGGGTGTAACCTGAGGAAACAAAGTTGGAGAGGAAATAAAGACACATGAAGTCCACAACAAGAGCCAACCTACACACTGTAGTATAAAATAGCTAGAAGACCTCGAATTTTCAAGGCGACAAATAACCACAACCACGCGGACGGTTATAGTCACTTGCTGAGGTACTTCAAGCCCAAAGGATCTACAAAGAATAAATTATCATGCGGAGAAAGGTTACCTATCCTATTTTCTGCTCGAATCCACTTTTTGCGGATTTTGTCCATTATTTTCCTATTTTTGTTATATACCTTTCTCCGCATGATAATTTTCTCTTTGTAGATCCTTTGGGCTTGAAGTACCACAGCAAGTGGCTATAACCGGCCGCGTGGTTGTGGTTATTTGTCGCCTTGAAAATTCGAGGTATTCTAGCCATTTTATACTACAATGTATAGGTTGGCTCTTGTTGTGGACTTCGTGTGTCTTTATTTCCTCTCCAACTTTGTTTCCTCTGGTTACACCCGTATCCGGATATATAGGCATGTGTCTTTACTTTTGTAGTAGCATATGTGCATTCATTTCGGGCCTGATGAAGCCAACCAGCAGAAATACTTATCGGTCGGGTTGCCTATCCTATTTTCTGCTCGAATCCACTTTTTGCGGATTTTGTCCATTATTTTCCTATTTTTGTTATATATATATATATATAGTATAGTAGCAGGGGTGAATAATATCAAAGATGGGGGCGTAGAAGTTAAAGTACAAGTGGAGGACATGAAAATACTAAAAAATGAGATGCAAGATCGTCTACTGTCCAATTATGAAATTTTTTAAGAAGAAAGGGTGAAACCTGAAATCGAAATCGTTGGGTACAAGGGCCAAGAAAAGCAATCAGCAGAAGAAATAAAAGAAGAAATAGTTAAATAAACCCTCTACAATAGCGGAAACGAAATTAGAGCCATTATTGGGTTAAGTTGAAAAACGCTTTTTAGCGACACTTCGCCTTTTAATACTTTGTATAAATAAAGCCGGATTATTACTATTATTATTATTATAGTGTTAATCATATTCAAACCAGAATTTCATATACAATTCTTCCGGAAGTAACAGGGAATTTATTTAAAACCATTTTAAGTGACGATGAAACTAGAATCTTGCTAGTTTGACAATCCCCAAAATTTTATAATATCAACATTATTATTCAGTTTAGACACTGTTGCAAATTCAACTACAGCTCTGCGAAATGTGGAAGTCTTAAAGTATGTGTGCAAAGAACATGGTGGTAACTGAAGCAGCGCTCAATGACCAACATGTTTGTGTGTATTCAAATTTAATTAGTCGCACTATGCTTACGATAAGAACTGTCCGGTGTTCCACTACCACCAAAAACAATTCTTGTCAAAAATTGAGTTTTGAATTCTTATTTGTATATATTCCACAATTTTACAGTTTTATTAATTTGATACTTCTGTTATTGTTTTCAGTATCTGATCCATCTAGTAGACCTATACGGCAATATCTGCAGTGGGGTTATTCAAATTTGCTTCCTTTCGGTGTGCATCCCGCAGCCCACACCCGACATCATGAAAGTGTAAATCATCACACGTCACCCGTAGTCTGTCACCTGCCATCTGTCACCCGTCACCTGCCACCTCGGCGGATAACCGCAGCCTAATGGGCAAGTACGGAAATTAATAAGAAGTAGCTAAAAGAATATAATTGTCCTGGCCTATTAGATCCTTGTCAGTACATGTTAGGTGTTCAGACAAATTTGATGTTTAATAATAATGCAGTTGGTGCGGCGTGGCTGTAATAAGTCCCCGGATGGACGCGGAAGCGGCGATGACAACGCCATCCGCAGCACCCACCAATGTGTGCGCCTGAAGGGTCCACGGGGGATTTTTCTTTGTGATGCTTTGCGGACAAAGTGCTCCATGATATTACCGCGAATTATGTTGGATGCAGGTGTCGCTCCGGGATACCGTCGCGTATGGGCATTTCCTATTTTAGTATACTGTACAAGCAAAGGGGTGCTTCACGATGGGTATACATGTCCATTAGATTATCTGGCTTTACATCAAGTATTGAAGGAATAAATGTATAGCTTATACAGCTAAAGTAGAAAGTACTAAAGTCGCCAATCAATGCACACGCTTAATCGATAAGAATAAAATGTCTTTATTAAAATCACAGCAATTGGCTACTCTTACCTGCAACCCTATTGTGTGAGGAAATATGTGCATACAATGCGAGATAAGATGCATGCCAACCTAAAAATAAATACGTCGATTTGGTATTCCGCTGAGTGAACTAATAAAAAGAGAAACAAGTATACTCAATTGACAAATCCCCGCTATGTTGGATTACCAAAAAGGAGCCAGATGAGAACTAATAATAAATGTATGAAAATTCAAGAAAGAACGCAAAGAAAATTACATAACAACTAATCGCAACAGATCTAACAGATGATTTTTAACCAGTTTTCTGAATATTTCAACACTTTTGCTTCTCTAGGCAGGCTCGATTGCGTTGTACAACGTCACTGCATTGAAAGTAAAATGTTTTTGAAACAATGCCATGCAGTGCAAGGGCATTATAAGGTTCTTATTATGCCTCAGGTCCCTAAGATTAGTGACTCCTCTAGCTAACAATTTACAATGGAGATAAACAGGCTTTTTAGTATACACCTTGGGAAAAAACATTATTATACATTATGATGAGGAAGAGAGATGGAAATATACAAAAGTATGCAGGTGCGTGAAAGACACTCGATTGTAGGATCCTGTCTGGCAGCGTCGGAGTGTGACGGACAACGGGGTAAAGTAGAAGACTGATAAAAGAGAGATGGCAGAACGGGCGCTGGCGCCTGCTGCTTAGACGGATGCGCTCAACAAATGCGATTTTTTTCTCTCATTCGCAGAGTTGCCGATACCAATATGTCATATTTCTAAGAAATCTAAGTCTACCCAAATTTCGGGAAAAATAGCTGCGGATCCCACATAAGAGTATTCCAAAAATGAAAAAAGTTCAAACTATTAAAATTGTATTAATGTTTCATGGTTCAAATCATATTTTTCATGTTTGTATATTGTTGTATAAATGATTTTGTAATCCCTATTCTTGTTGCCAGTAGAGATACAACAGTATTGAGAGAAATCATGGACCGCTAGATAGGGCTACAACTACCATATAACTATCAAATAGTAGTGATAAACAGTGTTGGTTTATAGCACAGTTGCCTGGTGTGGCGAATTTGTGCCATAGGGGCGATTTGACAACTTTGAAGGACAACTATAACGGGTACTATGGTGCCCGGTATTCGGGAATCTGGCAATACCTGATGATTCCTAACGTTTATTACGTCAGATTGTTTGCTGTCTTGCGCAGTACAACATGACAATCAACGTGACTGAGCACCTGGTAACCCTGGTTTAAGGTGTTATATTTAAAGAGCTTGGGGCAGTTAGGTATCTAGGTCACATTTTTTAATGTATTTCGAGAAATCCGTAATGTTGAGTAAATACTAGATCACGTTTCTTGCTTAGTTTGCTGAAAATTCTACAATAGACGTACATTTTGAGAAACAGAGATTGACGACAAAATCATAAAAATATAACGCATTTTCGTAAAATAATTTCTTTGTTGAAAAGACTGTGGCTTGATGACCCATTGAACGAGGATAGTGTCCCGCTCCGCTTTGAATATTCGAAACACTATACTCCAGCAGCATTCAGCTTCAATGTTATCTTTATGAAGTTCTAACGTCTAGGCCATGCTGATTAAAAGCTTGAATGAATCAACACTTAACTCTAAATTCCCCACAATTCGGGAAGCTCTACTCAAATTGGCAACACAGCGTATCTGCCTATTATTCTCATTCGTGATACAGGTCTGCGGTCTGCTGCAAATTTCAGTATGCGTTGAGTCGATAGAAGGAGTACAGTAGATGCGCGTATTACGCACCAGTTCGATTGGACGTCCTGTGAACCGATTTCGGTGATTTCGAGATTTCACGAAATCACCTAAATCACTCTACTTATTTTTATGAATGGATAATTGGTTTTGTAGCAATAAAGGTTGCGTCTCATAACAAAAATAAGAAGATACCCACTCTAACAAAAAATAGTACACTCTTAAAAATGTGTAAAGAAAATAAAAAGATATTCTAACGAAAAAATAAGTTCTCAAAAATAAAACGCAATAATGAACACAAATGTTTCAAATGGTCCTTCACAGCTGGGGCTCAAAAACGTCTCCTTCATTCAATGAACAGTATGTCAGGCGGTTATAAAACTCCTGACGAACTCTCAAGAGGGTAGAAGGCTGTATTTGCCCGAGCGCTTCAACGATTTTCACCTGTAGGTTATGCAAATTGTCTGCTCTCTCATTGAAAGTGTAAACAGTACTTTTTACATAACTCCACAAGAAAAAATCATTAGGCGCTAGATCGGGTGATCTAGGAGGCCATTTTATTGTTCCGTTACCGCCAATAATCCGGTGGCCGAACACACTTTCAAAGGTAAGTGTGTACGATCGCCGCATTATGCGCCGGGCATCCATCTTGTTGGAACCAAATATTAGCGAGATCAATGCCAAGCTGCCTAATTGCAGGAACAATCTCAAGAGTTTCATCAATAAAGAACGGTCCGATAATGTTATTACCTAGAATTCCTGTCCACACGTTCAGTTTCTGTGGATACTGCGTGCGGACGGGAATACTGAGGTGTTTATTTTCCCGAGACCAATACCGAACGACTGAAGGATTGTGATGACCGTGGAGAGGGAATGTGGATTCATCAGTAAACAAAATGTTACCAATAAAACTTCCATCCCTGTTCGCCTTCTCCATGACCATTTCACAAAACTCCATTCGACGGTATTTGTCTAAAGGAAATATTTCTTGAACCGTTCCAACCTTGAAGCTATGATAGCCGTTGCGATGCAAACTATTTCTTGTTGTTCTGGGTGTGAGATCGGCTATTGGTACCATTTCAGCAATTTTTCTGCTTGAGCATGGCTCAGATACTTCTGCAGCGGCACAAACAGCAGTTTCGATCTCCTCCCTTTTCTCGCTAATTTTTGGTTTCCAACCTTCAGGGTGCATGCAGCTATGGCACTTATGTAAGCAGCCCACCCTCTTGAATTTTTCGTAGGTATTTATAACCGTTGCGTGAGACGGAATTGGCCGATCTGGGAAGCGTACCGCAAATAATTCAACAACCGCGCGTGCTGAATTATTCTGGATGTACCATTCTATCATTTGAAACTTTTCTTCTTGCGAGTACATTTTTAAGATATTTTGGATTAAATAAAGATGCACCTTTCCTACACAAAACCCAACCGCAGAGTGAGTCATGAATCCCTTATCGCACTTGACAACGGCACGCGCGTTAACGGTAGGAAATATGTACGAATAGCGATGAAAGTAGCCGAGCCGATGCGCTGTTGCCAAGAAATGATTTCCCATGTATAACAATGGTTTTTCCCAAGGTGTATACTATCTTATGCACAGATCGCTTAAGATTACGTTCAAAATGCTGATCCATTTTCAGCCATGTCAGCCTTTTGATCTTAGGGGAGACTATATTTTCGAAGACCACACACAAACCTACAGCAGTTGTTTTGCATTCTTTAGATACAACACTGATTCACCGAGTCGAGACGGGGATAATATAAAATTAAAGCATAGTTAAGGCTGGACATTATCAAACTTTCAACTAGCTTTTTGGGGACAGAAGGTAATGAAGTTGACATCAGTAAACCAGTTGCTCGCATTTTCCTTGATCTTGTTATAGCATTCGATATGTTGTTCCTACCATAAAAATAATATGTGACAGTATCTCAGACTCCCTGCTTACGAAATGTTAAGAAAAAAACATAAATAATGCAGCCAATAAGATAAAAAGCATCTGGAAAATTATCAATGCTTTAAGGAATCATACCAACCAGGACAGATCCCCCAACAGCAGACGTTTTCAATGATCGGTTGCTATTAAAACAATAATAGATCTGGCAATAAGCCTTCAGACTACAACGATGCTGAAAATGCCATACATAATTTTAAACCTTCGAACAGTTCTGACGTTTATGACTCAAATAGCAGTATTATCGAACAATTGAGGTCTGTATTAGTCAAACCTCTTCCTACACATCTATTCAATGCTTGGATTGTTCAAGGTAAATTTCCTATTGCGTTCAAAATATTCAGGGTTGTACCCGTAAGAAAAATGGTGGCTCAGATTGTAATTCAGGATATCTGAAATAATAACAAACCCTGAAATATTTCTTTTCTAAATATAATATGTACATCCTTCGCAGTACGATTTTCGTGATAGTCACAACACTGGGCTGGCAGTGACAAGTAATGCTGAGGGGCCTGGAGAAAGGAGAATACCTGGGTCTTACACTGTGTGACCTTAGCAAGGACTTTGACTGTGTATTTCATCAACTTTTGCTCCAAGGATTGCGTTTGTGTAATCTGGGGGTGGGTCCCTCACTTGACTCATTAGAATCATATGTCGGCAATAGATTAATCACAATATGTATCCTTAAACAACGAAATATCCAATGTGCGTAGTATCGAGTACGGAGCTCCGCAGGGGTCTGTACTAGGACCGTTATCACTTATTGCCTTATATCTCGTACATCGTATGCTTCCACCGTAACAGTATGCAATGCAGATGTTACTATTTCATTGACAATTCAGCAAAAATGAAAGAATGGTTACATGTCATTGTGGTTAATATCAAATTACTTAATGAGTAAGCTAAATCTTTGTGTTAGTCGAATATTCAAACAGCCTGGCTCCAGTTTATCTCATCTCAAAAGGCGCAGTCACTGCTCTTCGCAGAAAAACGCCTGCTGGTGTTTCTATTTATCTGTAGATTGGAAGCCAGTAAGCCATTGTTCAACTTATTTGGTTTCATCTGTATCTCGTCTCAACCATCAATGTTGGCCTAATATATAGTAAGATGTCATTCTGTCAAATATGACTGAAGGGCACTCATACGTAACGACAAAGTTTTCGAGACGGAGACACACGACTAAAAGACATATGTTTTTGAGCTTACCTAGCAAACGTTCACACACAGCGGTAGGTTGCATGTGTATTTATGAGGAATATGGTGGATATATAAAGGGATACAGGGAGGTCTTACTTTGTCCCGTCAAGAACGGTGACTAAAACTATGCCAAAAATAATGTCATAAGGCAAGCTTCAGTTTTTGACATTATTGTGGATTTGCTCAGCTGTGTATAGCTTCTTACTTAAAATGCCCCCATGATTGCATTAAATCTTTATGTGGCCGATGCAACTTTGCATGTTACCTTCACCGCAATGAAATGGAACGACAGCTGTGAGAGGAGGCCTAATAAAACGGTGACACGTAGTGACAGCGGGTTCTATTTAAAAAGCGCATGATCTATTAGCTGGTGCCACTTCACACCACTACACGACAAAAGAGTGGGAACAGACCCCCTGTGAAGATGAATGTGAGAAGGGTGAAAAGTATGCATGATGCACGTGGTTGGAGTTTGGGACGTCATTTGATCCAGTATAGGAGTGTATTCATGGTCGTATCTAGTGTAACTTTTATAACTTATTTTATGTTCTTTCGCGAGGTAGCACAATGGTATTTGTCTACATTAGGGCTAGCTAGTGTCTGATTATCCTATTTATCAATTGCGACAGTCCAGTGATGCAAAAAAATCGAGAATACATTTAACGTACCTACCTGTGAATATTTGTAGTACTATTATACATACTAAGTGACATATAAATCCGAACACCCAGTTTAAATAGTTTTATCTTAATAAAAGTTGGTGAATGTATTTATCTTACTGTAAATAACAAGTGAAAAAATTTTCAGCCTTATCAGTTGGACATTCCGGTTTTTATACTGCTTTTTTTAGTTCACTAACGTTCTAAAAATGAATATTTCAGCCGCAGTAAAATATCAACGTTGACGGATTTTGGTTGTTGACATCCTTTACGATCGGTTACGATGCCTAGAGTACGGAGACCTGTACGATTTCGTCAACTTAGTGAGTTTGATAGGGGCCGTATAGTGGGACTTCGGGAAGCTGGACTTTCTTTTCGGGCAATTGCAGTTAGAGTGCAAAGAAGTGTAGACACTGTTTAGGTGTTGTCAGGCATGGCTTCGAGAAGGTCGTACGCAAAGAGCAAGGGGCACTGGACGCCGCCGTAGACCGTGAAGATCGACGCCTAAGATTATTGGCCTTAAGGGACCGTTTCTCCACTACCAGGTCCATTGCAAATGAATGGTTTGCAGAACACGGAACACCTATTGGCATGCGAAGTGTTTACCGACGAATGAGAAGTTTTGGCTTGTTTTCATACCGGCCACACTGGGTCCTCCCTTTAACTCGAGAACACCGACGTAATCGCCTTGAGTGGTGCAGACAACGGTCACTCTGGGATCAGGAATGGAACAGTATTGTTTTTAGTGACGAGTCTCGATTTTGTTTAGGCATGCACGATGGTCGTGCCAGGGTTAGAAGGCGACGTGGTGAAAGGAGGAATCCACAGTTTTTTGTTGAAAGACATGTTCATCACACTGTTATGGTTATGGTTTGGGGTGCTATAGCTTATGGTTCCAGGTAACCTTTAATCTTCATCAGAGGTAACATGAACGCGCAGCGTTATATCCACGAAGTTCTAGAACCGCATCTTTTACGCTATCTTGACACCCTGGCAGATCCAACTTTCCAACAAGATAATGCCCGACCACATGTTGCAAGAGTCACAATAGACTTCTTTCAACATAATGATGTCACTTTGTTACCATGGCCATCAAGATCTCCCGACTTATCCCCAATTGAGCGTTGGAGAATGCGTAGCACATCAGGGTGCATCCACACATTATTAAAGGTCAAAGGGCTTTAAAGCAGTGCAATCATTTTGAAATTTTTATCATTTAGTTATTATGCTTCATTGAGTACTTATACAAAATTTTATTAAAATAAAACCATTCAAACTGGGTGTTCGGATTTATATGTCACTTAGTATAGTTTCTCATATAGCTACAAAACGGTGTCAGGAAAATTTAGAAGGTTTGGCCGATGGCTCAAGGTTGCAAAAAACTAGGACCCACGACAAATTTTGCGTACGGGAGATCGGTGATGATTGAATAGAAGCAAATGAAGCACTTTTCAAAATATGCTAAGGAACATCCACATGTAGTAGGCTTTCTGTTTCTTGAAAGCGATAGGGAGCTCTGAAATATGTTTTAGATTCCAGTTGAGGAGCTCGCGTGCAAAACCGGATATATCCAGTTTTTACACCAAATCTTGTTTTGGTGGTTTCTGGGTCTACGTCATGATATCTATAGGCCTACATATTCGTTTGTAACCAAAACCGTATAAATCCCTTTAAGATTGTTAAAAGTTCGACGTTTTTTGCAAAACTGGTTATATCCAAATTTTGCAGGCAAAAGTGGATATATCCAAATAAACAAGTATGTATTCGGAAGTATGTTCGGTAAAAACAGACGGTCATCACTAGCGAATGCTAAAGAACTGGTGTATAAGAAAATAGATGAAAATGAATGCAAAAAAATCCACTTAAAAACAATGTGTGAATAAAAATAATGAAACTCTATTAAAGTAAAGGTGACACAACTTGGAAGTCGCTTGTTAAGAAGGGAAAATTAGAAAACGTACAGCTTAGTAGGTTACCATTAGGTAATTCCATACCATCTAAGAAATAAATAAAAAATAAAAGCTTGAATCATTTGATGACGCAGCATTTTGGTGAAGATTTTTGACACAGGGGAGACTTTTGTGTTACAAAAACTTATTAGACAGTAACGGAGTAGAAAACGTTGATATTAAAAATAATGAAACCCAAGAAGATGGAGACAAGCTATGCGATTGCTTGTACGAAGAGACTGAAACACATATTTAATTTTGTTTGTTCTTTTTGCAAAGATTACTTTAAATAACTTGTTTTTATTATTTAAAGAAAAATAAATCGATTTGTTCGCTCACAGTATGTCGTTTTGTGTGGAAAACCGGACATATTATCCAATGTTTTTTTGCTAATCCGAGATGTTTACTTTTTTTACAAAAAACATATACGTCAATCAGTTGGCCAACCCCATTAAATTGAAACTGTTTTCTCAAAATAATACAAGTTCATAAAATAGATACCTAGGGTGTTTTTTTATCGCCTGAAAGAACTGTAAAAGTGGATATATCCGGATTTGCACGTGAGCTCCTCAGTTGGTACAAGTGCATATATTTTGTCAAATGTTCAATCCTGCAGTACAAACATAATATGAAGATAGAAAAGCTGGTTTACTATGTGGTGTTGTTACTCTATGTTTTGGTGTTGAAACTTTATGTACAACTTTTAGTTTCCACCAACAAACTAATTCATTACTATTATTGAAACCGGCCTTACCTATTCACGTATTCCATAATCAAAAACAATAATACAAAGATTAGAGTGGTCAGCTCGTTTTAGAAATTGACCTTATTGCAAACTATAATTATTCTCTCACGAAGTGGAGTGTTTCATAGCTCTGTATTGTTATACGATTGATATTTACTGTAATCCAATTCTGAATCTGATTTATTGGACGCGTAGAAATCAATTCAGTGATTCTGACGAAGTAATGATCAATAAATATGTCATAGGGAGTACAGTACATACTGATCGAGTGTCATCATCCTGGATTGTTTGAGTTTCTATTTCAAATAATGTTGTTGTTTTGTAGAAAATGTTTTCCTTTACAAAAATGTCTAACTGAATTTCGATCCTCCCCACAATGCAATGATGATTTCGATTCAGGTGGAAAAACTATCATGGAACATCTTATTGGGCACAGAAATTAATAATTCGGACAGTGGAAACATAGCTAAAAGCAGGCTTCAAAATTGTACCTAAATGCCTACGGAAAGGAAGTATTATTATCGCGAAATATTTTTTGGATTTTATATAATATTTATATAACTTTCTGTTGGTCTGTGGGTCTGTCTGTTCTCTAAGCCTTGGCTCGCCTATAACTTAGAAAGCTATTTAGATTTGCTTACGCAAGCATTATAAATCGGTTTAGTGGCGACGGAGAGAATGGTCAAAAACGAAACATTAAAAATCTTGCAGAATTTTTCAGGGGTAATAAATAATAGGTGAGGGGACTAGGTAACGGGGGGGATTTATCTGAGTTCTTTCATGTCAGTATATTTATACACTCTGCTATTATCCGCTGGGCCATACTTACCTCGACTACCTCATTTGTCCTCAAAACAGTGACAGAAATCTTTTCGATACGCGTCTGCCTTTGCTTCTGGCGGCGTGCCGGTCTTGGTTATAGTTCTGGTATTACTGCCGCGTCTCAGCAGGTAGGTATCGGAGGGAGGTGATGTATCCAGATTGACTACAGAGAGGAAAGGAAAAAAATTTCTATGAACTAATTGTACCTATGAAATTGTCCTGTTTAGCTGACTTAATCCGCCTAATTTATTTATTATACACGTTCATAATTAACTTTTCCCTAAGAAGGTATAAGTTATGCTGAATACAATCCCTTATGAACTAAGGCCGGCTGTGACGTGTCAAAACGATTTAATTTTCTTGATTATTATGGTCACTAACCAGTAATTTGAATTTCTCTTTATTAATGGCAGAGCGCTCATTTCTCGACCAAGCCCTTTACAATGATTTTTTTTTTGGCAAATTTCGTAGTTTATTGATTGTATTATATCTTTCTTTCATTCAGTATTGTGTTGAAATCTTTTGGACACTGATGTTATAGTATTTTATTAACGTCTATCTCAAAAATTTATCCCTTGTTCTAAATAGAGTTATGGCAGCTCAAAAATCAAAATCATGATCAATTTAATCTAATGATCGATAGAAGATGCCATGTAGGCACTGCCCCATACATGAATGCGTAAAATGCCATACGGAATCAAGAACGCTCTAGGAATTTCAGTCAGCAATAATCAATATATAAGTATCTATAAAATAGTTAAAGTGATATTTTACCTGTTCATATCAGGGTTTCTTTTTGCTCAAGGGGAAGGGGTGACTTCCAGCAAAAGCAGCTGCAAAACAGCTACAAGGCAGCTACAAAACAAAGCTGGAGGAGTGTGAATGGTGGTTCTCAGCAATGTCCTTCCACTAGAAGGAATCAGATATTGAACAAACTTCATGCATTAATGCACGTGGTCCGATGATTCAGAAGAAAGAATTTACCGCTGAAGGTTAAAATCCCATAAGAAAATGGACGGAGTAGCACTCAAACCAAAACAACTAAACGTAAGGTACCAAATAAAAGGGGTACTGCTCCATAAACTGGTGTTTAGGGGTCTAATATCCCAGAATCTGGAAGTTAACGAAACGACGCCCAAAAAACAATCTCTGCAGAGGCCTTGAAGGAGTATGGGGAATCAAAAGAAATGGAAAACCCGGTAAAAAAGGTATCTCGATAGGTAAAGAAGGCATCTCGACAGTAAAGAAGGTATTTTGATAGAAAACCAAATATAGGTTAGTAAGTACATAATCCACAGAGTGGCGCTGATTGCCAATGGGCGGAACCAACTCTATGAGGGACCAACAATATCTTATGAGGAATTTTCTGAGGTAGTCGTTAGCAAAATACTATAACATTAGCGTCCAAAAGATCTCAACGCAATACTGAATCGCTGTGAGGGAAAGATACTCGTATAATACGTGTGAAATTATACAATGAATAAACTATGAGATTTGCCAAAAGAAAGTCATTGAAAAGGGTTTGGCTTAAGAATCTGCACTCTACCATTAATCAAGAGAAATTCAAGTTACTGGTTAATGACCAAAATAGTAAAAAGAAGTTAGGTGATTTTGGTATACTTTATCTGAAGTCACTTGAAATACTGTGAAATACCGGGTGCGTTTTATATATCTATATTTAACACGCTCTGTTGCTGCAAAAATCGCCAAATTTCTCAGCAAATCAAATAAGATCAAAGGCAGTTTCACCGGTCCACGTGGAGTAAAGCACGCCTATGCGTGGACATAGCCAATGAGAAAGCGTGTATTTCAGAGCTCCGAACAAGTGCAGGTGGCTACTAAAATTGAAACAGTTTAGCCAGTGCCGTGTAGCGGTGAATAAACGTGTTTTCTTTAGTCTGTCCGTGTTTTTTCATAGATTTTATTAGTTTGTGTGTTTTTGACTTTTGAATACTCAGTTTACTTGTTGATTTAATTGTTGTGTTGATTGTTCTTGTGTGTCCTAAATATGGCTCTTTGGAGACCTTGGGAAAATGCTCCAAGCTACGAGGAGATGGTTGATGAACCTGTGCAGGCAGAATTCCTTCATAAAGATTTAGAGGAACAGACCCAAAGAGTAATCCTAAATATGTGTGATTGTCTGGAAAACGAAAATCCAGATTCCTCGCAAAATCAAATTTTAAACAGAATTTGTATCCTGACAAAAATCAGTCGGTCTACCATTTATCGGGTTATAAAAAGGGGAGATGTAGTCAACCATTCCTTCCACAGAAAGCGCATAGGGCAAAAATTAAAAAGAATAGACGTGGGTTTTCAGGAAGATATTCGTCGTATAATATACGGATTTTATAAAGAAAATTTGGTGCCCACGTTGGAACTGATACGGGATAAATTAAAAGATTATCCTGAAGATTTTTATAATTACAAATGCTTAGACTCACTGCACTGTATTGTAAAACCGTGTGGTTTTCAATACAAAAAATTAGATAAAAGAATGGTGATTATGGAGTCGTCTCGAATCGTTGAATTGCGCCAAGAATTTTTGCACAAAGTTAAAATCTATAGAGAGCAGAAAAGAAATCTGATTTACCTGGATGAAACGTGGTATGATACCCATGATGTTGTGCAGTACGGCTGGGTTGACGACAGCAACAAGTGCATTTTAAATGCACCATGCAACCGTGGAAAACGAATCATTATTCTCCATGCTGGCAATGAAAATGGATTTATACCTAATGCCTTGCTGTTATCTGCCAAAAATATCAAAGAATCATGTGCCGACTATCATGAGGACATGACCTCCGACTTATTTGAAAAGTGGATAGAGCAGCAGTTAATACCAAACATTTCCCCAAATTCAGTGATTATTATGGACAATGCGCCATACCATTCCCGTCAGAAAAACAAAATTCCGAATACAGGCACAAAAAAACAAGACAGTATTGATTTTATGAAGGATAAGGGAATGGAAATACCACAAAAATCAACCAAAGCCATATTATTGGATCTTATTAAAAGACAAAAATTTGAAAAAGAGTATGTTGTTGACAATCTGCTTCAGCAAAATGGCCATGAAGTATTACGTCTACCTCCCTATTACTGCATTTTTAACCCGATTGAGTTGGTCTGGGCTGCTTTAAAAAAAAGTAAGAAAACATAATCAGACCCCTCAATTAAGTGAATCGCTATTGGCCACAATAAGAGATGCAGTATCTCTTATTGCTGCCACAGACCTATGGAAGCAGTGTTCTAGGCATATTATTGAAAAAGAAAATGAATATTGTGTTTTGCCTCCTGTAAATTCCTTGTAATTCCTCTACAAGATGACTCTAGCGACAGCTCCGAAGGCGAGGATGATATATAAATACCTATAATGTAAGTCTTTATATACCTTTTTATATACCTACCTGCTATGTAAATATTTGCCTATGTCAAACGTTGGAATTCTGTAATTTTTCCATTTCTTAACTTTCAGTCAACATAAATTAAACTCCCAATATAAGTATTTTTTATCCCAAATCAAAAAAATAAGAAGATAGTAAAATCCATTTATTGTGATATAAAAACATTATTATTATCGTTCTAAATAAATGACCGCCCGCCTATGATACGTCATGAAATTACAAAGGACGCGCCGACCAAAGGTTTTTATGCTAGTTCAAGTGACTTCAGATAAAGTATACGTTACAGGGCGTTGCGTTAAAAGTGCAGTGTCAACCTACTTGACGGCATATTTTTAATTAGCGCACAGCAAAGCTTGATGCGTTACGCCATGAATCTCCACTTTTGTTTCTCGCAAAGCTGTCATAAAAACGTCCAAACTGCGGCTGCAACGCTGACGCGATCGCACGCCGCGCCGTTCCATCACGTAAATTGTGATGGATGTCGGCCATTTCCGGTGACAGAAGGGCAGCACACACACATATTCTATCACCGGCCGCGGCAATAAACACGTTTTTATATGCCGCCGTAACCAGGACATTGTAACAAGTAGGCGTTGCGAACGCGGCTGTTCTAGACGCGTAAATCACGGCCGCTGCGATTTCTACGCCACGGCACACACTATCGGGTTAATATCCTGACTGATTTACGGCGTTTCCCGGGAACAATATGCCCGGGAAGATGGACGGCTCCGTCGACGGTTCTACACGCTATACACCTCATAAATACCTGATATAGAAAGATATTTTACTCTGAAAGAATGATTCACATCAATGAACGTGAGGTGTTCAAGCAGCAATTCTCTTCACCTCGCTCAACCATCTCCTCCCCGCCCCTCCCACTGTTCAAATTTCACCGGCTAATTCACAAGTTTGGTTGAGCTCCTCCATACCAGGAAATTCTGTGACCACCATTGGTTAAGTACAAAATTGTAGGACTCCTTTATAGCGTCCTTGAATTTTATAGATTTTTCTATCTTTCAGAAAGGCAGGGGTATTTCTAGAATTCTACTGTTTGGTGTCAGCGCTCTATTTTGAGGTTACATTTTCTTTTTGAATTCTAGGAAATTTTAAGCTGATAAATCTTGATTTCTATCATCTGTTTTATCAGCCTGAAGGTTCTGAAGAATTAAAGAAGGAAACCTAACCTCACAATAAGAGAGCGCTGACGGTGACACGGAACTGTAGAAACCTAGAAATACCCCAGCATTTCTGAAGGAGAGGAAATAATATGAAAATCAAGGAGGCCATAAAGACATCCTAAAATCCATTGTAGGAACGACGAACGATACGGCCCTAACTATCAAAATCCATGGACATTCAGCTCAGTATATTTGTAGATGTAGCGTTTTCTAAACATTTTATGTGAATTTGGCAACACCGCCTCGTTAAATGCAGAGCGAAACAGGTGCACCGAAACCTAGAAATACCCCATCGTTTCGGAAGGAGAGGAAAGACTATGAAAACCAAGGAGGTTATAAAGTCGTCCTAGGAACGACTAAAGAATGTTATTTGCACGTTTTCAACTTTATACAGGATATCAAGGAACTGGTGGTGAACTTTCCATTTAAAAAATAGCGTCGAGCAGACTAACTCCGTGCTTCTACTATATTTAGAATTAACTAAGTAGCAACATACCAACAAAATATGGATGAAATATAATCAACCATTGGAAAAGTTATCTATTTTATTTCATTTTATTTGTAATATACAATAATGACTTAACCAGTACAATATTAGGCCATCCAAATTTTAATATCTCCCAATTTGCAGACGATGCCAATTTATTAGTAAAAGTATCAAATATGGTATGTCCAAGCTCACAGAAAATACACAGTATTCAAATAAGCATGCTTAGTAGTCCACCAGTTATGTTTGAGTAAGGAAAAGAACAAATTCAATTCTATTCTGGATTAAATTAAGTAAAACGAAAAAACCGGAATCAGTTTTACTTAAGCACTCTGATAATAAGCAACACTAAATTATTGAGAATATACATATATATTGATGAATTTTTAGATTTGTCTGAACACCTAGACTATTTGAATGGAAAACTGAGTATGAAATTTGTTACTGCATCCATTATATCTCAAACTACTTACACGAAATAGCTGCCAGAACATTGTATTTTGCAAACTTTGAAAGTTCTTTGAGATATAGTATAATTTTTGGGGCATCTCACTCCGGGACGTATAACATGCCCTTCGTGCGGTCTTGTAGGTGTCTTCAAATAAAACAAAATATTAGCACATTTATATTTCTATTAAATTATTTTATTGGTTTTTAATAATAAACCGACTTTTATGAAACCACTAGTCATAGTTATAATACTCGAACAAATAGTACCTCTTTTTCAAACCAAAGATTAACCTTGTACATGGGACTTAAACTTTACAACAAATTGGGTAACACTGTAAGATTTGTCACGAATAAAAGGATCTTTAAAATGAGGCTAAAGAGTTCTTGCTGGACCTGGAATCATACAGTGTTGACGAAATTTCTTTTTATATTTGTTTTTACAGTGTGGATTGACAAATATAGTTAATAATATGTTATCTAAATTAACACGCGTACAGTCTGCGAAATCGAAAAGTTCGTAAATTTAACCCTGAAAAAAAGAAGGGTTGAAATTGCTTTAAAATAAACCAGTCTCAATGTGCTTTTCAGGAATTTTCAAGCATAGAATATGCCCGCACAGTAGCCCAGATCAAATTTGCTTAAACAATTTTTTTAATTATCAGTTTTTCATCGGCCAATTTGTTCATGCTTTTTGTATCATTCCAAACAAAAAACTATTGAAATCTTAGTTCTTTTCTTATCAAACACAAATAATAAAAATGTAGCAGGGTGTTTAAAATACTAACAATGAATATTTTGATAAGGTTTTCAAAATGGGCAGAGGAAAGGTTATTAGTGAGAAAATTCGGTTACTGATAATTAAATTTTTTAATTCTGAGAAATTCTTTTCTTCTCAGAAATTGCAACTTTGTTAGACTTATCGCGGTACAGTACAAGAAATATTGTTAGAAGATATAACGTAACTGGTTCAGTTAATATTAAGCCACGATATGTGAAAAAAAGTAACATCACAAATGCCGACCGAAGAGCATTATGAAGAATAATCGTGAAAAACACGCGTGCCAATTATTTACAATTAAGTGCTCTGTGGAGTGACGCTGTTGGAAGGAGAATTTCGAGGTCCACAACTCATAGAGAGGCCCACAAACTGGGATTTAGCACTTTCTTATAAAAAAGTGAAGTAAAGACCCCAAAGTTGCACAACTTGTTTATAGGCCCGATTCGAAGTTTGTGTTGGTGACAGTCGCAGGAGAGTTACTCGCAAAAAAAATGAAGCATTCCATGTTGACTGTCTGACGAGAAAAGTGAAATTTCCAGCATCCATTATGGTCTGGGGCAGTATCTCATCAAAAGGAGTAGGAAAACTTCATTTTATTGATGGAAATGTGGATACAAACAAATATTAGGCAATTTTAGAAGAATCGCTTTTACCAGGGATGGAAGAGTTTGTGTTTCAGCAAGATGGTGCAGCGTGCCATACCTCAAAAACGCCTATAAAATGGATGGATGAAAATAATGTACCACTTTTGAAATGGGTTTGTAGCAGTCCAGATCTATCACCTATTGAAAATTTGTGGCACGAGATGAAAAAGGTTCTACGACAACATCCTGCTCGTACAATCACCGAACTGAGACAAAAGCTTCAAGAAATATGGGACTGTTTTACACCAAATTGAAAAAAACTTGGTTAACACTGTGCCCGTAATAAAAAATAAAGGTGATGTTACCCAATGGTAATCTTTCAATTGTTGCTTTGTTAACTTCGCGAATTTATTCGCACATTGTTTATTTGTTCAGATGTTCTATTAGTTATAGGTCTAAGTGATTTCAAATATGTATTTTTACAACTAGAGTGTATCTAAAATGTTTTTGGGAAAATAAATTGTTTTGGAAGTAAATAGTTTCGTCATGTTTAGTTTATAAAGCCATACTTTGGTACATATCTTGAAGTGGGCCAACTGAAGTGGGAAGGGGCTCGTATTATCTAAGCTGACCAGTTATAGGCCGAAAGCCCTAAAAATGGGTATATTGAATACTCGATGACTCGGTTAAACAATACAATTTTCAAAACCGTCAAGTACTTAAATTAGAGATGAAACTTTGATCTACAAGACCCCGAAGATTATTTCAAAGGTATCAAATCACCAAATGAATATTTTTCCACGTGCCGCAGTTAAGCAGCAGGAAGTTTCGTGATTTATACAGATTTTCTTGATCTTTATTTAATATGGAAACTAGAGCAAATGATATGATCTTTCATTACTTTGATAAATGTTTCAGAAGAATAGGCTACATTCATTGGATCCATTACCTCATAAACGTCTTCTGATTACTCGAACTTATTCGCAAGCAGCAGACATTAATCGCCGCGGATCAATAGTAAAATCGACATTTTCAAAATTACAAATTTTTTCAAAATCTTACATATTTTTAAAGAACTTTGAGTATGTATCTTCAAAAATTTGATAAATTTTTAGGATTTTGACAATTTGAAAATTTTGTATATCTTAACCTGTACGTTTACATCAAGTGCGTCTCTATACCTGCTGTTCCTGAAGCCAAAATCTTACGCAGCCAGTATTTATCGTGGTAAACACTTAATATGTACAACCAAGAGTGAAGTCAATTGAGATCTAAGACAGCGCTATCTAGCTTAACTATAAATCAGTGGTCATTCCAGAAGATCACTAGGGTGTAAAGGGTTAACAGAACACCCAGAAGCTGAACTGCATCAACAGTGTTCACAGACTTACGTGCAGTATCTCAGGTAGGGTGTACGTTCTTAACAACCCTTGGTATTTTCATTTATTTTCAAAGCCATAAGCAAATATGACCTAGTCTTTCCTTTGCAGGTTGAAAATACGGTGTACATCTTATAACTATTTCCTGTATCCAGTCCACAGTGCCCTGTTGACAATACTCACTAAATGCCTTTTGAGAAAACGTATTCTGTCATCAAATATTTGAATAAGTTTCACATAATAATAATGATAATAATAATGATAATAATAATAACAAACTTGAATTTTCTGTTGCATTTTCTCAGTGATAAAAGGGTAATATACAGTACCTACTACAATAATCTAAATGTGTGAGGATTAATGCATTAACAAGTTTTAGTTTGATATCACTTGTTAATATGTACTTATATCTCCATAGCGATTTGTATTTATAGTAACATGTTCTGAGCTTATTTATAATGTGACTTTCAAAACTTAAATTCTTATCAAGTACTATTCCCAAATTTTTTGTTTTTTCAACAAATTCAATGTTAATTCCTTCTAAAAATATGTTCGTATTTATTACTTGTTTACACTTCAGAATCGCTAGTCTAGAACCAACACAACATACTTTGGTTTTCAAGTGATTGAGCTTCAAACAATGATTTGTTGAGTACTGTTCAATTAGGTCTAAATTTTTATTAAGTTCTAATACTAAAGAATTTACATCGGTTGGTTGACATGGTTTGTAAACTTGTACATCATCCGCATACAAATGTACATTCCAGTCAGATGATATATGTTTTATCAGATCTGAGGTATAAAAAGTAAATAAAATAGGGCCTAAAACGCCGCCTTGTGGCACACCAGACTTCAAAGCTCGTAAAGTAGACACTTTACCACGCAATTTTACACATTGAGATCTATCAAACAAGTAATTACTAAACCACAGCATGGCATTTTCGGTCAAACCAAAATGGTGTAGTTTTTCACACAAAACTCTGTGATTTACCATGTCAAATGCCTTGCTGAAGTCTAGCATGACTAGTAGCGTTATCATGCCATCGTTTATAAATTTCACTATATCACTGGTAAATTTTAATGAGCGCTGTAGATGTATTATGTAATTTCCTAATCCCAGACTGGGTGTCAGGCAAGACGAAGTTCATCATCTACAATTTTTTCTAACAGTTTGGACATTGAAGGTAAAGCACTTATTAGACTGAGGTCCTTAAAATCGATGGCATTATTAACTTTTGCAAGTGGTGTTATGACTGTTTTTTTTCATAATAATGGCACTTCCCCTGTACTCAGTGATTGGTCGATGATTCTGGTTAGCTGATATTTACAAAAAGAGAACACGTTTCTCAACATGTTTGTAGTGATACCATCAACACCCGCAGCATTTGACTTGACTTCTTTCAGTTTTAGTTCAACTTGGTCTGATGTATCATGATTAAATGAAGACTTGCATACTATAGAATTTTTTTGATATGAGAATGTGTTAAGAAATAAGTCATCTGGCTGCAGGTTTGGTACAGAGTAAATAAAGTGATTATTGATGCTTTCAGCGTTTTCAATGTCCTGTGATATGTGTTTACTGGATTTTGTGTGTATATTCCACCTGGAGAAACTATTCCACATCTGTTTAGGATTATTAAAATACTTATTAAGCTGCAAATTGATGTAAGCAGTTTTTTCATTCTTCAAAGCTATTCCTAAATAATTTCTTAGATCATTATAATATGCACGATCTTCTTCATTTCTGGTTCTTCTGAACTTGTTGTATGTTTTCCGCTTCAAATTTATTATACACTTGATTGTATGTGTCACATAAGGTCTGTAGTTCTTACGTGAAGTAATTCTTTTCAATGGGGCATGTATATTGTAGAGCATAATAATAGTTTCGGTAATGTGAAGAACTTTGTCATCAAGACTTAGCAAACCATCTATGTAGCTCCATTCCACAGAAGCAGCATCGTTGGCAAACTCAACGTGATCGAAATGCAAGAAATGATCTCCGTTGCTCCTGAGAAGTCTTATGACCACGATAAAGGAGTGTCCGTTTCGAATATCGACCTATGTGCTTGACATTGTACAGATCATATTTCCTAACAGAGCTTACAGTTTCAAGCCAATAAAAAAGCGGACTTTAAACAACCCTTAGCAACATTATAATGATGCACGCCAAATCGCCTACAGGCTCACCCTTAGAAGACATTTATTGAACCATAAATAATTCTTGGGCATGAAGGGCTCATTTTTATGTAATATTCGTACTGAGCCACCCCTGATGAAGATTTTTTATATGATTTATGGCTCGTTTGTATTCACGAGGGTGTTATGGCCGTTACGGCTATAATTTTCAAAAGAAGATAATTATAACTTTGTTGTCATGGTTCATGAGTTTACATAAAAGAATAAATTATTTCTACATTAAGGTATCGCCTAAGCTGTTATTACCTGCACAGAAAGTGCCAACCATGGCGCTTACCTTTTTTGTCTTGTGTCATTACAGGTACTTTTTCTATTGTAGGAATTTACCGGATTGGTACTTACTACTATAGACGTGGAGATATTTAAACGATAATGAAGCTCCTGTGTAGAAGATGCCTCAAATTTTCGTATTACACCACTTTTCAATTCAAGCTTCTATTTGTACACATCAAATGAAGGAGCTTCATTATTTCAATTCGTAAAAAATATTTTTGAATTTTTAGTTTTGTTTAGTTAAGCTAAACCAAAGCCCGTTTCTCAAAATATTTGGTTTAAGTTTTACTTTTTAGTATTTATGATGCCAAACAACTAGTTTAATAGTTTCTGTATAATTTTCATATATTTCATTAATAGGGCTCTATAAAACTCAATTTAAGTAATAAATAATAAAGCTTCGATAGGTATAAATCAAATTACGATAAATCGATACTTTGGCGCAATTGCGATATGGAATCTTAAACGACACCACTTTGCTTTTTATGTTTCCCTCATCAAGCGTTTTTGATACCTATAGTATTGGGGTGACTGTGGAAATTGTAAAACGGCATTTTGTGGTGGCCTCCATATTGGATTTATTATGACGTCACTTAGCTTATTATGCTTTTCTCATCAAGCCCTTTCATTTGGTATACACATCATAGGGTTACTAAGGAAATGATGAATGTTATTGTTGATTGTACAAAACACATCAGTGTGCACATTTTCTAGAAATGATGACATGATGAGATCATGGCTCCTCAGAATAAGGCTTAGTAGTATTATTAAAAAAAAGATTTGTCTGTACCATTATCTCAAAACAATGCACTAATCCTCACGCATCTAGACTATGGCGCTACGGTACGTTATAACCTTCTTACGGCAGAAATGAAGCACAAAATTTAAGTATTTACAAAACTGCTGCTTGAGACTTTGTTTCAAAGATATACATAAGCAAGGACATATTACCGGCTATTATTTGCATATAAGAGAAAATCTTTTAAGCCACATGTATCGTGTATTCAGTATGGAACTTTGCTCTATAAAGTCTTAAAATATGAATTATCCAGTTATTTGTTACATTATTTAGAGAAGAGTTGCTCCGCCAGGCTTTTTACGAAACAACTCTTATCTCAATATACACAGGTCTAAATTAAAAAAATGCTTCAATTACACAGCACCATGTCTACTGAACTATCATTTAGACATTTTTGAAACAACTTCCATTCAAAACTTTAGAGATGAGATGAAAAAAGTGTTACTGCATCTACAAATATTTGAATCCACAAATTAAATTTAACAGTGGTTGTTATACATGCTATCCAGTAAAACTCCGACTATATTATGTTATATAGGTATAGTGTTCTGCATTTGTTATAAATGTTATTACTCCATTCAATTTATGTTGAATAAATGTTCATGAAACTAACTTTTTATGGGGGCTCTGCCAATACTCTTGCCTTTTGGAATGTTGTTCATTTTATACTTGTAATGCATTTACATTATAATCAAAAGTTATTAGTTAATATGTTCTATGACTTTCTCGATAACCACACTCTTCGTTCAAATATCCCTTGAATTCTACATATGAGATTATCATTTTTCAAAAGTGGCTACATACAAACAGTGATTTGGACTATTTTGAATCCAGAATCAGTGGATAACGTAATTGTGATTATAATATTAGATAGCATAACTATGATTTTATGGATTCGTGAATTTCTTTGGAGGAACTGCTTGGACTTCTCGGTGCATAATCAACTTTTGCTTGTATTGTTTTTATGGAACGAGTGAAGCGACAAGTCGTATATGATGAGTTTAAAAAACGAATTCGATGATAGTCATCCCTCTTGAAGCATCTCTGACGATTCTTCAGAGTTGTGAAGCTAGCCCCTCATTCAGTACTTTTAAGAAAACATATTTGTAGGCTCCAAAGGGTTGCTTTGATCAATTCGGTGAATGGACGATGTCCACCAAGTTCAACAGGTGGACAAATGAAACTAAATGGTGGACAAATGTAGACCAACGATGGACAAACCAAAGAGGAAAAAGTTTTTTTGATATTCGAACATTTTGGGACTGTGAAGATAGCCCCAAAATCTATTATGTTATTTTAGGAGAATACGAAGAGTGGACAAATCAAATGGATTGTTGGACAGATGATGGACAACCACCTCCGATTTTTTGGGGCTAACTTTACAGACCTTACGCTAATCTGTGAATTGTGCATATAAATACAATAAACACTGAGCAATAAGGACAAATTGCTAAAAGCTTAAAAAGAAACATTTGCACATATAAGAATAGGCCAAATTATTGATGTACAATATGTGAATGCGGTAAATAGCAAGCCAGGAAAACGATCAATATAATAACTTATAAAATATCCATACATGGATTAAAACTTGAATAGGAACTGAAATTAAAATACATGTATTTCAGGGTAATAGCCACGTCACTGATAACCAGATGCTTAACAGCTTAATAGAGTTCAAAACAGATACATTCCTATGTTAAAAAACTCATCTAAAGACTTAAGGCATTATCCAACCAGATATTTCCTTATGTTTTTTCAGTGCCAGAATATTAGGGCTTTTCCGTAACAGATCATGTCCTCTTTTATTATTATATTAACTATACTAAGTGACATATAAATCCGAACACCCAGTTTAAATGGTTTTATTTTAATAGAATTTTGTATAAGATCTTAATGAAGCATAATAGAGTAAATGATAGAAATTTCAAAATGATTGCAGTGCTTTAAAGCCCTTTGACCTTTAATAATATGTGGATGCACCCTGATGTGCTACGCATCCTCCAACGCGCCTAGGCATGCTTCTGATCAGGTGGTCAATGTCCTCCTGTGGTATCTCATTCCAGGCAACCACCAACTCCTCTCGAAGTGCTTCTAGAGTCTGAGGAGGACGTTGCAAATTGAGCAATCTCCTACCCATCATATCCCACACGTGCTCAATTGGGGATAAGTCGGGAGATCTTGGTGGCCATGGTAACAATGTGACATCATTATGTTGAAAGAAGTCTATTGTGACTCTTGCAACATGTGGTCGGGCATTATCTTGTTGGAAAGTTGGATCTGCCAGGGTGTCAAGATAGGGTAAAAGATGGGGTTCTAGAACTTCGTGGATATAACGCTGCGCGTTCATGTTACCTCTGATGAAGATTAAAGATGACCTGGAACCATAAGCTATAGCACCCCAAACCATAACTCCAACAGTGTGATGAACATGTCTTTCAACAAAAAACTATGGATTCCTCCTTTCACCACGTCGCCTTCTAACCCTGGCACGACCATAGTGCATGCCTAAACAAAATCGAGACTGGTCACTAAAGACAATACTGTTCCTTTCCTGATCTCAGAGTGACCGTTGTCTGCACCACTCAAGGCGATTACGTCGGTGTTCTCGAGCTAAAGGGAAGACCCAGTGTGGTCGGTAAACACTTCGCATGCCAATAGGCCTTCCGTGTTCTGCAAACCATTCATTTGCAATGGACCTGGTAGTGGAGAAACGGTCCCTTAAGGCCAATAATCTTAGGCAGCGATCTTCACGGTCTGTTGTTCTACGGCGGCGTCCAGTGCCCCTTCCTCTTTGTGTACGGCCTTCTCGAAGCCATGCCTGACAACACCTAACCACAGTGTCTACACTTCTTTGCACTCTAACTGCAATTGCCCGAAAAGAAAGTCCAGCTTCCCGAAGTCCCACTATACGGCCCCTATCAAACTCACTAAGTTGACGAAATCGCACAGGTCTCCGTACTCTAGGCATCGTAACCGATCGTAAAGGATGTCAAGAACCAAAATCCGCCAACGTTGATTCTTTACTGCGGCTGAAATATTCATTTTTAGAGCGTTAGTGAATTAAAAAAAAAACAGTATAAAAACCGGAATGTCCAACTGATAAGGCTGAACATTTTTTCACTTGTTATTTACAGTAAGATAAATACATTCACCAACTTTTATTAAAATAAAACCATTCAAACTGGGTGTTCGGATTTATATGTCACTTAGTATATTTATTCCATTGTTTCGAACAAATTTATGGCTGTGACTAATTGCGAAGATGGCTGATTTGTAGATATAAATTGAGGTTATTGTAGGGAGATTATAGCGTCTAAAGGTTTCCTTACAAAAGTCCCTGTAATCAATATTAATAAATAACTAAAGTACCCTTGTCTGCGAAATGAATAATCTGCCACTGTTACCGATCCCTATATGATTATATTATTACTGAGGTGAGACGGTACTCTTGATTTTATTGCACGTGTTATTTATTTGTAGTTGCAACGATAAATAATTAGGTATCAACATGAATTCCATTCTATCTGAAAGAGTAAATTCTATGCGTGGTTTCTTGTTGAAGAATTGAACATAGTTTTATCTTCATTCAAGACTGCAAGACACTGTTTTGCCATCGCCAGACGTACGCGTATTACGATTTTATAGATCCCGTTATCATTTACAAATTGAAATATCAAAGTTGAAGAAATGAAACTAACGGCATCGCATGCAACCGACAACCATCGCTATCGTGCTAGCACAGCGCATAAAACGTGTGCTTGGCTTAGCGTGCAATAAAAATGACGTATTGTCGGTCGCCTCGTACATATCGCGGCAACTATTTAATTGCGCACGTAACTCGCATTCATCATGGCCGCAGGACGCTGCCGGTTGCTTATAAAGTTATTCCGAAGGATGTAGAATGAAATATAAAAATTTCATATGAGTAGCCACCGTTTTATATCTCAGCTACGCGATTCAAGCGAGTGCCGCTGATAAAGCCATTGCATTGGCGTTACTTTGAGATAGACGTTAAAATTTTACACTACGCTGTTAAAAGAATAAAAAATTACGTCGAGAGGGTTGACTCATAAAGGATTATGTGCAGCTCAAACTAGATCCTCTGAGAAAAGCCAGTCAAACGGTTCCGTACAATTATAGAAGAATACCAAAATTGATGATAGTAGCGAGACTCATAGTACGCCACTGCTATTACGCGGAGTCCTTCGAAAATGCGGCGCTTCTTTGTGGAATGTCGGAAACCGTCGCTGTAATCAAAAGGTACCGCGACAAAGCAGTGGCGCTCGATGACTTCTGCTACTGTCATCAATTCTGGCATTTGACTATAGTGCATAGGAATTATTTCCCTGCGCCACCAGTAGCGCATCTGGAAACGTCGTCTCTCCCCGGTCAGACGTGATATAATACATTACCACAACAACAGAATACTTCTCAAGGCCAGTGGTACTCCGTCCCGGATGCAGCAACCGTGGCTGGTAGGTTCTCGATCCGTCTGCTGAGAATATTTTTCTCATTTCGAAGGCCTAATGTACAGAAGTGTATGATGTGTGAAACATGTTTAACACGTGCGTAGAAAAAAACTGAGGTGGACCCCTCACAACCCTCACTCCCAATTTGTTTTACCTCTAAAAGCTTTTATCAAAAATGATAAGGATCCTCGCCAAAAAACGAAGTTTGGATGATTTTCATTGTTTTCCGGTTCTGGCATTTTTCTTTGCCACCACTGGATCGATTTTTCAAAAACTAGAAAGCTTTTGCGTTCTTGGCATAGTAGTAATATTATGAAAAAAATTCATCAAAATCTGAGTGGTATCTCACAAGTTAACACACCGATAGTCAGATAGACGTTTTTCGTGATTTACATGTCAGATAACATTCAAGAAATAAAATATCTCATTTTAGAACATTTTCGCGAATACAATGCCAGTACGCGTGGGAGGTAAAACGGTTTAGTTAAATAATCCACATCCGCAAAAGCACCTCTATACATTTGTGTAACTATTGCGAAGCTCGATGTCCGAAACTTATTTTACGTTTTTTTATTAATACATTCCAAGAACTCAAATGTCATACCTTATCAAACAAGTACTTGATTTTACTTCACGTGCCAATGGCGAGTATTGTAATTGCAACGAATTTTGAAAATGAAATAAATTTTTTTAACGTTATATGGCATAAAAACAAGTCACGTCCTAAGACCTGCATGACTGTCGGTCCATCTAGTCCATAGATGCGATGTAACTTGGAAAGTACTAGTCAGATTATGGTGTAATTTCTACTCACCGTTACTACTATGCCCAAGACGAAAAAGCCTTGTATTCTTTGAGCTAGGGATAAAAAGTAAAAATCACCCACACTTCGTTTTTGACGTTTCAGAAGATCCTGATCATTTTCAGAACAAAATTTCAGGGGCTAAAACTTGGAGATTAACGATTGTAGCATCTAGGGGGTTGTGAATGTTGCATTTTGGTATTGACGAAAGACGACTTATTATACACATATCATGCATAAAATTCAACAACTACTACTCGATTTTTTTTGGCATTATATTCTTTTTTTGTGACATTATATGTTTTTTTTACAAGATGTTAACCCACCACTAGCTGATGGACACGTTGCGTCATGATGCTTCAGTTATCAATGCTTGGCTCTGATGAGGTATAAAATCTGTTTCAGAGATGGCATTATTGGAGGTGCATAGTGAGGATTTGTGTGCTTATAATATGTGTATGTGTTGATGATAATTTAATTGGTTTCTTGTCTCAAATACCCTTACTTGACATCAAAGCTAGAAATTAGTTGCACATCCACCTTTTCTTATTCATTCTGGAAATTACGTATGCAGATTTGCTTAATTTCAACAATGAGAGAGATAAGAAATAATGATATTCACTGTGCACTGTCATATACATGCATGCTAACAGTTAGTAATTGTCTTTAGAAAGGACAATAACCAGTCGGGTACAGCTAATAGATATAGCTCATTGGCAGCATATTTAATAATGACTTTCTCACAGAGCAAATATCACTGATTTTATACACATGCAGACCAAGACACGTAATCATCCAGATGCGATCCTGCTATTCAACCAACTTTCTTCTCAGAGATGAAAGCTGTAACTACTCGGCTTCACAAAACGTATGCAACAAACAATGCATGTAGTTGAGCTATTCCTCCATAGATGTCTTTGCATCCTAAAGACTACCTAGTCTGCAAGATAAGATCTTATAGGTCTTTTTTACATTTTAGAGGTTTCTTACAGGGTGCCCGTGCCGTTTCTTGGTATCCAAGCTCTGGTTGTTCCACAACAGACCTTCAGTGATATTTATTTGTACAACCGATGACAGAAATTTTGTATTTTAATGCAAATAATCACGAGTGGTGGAAAAGGCAGGAAAATATATTCCCTAGCTTTAATACGAAGAGATTCTTTATGACGTATCTGCAACATCTGTGCCCGTTCAAAGGGAATTTTCTAGGGCTGCATTGACCGTTTGGGTACCCCGCGACAGATGAAGAGATAAATTCATTAGGAGTCTCACGTGTATTGACTCCTTGTTAGTGAAAGAAAGGCTAATTCCGAGTTTTTTATTTTTGTATATAAGCTGACGAAGAAATATTTTTTTCTATTTGAGTTTACAGTTTTATCGTTCTTTTATTTGCTACTCCTCGATTTACCATTGTAAAGTCGGCCACTCACTACAGTTTCAACTGACAGTTTGAACTGTTCAGTGAAAACTGTGCAGTTAAACTGTTCAGTCTGTTTGCACACACACATACAGGTCAATCTATCAGTTTTAAATAATGCATCGAACAGAGCAGAACGATTTGGCCGCTCTGGGTATACTTTGTGTAGTTTTACAAAAAAGTAAACAATGTAAAAAGCGTAAACAGTGGTGCAAGAAGTGGTTACAGAGACGAAATCAATCTTCGGACATCAGCTTATTAAAAGAATTGAGAGGGGAACCATTAGATTTCCTTAATTATTTGCGCATGACAGAAGCAGTGTATCAAAAGTTGCTTTTCCTGGTTTCTCCTTTGATTAAGAAGAAAGATACAGTTATGAGGGCAGCAATATCTCCACACGAACGATTAACTGCTACCTTGAGATTTCTGGCAACAGGACGGTCGTATGAGTGTCTCAAATTCTCGACTAGAATATCACCTCAATGTCTTGGTAAAATTATCCCAGAAACGTGCAACGCCTTGTACGCAGTTTTAAAGAAGTATATGGCGGTACGTATTTTCTTCTTAATTTAGAATAAGAGAAACGAAAAACAGTTGTTTTTGGCAAACTGCTTTTATTTTTATGAAAGGGTACATTTTCATGAATTGGCATCAAATTGAGAAAAATAAGTCGATGCTGTGTTGTCCTGAGAAAAGGATAATTGTCCACTTCCATCATTATGGAACTGTCTAAATGAACCTTGGCCGTATGTTGGAGATGGCGTGGGACATGGAGTGACATTAGGAGATTGACTTGCTAACGCTGTACATGAACCTTGTCCATATGTTGGAGATGGCGTGGGACATGGGGTAGTATTAGGACTCTGACTTGGTGATGCAGCATAACGGTATATTGGCGCTGTGTTTAGAGAACCCATTTCCGCCTCGAATAATATGTCACCTATCTTTTTCTCCGCAATGAGAGCCTGGCGTTTTTCCAAACCTCTCAACTTTACAGCAATAGTTTTTCCCAACAGATCAAAGCGGTCAAGTTGTTCCTTGGGTGTTTTGAAATGGTCACGCACTGTCATCAAGGTTTCTGTTGTGAGATCCTCATTTTTCTTTTGTTTTTTATTACAACCAGGTCTTGAGGTTATTGGCTGTTGAGATTTTCTTGACACTTCTTCAACAACCGCAGTTCTCATTTCTACAACATCATCAGCCTCTCCTGTTTCTTCAGTTGGGAGTGCATTGTCAACGGATTCCTGAAAAATAGAAGCAACTGTGTACTAGGATTGACAAAAAAAAATAAAACATCTAATTTACTTTAACATAACATATTTAGCTATTGTTGCCTGTTTCAGTTTCCCAACTCAGGAGAAAAATGGAAGGAGATTGCAGCTTCGTTTGAGGAAAGATGGCATTTCCCACACTGCATCGGTGCCTTAGATGGGAAGCATATTGATATAATTCCGCCACAAAACTCTGGATCGTATTATTATAATTACAAAGGCAAACACAGTATGGTTCTTCTGGCTATAGTTGACGCAAAATACCGATTCCTACTAGCAGATTTTGGAACAAATGGGCGGATTTCCGATGGCGGTGTTCTTCAGAATACAACTTTCTTTGAGAAGCTGGTGAACGAGGATTTAAATATTCCCCAACCTGATGATATTTGTGACAATTTCCAAAACGTTCCGTATGTATTCGTTGCGGATGATGCGTTTCCTCTCAGAACTGATATTTTGAAACCATTCAGGCAGGGACTATTAGATTCAGCAGACAAAGAGGTTTTTAACTATCGATTATCACGAGCAAGACATATTGTCGAAAACGTTTTTGGTATACTTGCTTCACGATTTCGTATCTTTCAGTCTCCAATTAATTTAGAACCAGAAAATATAGAAAAAATTGTAATGGCTGCTTGTGCTTTACATAACTTTTTGATTGAACATCAATCTAGTACATACGCTCCTGCAAACTTAAGGTATCAAGAAAATAGTAACGATGGATCTCTTATTTCTATTGGGTGCGATAGTTCACAATCAAATATGATTCCACTAAATCGTCAAAATCGAGGAAATATTGGCAATGACGCAAAAGAAATCAAACAACGCTTTATGGACTACTTCATGAATGATGGCGAAGTCCCATGGCAGAAGAATCACATTTTAAAAACAAATAAAGACATTATTTGATGTTTACAAAAATAAATAGAAAATTTGTTTTTCCATGTATTCATAATATCGTGTTTTTCTTACCTCGCCACTTTCACCATCCAAATTTGAAATTGAGGTCCTTGAAATCTCTTGATCTTGCAAAAAATCAAACATGTCATAATACCAAAGTACCGGCTTGTAAATGCTATCCGTTGATGTTCCAGACTTGTATGATGCATCAACTTTCTTTTTCTCCTTCCGAAAAGCAGTTCTCAAACTGTTAATTTTATTGATCACAGACTTCTTGTCAGCACCAGGTTCAACTTCCACCAACTTTTGTGCCAATTTGGCATATGCAGCATCCTTTTTCGTACGATTATGATATTCCGGGCTCTTTACTTGCCAAAGACAAGGTTCCGATCTGTATATCGCAATAAAATCTACGATCACTGGGTTTGGCTTATTCCGCGACATCTTCAAAAAACCACCCGCATGGTGCTGAGACACAACTTGAACTGAGAACTGTGCAGTCGAACCCCCACACACGCAACGATCAGTTGAACCATTCAGTTAAAACAATTGACAATTTATTTGTCTCAGTTTAACTGTCCAGTTGAGTTAAACTGCGACTGACACACCCACACACGTTGAGGTTTAACTGCACAGTTTTCACTGAACAGTTCAAACTGTCAGTTGAAACTGTACGTGAGTGGCCGACTCTACTCGTCGTTGCTTCTCTCCCGGGGGACCTCAGGCTTTGGGTCATAGTTACTGTAATGTCAGTATTGTACGGGAAAGAGGATAGGGAGAAAAGAAGGAAGTAAGAGCGAGAAAAGGAAAAAAAAAGTAAAAATGTAAATATTCCAGGTGAGATAGATCCAGGGACCGTTACATTGTACTGAATAAATTTTGACCTGATCTGAATTTTGGCTATTTGGTTTTTAAATCTGTATCTTTAAGGTACAGACATGAATTTAATTTTGTTGACAGTGCAAGTCGTGGCCTGGAATGTTTTCGTATTTCCTCGACTGGGTAATCAGTACACTAATATATTTCAAGGAAGAGCGAGCAGAATAGGTCGAGCCCTTACACAAAACGAATGAAAAACCAGAGGGTGCAGTGGAAGACGATACGACCCTGCATGCAGGCTGTCCCGGTGGCTTGCCGTACAGTACAGAGTTGATACTGGTATTACTGTGTGCTTATTAGATTTGTCAGTTTAATTTCGTAGAACTCAAAATGTCTGATATGGATACAGCTGAGGAAGTTGTTGATATAATCTGCACACCGCCTTAAAAAAGAGCCAAAAGGCTTCATTTTAGCGTTAGCAAAAAACAAATAATTATCAACATTTATAAATACGAAAAGCAAGGAAGGAGTGACTCAAGTGTTCAGAATATTGTTTGCAAAGCTGACACCTACATATTTTTCAATACCTGTAACACGAGGAATTTCAACTAAAATTAGTATTTGTACATGCTTAAACTGTATCGAGATAAGAAATCAAGCAATCATTTTGTTGGGTTTTTAATGCTTTAAATGGGAGCGGTTTTAAAGTGTCCAAAATAAATTATTTCTAGGAAAAGGTAAGCGGTTGATTAATTTGCCACATCGCTAACGAAGATGGATTTGTGTCCGATGCTTTATGGGCATTTCAATCCAAAAAAACGGGAGACTACCATGAAGAAATAAATGGATCCTCGTTCGAAAATTGGTTCTCAAATACTCTACCGAAGCTTGAAGATAATTCAGTTATAGTATTAGAGAATGCTTCATTCCACATGACAGAATTAGAGAAAATTCGAACAGTGTCAACAATTTGTCAAGACGCGTAAAAAATGAATATAACCTTAACATGAAATGGCCAAAAAACAAAACAGAACTGTTCTACGACTGCCTCCTTACCATTATGAGCTCAATCCGATTAAGCTCATTTGGGCAGACAAAAAATATGTTGCAAAATAAAATAAATGTTTAAAATTTTCTGACCTTAAAAATATTTTTCATGATGCTATACAAAGAATAACACCGAATAAGTGGGAAAATGTATCATTTGTATCGTTTGATACATACATGGGACATTAGTTATAGTTATAAGAGTTCTATCCTGCAGAACCTGTAATTTACGCATCTGAGGCTTAGATAAAAATCACCACAGTTCTGATGATGGTTTTGTACATCCAAATCTTATTGACCAAACTCAGTTTTGAGGTCCTACATGAAAGAGGATACCGTTGCCGAAATGTCATTTGGAATTGAATACATTTTCAGTTGTTCTATGTGTGCATGCCAAGTCATAACCCTTGTCAAGTGCAAAACCTTTTATTCGCTATGCTATGAGCAAATTAATTTGTTCTATATGTATTTTTTTTCTGTAGCTACTTGTATTTATACTACAAAAATTATTAGGTAATATCCAAACGACTTGAGTTTTCAACTACTTGACGTTAAACCAACTTGTTTTTATGTACATTGCTAATATCTTGGCTTGATCTTGAGTCAAGTCACGTAGCTGAAAAATCAAGTTAGTCGTGTGTCCCTAGTTCATAGAGAAACCGCCAGGAAAAAATCATGAACTTTGGAGGAAGGTCGATCTTATGATATGCCGTGGAGCCAACGGTGTCGCCTTCCAAAACCACTTATACTCCTTCCATTTCAGCTTGTTATTGGTGGTAATCAATGTTTACATTGTACAAAACCGCTTTGCATGAAAGCATGCACATGTATTACAGGAAAACTAAAATATTCCCGAGTCCTTACGTTGACTGATTGGTGTAAATCACGAAAGGACACGAGAGAGACCGAACGGCGGAAAGCCGAGAATTGGCATGTTTATGGGGCAATTACAGAAATGAGCTACTTTAACGGCCATCAGGACGCGAATGATTGGTGGCTTCATTATTTCCACCAATCACGTTCTCGTAAAATACTACATGTTTCGTGTAATTAAAACTGCAATTTATTTCCAATTGCCGGCCAAGTTTTATTGTCGTGTTCCGGTGCCGCTATCGCGTTTTATCTTGCGATTTATACTTTTGTTTTAATTGAAACTGTACGCGGTACGGACACTGGAAATGATTCAGTTAACAATGGACAAGGAACGATACAGGGAAGTAGTAGGTTTGTTCAAATGCATTTTCCATACAGGAAGCTGAAAACTTCTGTTGTTAATTTTCAGGTAAACTATTTATTCCTTCATCTCAAAATTTACAAAGCAGTACGTAATTCGCACGTTTCTAGTTTCAGGGAATTAAGGGGATTTTAATGCTTTGGAGTTGAAGACCCAGAAACACTGTGTCTTACTTCCTACGTCCCTGGCGTGGAAGAATTATAATCGCAAAAAATGGACTTGTACATTACAAAGAACCGTCACTCATTTCCGTTAGTGAGATTTTGATGCCATGGACGAAAAAGCTTTGGAGTATTTGAAAATCGATTCAGTGGCGGCGTAGCTAAAGGCAAAAAGGTGAAAAACAGGAGGATCACGTTCATTTTTGAAAAAAATTCAAGGGTTGAAAAATTGCGATGTGGGGCTGGTGAAGGGTATTTCTTAATCATTTACGCCCGCAGTAATTTTTCCCAGGGGAAGGGGGAGGGCCAACCATCAACAAGAGATAACTTTTATGTGAAAGCGTAATTACTTTTAAAACTTTTTGAACGTGAGGGAGAGCTTATTATCTAAGGAAGCCACCCAACTAACAATTATCACTTCTATTAGAGTTGAAAGAATGATTATACAGTATTCCTTAAACAGCATTGTATACTTTAAGAACATTGGAAAAACCGTCTTAGAACAGCTATACAAGCGGAATGGGCACACCTAATAGGACACTTCAGTCATTTAAGAGATTAAATAAGGGCTGCAGGTAACAATTATAAAACAAAAGTGAAAGCCTCTTGCAGCCGCTATAGGACATTTGCGTCAGTGCAAGATTCAGTTTTTGTCAACTATACAACTATTCTCTTACGTGATTCTACTTTATTGCAACCAAACTATTTCCTATGTATTGTATAGACGAAGTGAAGAATATATAACTAACACATTACAGTCATCTTGTTTACTTACATATCGGCCATTGTGAATTTCATACAAAGGTATATGATAAACTTCTACAGTTTGATATAGGGCTATTGAATTACTTGCGCAGCAAATTTTATTGTGATAATCGTGCAAATTAGTTACCCAATTTCTACGGGCTTCGTATTTGATTCATATTTTGACAATGATCAAAAGTATGTCTAGATTTTTAAGATGGAAAACTGAACTTATCTGCGTTAAATCTTCCACAAATCCTATATTTAGACACAATTGCACTAATATTTATCACTTTATATCTGTAATTTAGAACTGAAACATAATTATTTAATATTAAATAGAGGAATAAATGTTTGCCCAATATGGCATCGTCCATGTTGTCTTTAGGTTATTAGAATATTTTGGTGTTGCCTGCAGGTGTTATACAACAATTTGACAAATGTCTGAAATGAAATGCCGACAGACTCGAATGATTTACCCAGAATCTGTACCAGATCTATATCTTCTGTTTGAACAGTTGATAAAACCTTTTGAACCGATATGCATGCGTTGTTTGTCTTAAAACATTGGTTATGACATTTTAACAAAAATATGACAGCAGAAAGTTAGGTTATGGTGAAGTTGTTTACCAACATATTTAGCATATGTAACAGTTGTATAAGTGCTTCCGTTGGGAGCAATTTGTTGGCTAATGTAGTAAATTGTACAGCAAAGCAACAAGGCTCGGGTTTGTTTTATAAACGTTAGCATGGGTGCCACAGCACAACCATTTTGACTAACTTGCAAATATGCCGTATAAAATAGTTGTATAAACGTGTATGCAACAGTTAAAAATTTGCCCTATAAGGTGTTGTATAACTATGCTATAAGAATATTTTAGACACCTCATTTTAGAGCAAATATGGCGCAGAAAGCAAATTTGCATTCCACACAACATTAAGCCAGCATTTTGGTGTTCAGGCAACAACAATAGATTGCTTTTATGGCTGAACGGTTCTTCTACCAAAAGCTTATACCACTAATTTGCTAGTTGGGCACAATTCTACAAAAAAAAATGGTAAATATGCAAATTCTAATTGTATGAGCCTGTCTGATCAAGTTGACTTGTTATATGGTGGCCTACTTATAACTGAATTGCGCGCCATTTTTGGTACACGCATTTCAGTAGCTGGAGCCGCAGTAGTTCAAAGATTTGAAACCTATTTTCAAAGCTTTTTTGGCCATTCCATATCGAATGGAGAGATATTTATAACTATTGAATTTGTGATGGTTCACAAAATACATGGGGAAACACGTTAGTTACTTTCCTCTTAAAAACAGCAAAATGTGTCTTTGTCGATTTTCTTAGTGAGACACATGAGTTTATTCTTTATCAACTTCCATTCAACATATTTTGAATTACGATGCTTCAAAAATAGTTCTCCATGCTCCGTAATCTCAATTATATACATATTAGCTATTCTTTTACTTTTAGGTTAGGATATCACAGAAATTAGAGCTAGTTGACAGATTTGGGACTTGGGGACCTCGGGTAACAATATCCTGGTTTCTGGGTAGATGTTCGGCTAACTTTTGTTGGCCTGTGAAATTTAGGGTGGATGATGATCCAGCTTTAAGTGGAGGGGGTTACAAGGAGGCCAATGAAACTCTGAACCTTGGCTTCTGCGGCTAACTACGGAATACAAAATGCAACACCGCAGGCAGCAACGGTGGCTGCAGTAGTAGACTCTTCGGTCTCCTGATCAGTCGCCGTGCGCTATGCGGGTTCGAATCCCGTCCCAGGAGAATTTTTTCTCTTGGCTATGGATGTGGTGATTGTCCGTAGGTGGTAGACGGTCTCTGACTGTCGAACGCGGAGGTACCACCCTGCGGATCTCGTAGGCGGAGCCAGAATGTGTGCATGTTGCATGTACACGTGTTCCCTCGCCAGAGTCCGTGTGGCGTTCCCTTTTTCCCCTGTATACCCCTATAGTCCAACGGTACCCAATGGGTGTTTAGGCCTTAGGCCTTCGTGGTAGATGGAGTATAAAAAAAAGTTAAGGCTATCCAGAAGTATTCCTCGTACAACCCGCGAATAGACAGAGCATCTGTACCTCAAACTGTAATCCGCCAAAGTTCATTTTGTATTCAAATGAAAATTGATATAATAATAATAATAATAATGCGTTTATGCCCAACAGTGATTACCATTTACAGAGCAAAACGCAGTAGTATAGCCTACATGGTAGATACAGCACAAAATGAAAATATCTTAGAAAAACGAAGAAAACAGAAATAGAAGAAACATGAAAAACTTTACCGAATCCCATCATAGATGGATTCAAGATTTATTCTTTAATTCACAGACACTGCAGTGCAAAATGTCAGGCACACTTGAAATTTTGTTGGCATTTCGGCACATAAAATTAATCGGAGCCTTTAGTAGCAAGTTAGTTTGAGCTCTTTTGCACAGAAAAGTATTGTATTGCCTAGATGTTATTCTAGGAACCAGAATATCTATTTGAGCTAACAGTACAGGACAACCTACTTTGCCATTGAAAAGCTTGTGCAAGAAAAGTACCGATAACTGATATATACGGCTCTCCAAAGACTGATAATCAAATCTATGTAGTAGCTCAGGATATTTACAGCCTCTTGTTGGATACACAGCATCAATTTTAAAAGCTATGAATTTCAAAAATTTCTTTTGTGCTTTTTCAATAGCAACGATGTATTATTGGCTATATATAGGTCTTAGATACAGAGACGATAATGCTGAGGTGTCATTGAAATTCTTGCAATTCCTAACAATAAAACCGTATGTGCTGTTTACAGGCTTTCATGAAAATTGAATGTCAACTGATTATCAAAATGGACACCTAAATCTCTAATGCAATCGGTTCTTCTTAGTGTCGAATTCTCAATAGTATACCGATCAGGTATAGGGTTGAACTTGATGTTTTCTTATCCACCAGTTCTGTAGGAAGGTGATTTATCCCTGCAAGATGAAACAGTCCTCTTCACTGGATACTGATATATATATATATATATATATATATATATATAGGTGAAAAATTAAAGCTGCCGCCTTTTGTTGGGTACTTCGACAAAATTTAAGCAAAGAGGACTCTTTATACTTTTTTTAATTCTCTCTAGCTTTCAATGGACTTTGCCATCATCATCAGGAGAGTAGTATGTGAGGATGTTGCTAATTGTTGTTTACGTATAGGATGAGGGAAATGTCCAGTAACATGGTGAGAGCTGGATAGATGGTACAATGGTCAAAATTATATAAAATATGACAAGAACAAGTTAAAAACAGATTAAAAAATTATTTAAAAACATTAGAGCATTACATCGTGAAGCCACTTTTTTTTAAATAATTTTTAATCTGTTTTTAACTTGTTCTTGTCATATTTTATATAATATTGACCATTGTACTATCCATCCAGCTCTCACCAGGTTACTGGACATTTCCCTCATCCTATACGTAAACAACAATTAGCAACATCCTCACATACCACTCTCCTGATGATGATGGCAACGTCCATTGAAAGCTAGAGAGAATTAAAAAAAGTATAAGGAGTCCTCTTTGCTTAAATTTTGTCGAAGTACCCAACAAAAGGCGGAAGCTTTAATTTTTCACCTAACTGGTCTAGACGACATTGACCACGTCTCAAGTTATATATATATATATATATGCAGGGTGACTTCGAAGTTGAGTCATTTATTTTAACAGTGAGTAGATCTGATCAAAAGAAATGTTTTTTCCTTTAACATTTTTCTGGTAAAATTAAAGTAACAAAGTTATAGCCCTTTAGAAGTTTGAGTACCGCCCTGTCTCAATAATAATATTATGTGTTTGGCAACAACGGATATCGGTTCATCGCATCGGAAACAAAAAACCGAAAGAATTTGAAACGTTTATCACGTTGTTTTTCGTCAGTCGGTAACGCGTGGGTGAATAGTGATGTTTGTTGCGTGACTCAAACGAAATGAAAAATGGCACATGTTTACGAAAATGCTGAACTTGTGCACATGATTCTTATTTACGGGGGGGCAGTCTTTACAAAATGCTGCCGGATGCATCACGGATTTATGCGAATCGGTTTCCCAATCGAGTGCAACCAACCCCTCGTGCCTTTGTTAATGTAGTACAAAGGGCTCGTGAATCAGGTGACTTAAGACCTCACAGGTGAGAGCATGCCGGTGCTCCAAGACCGCACGATCAAATACAGGTCCGCACTGAAATACTTGTCGGGAGGATACTTTATTAAACAAGGTAACATTTTTTTTTATTTTTACACACATATTTTGGTTTATCTTCCTTCTACAATCATTATCTGAAAATTAATGACTCAACTTCAAAGTCACCCTGTATATATATATATATATAAAATCATCCGCAAACAATAGGTTATTGCGATTAAGTAAATCACACAAATCATTGATAAAGTGAGAATAGAAGAGGTCCCAAATTGGATCCCTGCGACACAGCGCTAGTCGCAGTGAATACTTCCGATCTCACATTATTTACACTATTAGATAAATATGATTTTAATGGCAAGAAATAATTATTTTGTAAACCTAGATATCAAAGTTTCTTGAGGAGAATCTCATGACTGATCTTGTCAAAAGCTTTGGAAAAGTCGGCATACATTACATCAACTTGACTCCTGCTGTCAACTGTTTCACATAGAAACTGGCTAAAAACCGCTAAGCTGCTGATAGTTGACCGAAACTTCGTGAAACCGTGTTGATAAATAGAAATGCAATTTTTTTGCAGACTGGTAGATACGATCATATAAAATCATTTCAAGAAGCTTAGCAAAATTGTTCAAAATGGATATTTACCTGTAGTTAGTGATGATATTGGAAGCTTGACTTTTGAACATAGGGCATATTTTAGCAATTTTAACCTTGTCAGAAAAAAACCGGAATGATTCAGGATCAAACTAAACGATACTTGAAGTGGCCTTGCTAGTACTGCCATGCAATCTTCATCATAGATATTTGACGGGTTAATAATTGATAAATGATTATACCAGACTGTATTAAATAATTTTTGTATAACCTTAGCAATCTGCAATAGACCATTGGAGTGCAAACTATTCGAACCCTTACAGCTATGCCTGACTGCAGAAACGTTGATGATGGTTGTTGAACCTTTTTGCACTCTGATTACAGTACTTTTGTATATCTGTGCAGGCTTGAAGAGCAGGAGATGTAATCTGTGAGCTATAAATCACGGAGCTGAGTAAAACATGCGGAGTATAAAAAAGGGCAAGTAAAAGAGAATTAATTTCACGCAGAGCTTTTTGCACTACAACCCGACGATTCCCATAATCGTAAAATTACCCGGAGAGGGCAACTATAAAAATGATATCAGCCTACGTAACAAGCTGTAATTTAGCTACCCTGTAATAAAGGACACTCTGAATGAATAAATATGAGGATAAATTAGAGGATAGTGTCGGCGGTTATAAAAATACAGGTTTTATAAATTTTGCCTGATTACGGTTGGGTAGCCATATTCTTTCGATATAAATCATACCGAGGTTCGCGAGGGCAGCCATCAAATCAGAAAGTGCAGATTAATGTCGAGCATTATTATACAGTGGGTCGAAAAAATATTGGCGCAATCCCATTTTTTCTTGAATCTCAATAATGGAAAGGCGAGTTTTTTACACTAAGCTCATTTAAAAAGTAATACCCAGATACATTGCTACACAAAATTAACCGGACAAACAAAATTTTCTTCAAATGAATTTTAAATAACTTTTTAACCTTTTTCAATTTCGTTAATTTTTCCGTCAAGTTGCAGGTCATTTCATTTTCATCATTATCGTCTATCAAATTTAAAATGTTTCTTGTTATGCAGGGTGTAACTAAAAGGTGCATCTTGCCCTAAATTTCTGAGCACCCTGTGGAAACATTGGATTACTGAATATCTTCGTGATAACTTTGAGCCTCTATATCCCAATTATTGAAGAATAAATGCTGTTTTCAAGAAAGTCATGCGAATCATAGCCATAAACAAGTATTTGTTTCAAGCATTCTTGCCGGGTAAGAAATTGTTTTAAGTAGACTGTGTCTGTTAGCATCTTTATGGCATGTCAAAAAGATTCCTTACAAGTAATACTCAACAAAAATGACACCGGAACAAGTAGCGCAAGCTGTAGCTTTACAAGATGATGGTCGTCCAATTCGGTATATCGCAGAAAGGAAACGCAGCATGGTATTCGATGCGAAACAAAGATTTAGAGAAACTGGTTCTGACTCAAGACGACCTTGGCAGGGAAGACGAAAAACAACAAACGCAGTTGAAGATCGGGTTCTGAGACTGCAAGCTCTTCGAGAAAGGACAGTTCCTGCTACAGCTTGGACTCGAAGACTGGATGATATTCATGGTACCAAAGTTTCACCTGATACCATACGCCGAAAGTTGAAAGAAGGAAACCTATCAGATTGGCATATGGTCGACTGGAAAAACGTTCTTTTTACAGACGAGTCCTTTTTACCAGATATTCACCTGATGGTCGCCAAAGAGTGTGGAGAAGGCATGCTTTAAGTTATTTCGCTCCTAGAGTGCAATTTGGGGGTGGAGGAGTGATGGTACGGCTTTGGAATCCCGCACAGATCTTGCTTTGCTACTAGGAGGACATCTTACTGCTGCCATGTACATTAGAGAGTGTTTGGAAGAACATGTGGTTCCTCATATGCCCTTTATAGGTAAAAACTATCTCCTAATGCTGCCTAGTCATTCTGGCTATATGCTCGGCCGCATATAGCCAGAATGACTAGGAAATACCTCAGCGATGTTGGAATTCAAGTATTAGACTGGCCGCCAAGGAGCCCAGATCTGAACCCCATTGAGCACATGTGGGATACATTAGGAAGATGGCTTAGGCACAATTATAGAGAATTTCAGACTCTGGATGCGTTGAAACAGGCGCTGGTAAACAAGTTGGAGCAAATATACCCCAAGACACAATAGCTTGATTTAGTTGAGTCGGCGGTCGATAATGATGACAATGGAATTACCTACAACGTGACGGAAAAATTAACGAAATTGATGCAAAGGTTAAACAGTGATTTAAAATTTAATTTGAACAAAATTTTGTTTGTCCGGTTAATTTTGCGTGGCCGTGTAATCATTGTTGATGGCAATATAAGTAGGTAAGTAAGGAAAAAAGTAAGTCAGTAAGTTATTTTGAGGACGTAAATAAGCAAGTAAGACGCTGCTTACATGGCATGTCTGCAAGCCTATAGATATACTAAGTGACATATAAATCCGAACACCCAGTTTAAATCGTTTTATTTTAATAAAAGTTAGTGAATGTATTTATCTTACTGTAAATAACAAGTGAACAAATTTTCACCCTTATCAGTTGGACATTCCGGTTTTTATACTGCTTTTTTTTTTAATTCACTAACGCTCTAAAAATGAATATTTGAGCCGCAGTAAAGAATCAACGTTGGAGGATTTTGGTTCTTGACATCCTTTACGATCGGTTACGATGCCTAGAGTACGGAGACCTGTACGATTTCGTCAACTTAGTGAGTTTGATAGGGGCCGTATAGTGGGACTTCGGGAAGCTGGACTTTCTTTTCGGGCAATTGTAGTTAAAGTGCAAAGAAGTGTAGACACTGTGGTTGTCAGGCATGGCTTCGAGAAGGCCGTACGCAAAGAGCAAGGAGCACTGGACGCCGCCGTAGAACAACAGACCGTGAAGATCGCCGCCTAAGATTATTGGCCTTAAGGGACCGTTTCTCCACTACCAGGTCCATTGCAAATGAATGGTTTGCAGAACACGGAAGACCTATTGGCATGCGAAGTGTTTACCGACGAATGAGAAGTTTTGGCTTGTTTTCATACCGGCCACACTTGGTCCTCCCTTTAACTCGAGAACACCGACGTAATCGCCTTGAGTGGTGCAGACAACGGTCACTCTGGGATCAGGAATGGAACAGTATTGTCTTTAGTGACGAGACTCGATTTTGTTTAGGCATGCACGATGGTCGTGCCAGGGTTAGAAGGCGACGTGCTGAAAGGAGGAATCCACAGTTTTTTGTTGAAAGACATGTTCATCACACTGTTGGAGTTATGGTTTGGGGTGCTATAGCTTATGGTTCCAGGTTACCTTTAATCTTCATCAGAGGTAACATGAACGCGCAGCGTTATATCCACATGTTGCAAGAGTCACAATAGACTTCTTTCAACATAATGATGTCACATTGTTACCATGGCCACCAAGATCTCCCGACTTATCCCCAATTGAGCACGTGTGGGATATGATGGGTAGGAGATTGCTCAATTTGCAACGTCCTCCTCAGACTCTAGAAGCACTTCGAGAGGAGCTGGTGGTTGCCTGGAATGAGATACCACAGGAGGACATTGACCACCTGATCAGAAGCATGCCTAGGCGCGTTGGAGAATGCGTAGCACATCAGGGTGCATCCATACATTATTAAAGGTCAAAGGGCTTTAAAGCAGTGCAATCATTTTGAAATTTTTATCATTTACTTATTATGCTTCATTAAGTACTTATACAAAATTTTATTAAAATAAAACCATTTAAACTGGGTGTTCGGATTTATATGTCACTTAGTATATTTATCCATAGATCTAACCGTACTCAAAGACGCACCGCATTAACAGTGGTATACAATGCGTTATGATTTGGCATTATTTGAGCTTAGATCAGGAACGAGAACAACCATACACAGGATGTCCCAAAAGTGATAGAGCAAACGAAAGGGGTGATACGGAGGCCATTTACAATCAGAAAAACCATATATGTCATTATTCGATTGCGCACGTTTTTTGAGTTTTTGAAATTTCCGGATTTAGGGAACCTGCAGCATTTTATCTACTCTGCGCAGAAATTGTTTAGGATTCTTGATTATATGATACGTATTTTGAAGTGCCATAGTATCGAGAAGTACAGGCCTCGTTAAATAGGCTGTAGTTTTGTTGACACCAGACAAAATTGCATGTTAGCCGATTGCTGTCCCACATTAACTGGACTAAATTTCCACTGATAGCTTGTTTATAGCGACACGTCATTTAGAAAAACATCCTGTAAATCTATTTGGCAAGTAACAAAAGACAAGTTAAGAAAAAAATTGTACAGTCTGAAGAGTAGCGATTTTCCACAAATTCTCAAAAATGGCGATCAGCCAAACATCGTGCACAATCGAATCAGGACATATATGGTTTTTGATTGCAAATGGCCCCTCTATCATCTCTTTTCGTTTGCTCCATGACTTTTCGCACCCCTGCATTATACAGTGTGTCCCAAAAAAAGTGTGCAATATTCTACCAGCGGTTTCTAGAGCTTAAAATAGGAAGAAAAGTTTATATAAACATAGGTCCATAAACGTCCCCTAAGGGCGCTACGGTCTTTTAAAGGGGCTCCTCTGACGATGGTTTTTCCTTAATATTACCGAAACGTGTTGAGATAAAGACATAAAATTTGGTATTCCGGACTAGTTTTTTATGCTGGATTTAAAAATATTAACAATTTTAGACAGTTTTGTTTGGAAGCGCATGTAACAGGGACGAACTCAGGTTATCTTAGCCCCAACATTTTTATGTGATTCTATTTTTAAAATTCAATTTTAGAATTTGAAAATTCAGGGTTTTCTATATAAAAAACGTACTCTTATTGAATATCGATAAATTGTGCCATTTTAGAATAAAATCAAACTAAGAAATTTTACACAGGATAGGAAATGCACTGCGAATTTAAATCAGTTGTTCAATAATTAGCCATGGCAACGAAAAAACTAATTTAATAATTGGTAAATATTACATAAATACATATTTCTATTGCAATATAGCTAATATTTAGGCAAAAAAAAAGAAATAAATTCTTTCTACGAACAAAATTGAAATGTGTTTAAAAAAGAAGACATACAGTTGGTTATACTTAAAACTAGCTTTACAATAAGTATTAAATAAATTCCCATTTTGTTGGATACAGAGTCTCGCTCGACGAACTAATGATTGCGTAGCCCGAAAAGTGGAAAACCCTTTTCTTCTTATTTCATTTGCAGCCTGATGGATTCTTTGAAGTAAATCTTCTTGAGTATTTGCTTCAGTCGAGTAAACTAGGTCTTTTAATGACCCCAAAAATAGAAATTCAATGGATATAGATCAGGTGAACGTGGCGGCCATGCTATAGGACCTCCTAGGCCTAACCACCTATCTGAAAAATTGACATTCAACCAACTTCGAACATTGCGTCCAAAATGTGCAGGGGCGCCATCATGTTGAAAAAACATATTTTCTTGAAACTGCTGGCGCACATCCAATGGTATTACATCCATGAGCTCATTCTGAAGAAAGTTCAGATACACCTCTGAATTAAGACGATTGGGAAGTACAATAGGCCCAATTACTTGATCCCCAATTACTTCTGCCCATAAGTTCAATGAAAATCTATGTTGGAAATGTGTACGGCGTACAACTTTTGTATTTTCATCTGACCAGTGATGCATGTTGTGGAAATCAAAAGCACCATTCCTAGTAAATATGGACTCATCCGACCATAATATTCTAGGAATAGTGTTTTCATTTGCTAATTTCCACTGGCAAAACTCGATTCGTGGTAAAAAATCTGCCTCCGTTACATGCTGCACCCGTTTAAAATGATAAGGATGTAATCCTTGCATTCTTGTCATTCTTCCTATCTAAAATTATTATTTTTAGGATAACTATCAAATAGGTATTCATAAATTTTTCTTACTATTGATCGAGGTATATCCATAATTTCTGAAACATTTCGTATGCTTATTTGCGGATTATTTACAAACATATTTAAAGCAATATCCATACGATGATTTCCTAGTGGCCTTCCTGAGCCCTGCATGCGCTGGAAACTTCCATGGTTTGACAAATTCCGGTGAATACCAGTAAACATTCGACGTCCAGTTACTGTGCGATTGGGAAATTTTCTTTGATATTCTCTTACGGCTGCCAATGAACTGCCATGGCAAAACCCGTACACAAAAGGCATGTCAGTCAGTTCTCTGTCTGTAAATCTTGGCATTTTAAATCGATTTAATAAAATTTTGGTTTTAATCTAGTAATTTTACACTGCTAACAGCTTAACGTCAAAATAAGTCATAACAGATCAAAACAACTTTTGTTTGCAGTCATGGCTAACTATGTATAATCAACAATTCATTTAAATTCGCAGTACATTTTCTATCATGTGACAAATGTTTTAGTTTGATTCTATTCAAAAATGGCACAATTTATCGATATTCAATAAGAGTACCTTTTTATGTAGAAAACCCTAAATTTTCAAATTCTAAAATTGAATTTCAAAAATAGAATCACACAAAAATTTTGGGGCTCAAATAACCTGAGTCCGTCCCTGTTACATACGCTTCCAAACAAAACTGTCTAAAATTGTTTATAGTTTTAAATCCAGCATAAAAAACTAGGTTAGAATACCAAATTTTATGTCTTTACCTCAAACATGTTTCGGAAATATTAAGGAAAAACCATCTACAGGGGAGACCGTAGTGCCCTTAGGGAACGTTTGTCGACCTATGTTTCTATAAACTTTTCCTCCTATTTTAAGCTCTAAACTGTATCCATCGAAGAAACAAAGTAAAATCAAACATATACACCCGTATTGCACGTGATCAAGAACTTAACCGTAGGAGACGCTGCAGGGCCGTATCAAGCTATTGTGACTGATCTATCAAAAAATGTCGTATAAGATATGTGTTGCTGTAAATTCTATCAAAAGCATAGTAAATTATCAGGAATATACCACGCCTTTCTAATCATATTTCGACATTAGGAATCAGTGCAAAAAATTCTGTATTCACCATTTCAGCAAAATGTTACTAAAACGCACACGAAAAAAACTTGTGGACCATCTCAATTGAAATTGTTCATATTTTATTATTAACTTACATATATAGCCAATAATATTTACAAATCAACCTTCTATTCACAATGCAACAAATCCATCTACGCTACCTATGTGGCAAATGATCAGGCGTTTTCCCTTGCCTGAAAGTAATTAGTTATTTTACTTCTCAGCGAGCACACTAAATGAACGAAATTAAGCAACTTACTCTTTTTAGGTTAGTGTGGGATAGGGTCTTAGATTAGTTTTTGGGTGAAGGAAATACTCAGAAACTTGGATGAGATAGCAAAACTGAGTTCGGAGCTTCCAAATCATTGATTCGATCAGAAAATGAATTATCTGAATCCAAAAAAGTTCATATACTTCGAAACTTACCTGCAGGATTTTTCAATCCCGTCGAAAGGCCATCTAAAGAAGCCTGCCTTGAGGACCTCACAGATCTGTCTACCCAAACCTTTCGCTGTGTATGCCCCGCGTTCACCCATGTTTCGTCTAAATAATAAATTCTTCTTCCTTCAGCGCGGAATTGCCTAATTTTTCTAAGGTATTCTCTCCTCCAGATAACAATTTCCTCCTTTTCTATCAATAAACTATTCCTTCCTCTTTTCAAAAATCGAAAGTCTAGTTCTTTCAACAGCTTATGGAACGTAGATCTTTTAAAATTTGGCAGGTCCTCATCATCATTCACTTGCTTCAATATTTTATCTATTGTAGGTATTTCATTCCTGAAGAAAAAGTGATGTACTTTTCTTCTAATGGCACTTTTGTCAAAGTCATCTATTTTTTCGATGATTTTTTTTCTCGCTGGATATGTTTTTGGCTCAGATAGTGAGTGATTTTGTCTATATTCCTTCAAGATTTTGTAAACAGTTGATCGACCTACTCCAGAAATTTCAGCAACCTTACATACGATATTTTCTATAGCCAATCCACTATTCTCTTGCATCTGGTTCTTGTAGATATTTAGAATAATTTGTTTTTCACCTGCGCTAAGATGAAGCTTTTTAGCCCTTTTTCTGGGTGGCGTTAGGCTGATTTCAACCACTTCATCAGCTGTATCTGTGTCAGACATTTTAGACTAATATTAAATTTCCGCAAGAAAAATCAAGTCAAGACTTGCATAAAACGTTCGCGCTCATAAACAGGTATCCGTAACTGATTACAATCCTGTGCGTGGTGACGAACCATCAACGTGACGCTGAGAGTTCCCTCTACTATGCAGCGTTGCCAGGCTTAATGTCACAATGATCATGTTTTATTGGGAAAATTGTCAGAAATCGCCGAATGTTGAACAAAAACATTACAAGAAGTCTAACCTTGAAATGTGAGGCTACAAATCGATATTCTTATAGGGGTGAAGGGTAGGGAGCTGTTATGGTTCCTATTAACCTTGGTGAAAGTTGGAAACGGTAATATCATATATGGCATACATTCGGTTGAAGGTGTGTGCACGGAAAATAGATTGCGGATAGGATTTTAATAGATAAATCTGCACAAAAAAACACAAAAGGAGATTTTTGTATTTCCCTGAAGAATATCTCAAGGTTATTTCAGATGTACTCATCGAAACTTTATGGAAGGATTATCGAAACCTTATTTTCAATTGCGATAGGGCCACATACCTCGACATCGCATTAATGTGAAAAATAAGACAATAGAAAAAATTCCCTCACTGATGCTATCTCTTAGGAAAAATTTAACTATAAAGATTGCACAAAAATTTTCTTCACCTTTTTGAGCTTGTTTTCGCATCTCCGTATATGCCGTTCATAATTTGCTGCAGATCAAATTGGAATATACCTTTGTGATGCCATTTATTGTTATATAATGTCCTTTACAGTTATTGCACGTATTGCACCAACAGATTGATTTGTGATCCATGCGAATGTGATCAACCACTCTGGCGAAAACTCGCCGAGCGTGGCAACCGTGCGACTTTGTCTGGAGGCTCGTCGCTACAAGCCAATCAGGAAGAGGCCGATAGAGCGCCATGGCTACCGATCACGCGTTGATCACGAATCAACCACTGTTTACGATTACTTTGTAGCTTCGTTAGATACACTTTAGAAACCGTTGGTAGAATATTGCACACTTTTTTCGGGACACCCTGTATACTGTATGAATGACACCTTAATAGGTCCTTTTGCCACTGCCATTTCTTAGTCGCTTTGCTCTTTTTGTTGGTTCTTTATTACTCTTTATATAGCATATATCTCAATTCAGAGCGAAAACACGGGCCACACATGCTCCTAGAAGATATTGGAGGCGTACTTCAACATCTCCACCGACGTGTATGTGGCATCTAATCAAATTTACGGGCTGGTGGCCGTATTTTGTTGTCGGGCGGCGTCCCATCTTCCTTTTCTTCTCTCTCTTTCCCTCGACGAACGCGTGCTAATTTGTCTGTCGTCTGAGGCCGTATTTCTTTATTTAAAGAACCATTTGACTCTCACCTTTCGCCCATTATCCGGTTGCTTTTCGACGGTACGTTGTATGCCGACGACAGCGTCGATGTTTCTCAACAGTGCCGTACGCGTGGGGTAATTTAAGTGAGGAAATGCCCCAAAAATATCCTGTGATACTCTTACTTATTATTGAACTTGAACAGACGTCAGGATTGCAAGACCTGTTTCACCTCACATCTTATTTTCTCTTTTGTTCGCTGTTTGTTGGGCAGGTAGGTATAAGAGTCAGGTCTTTTTTTTTATTAAAATACAGATAGCTACTAGGCTGGCCAACAATTGGGGGTTTCAGAAGATTTTCAAAATAGAAACGTCCTTTTCTAGTGAAGCCTTTTACGATAAACGTATGTGAGTCTCTAGAGAAGGAGGGCCTCTGGAGAAAGTAGTAAGCTCTATTACACAGAGGACTCTCACTGACAAGAGAGACCTTATTTTTAGACTCGGAACCAACATTTACTTGCTTTCAAGGATACATTTCAAGAGCAAAATGTGTTTCTATCCTTTATGCCCCATCATCAGAAGTCGAATGAGCATATAAAAAAAGAGTCTCTGGTTAGAATTGCAGCAAAAAAAAATCGACGTCGTCTACATGTAGCAGATAACAGAGAAAGCACAACCGGAAGAATAATCCTTGTTGTACATGTTGAAATAAAGTATTTCGGATTTTCTGGGTTTCCATAGAATCCAATTCTATCTGCTTTTTTATTTTATTTTATTTATTTCATTCCCGACAGGTAATACCCAATTACAGGAAAAATACAAGAAAAAGTTACATAATTAGCAACAGCGGTAAGGCCAAAGACAAAAAAAAACTTAAAAAAAGAAAAAACAAACTCTCACTGACAAAGGTACCAGTCTCTGTAGCACTTCATAACAAAGTTCTCACTATCAAAAAATAAGTCACAGGAACTGCAAACAGAATTGAAACATTATACAAGTCATATGTATCGGAGATCTAGACATCAAATTAGTATCACCAATAACCGGATAGAAAGTGACTTGAACACGATTTCCCTACCTAGGCACACGAAAATTAAGCTTACTTAATATGAATGAATAATCAACTTGATTGTGTTCGATTTTGTACAAAAGATGTAGCGCTGATATATCGATATTAAGATGCTATGACACTATATCAAAAATGTTTAATAAAATAGAATGGTCGAAACCTCTTTCAGGATAATTGCTATAACACTTGTAATACCAATACTTTAAAGCCTTACGCTGCACATATTCAATACTAACCCTTGAATTTTTGTAGATTGGAGACCAAATTAATGAAGCGTATTCCAGCTTACTTCTAATAAATAGAAAATGTAAAAGCTTTAGAGTTGATATGTTTGAAAACCCTGACCAATTCCTTACAAAAGATATATACAACACCCAAATCTTTTAACGTTTCTGTTTGCTCGAGTAAGTGATCACTGATATTATAATCATAATGTATTACATTTTCCTTCCTTCTAAAAGACATAACTTAACACTTTGATACATTAATCGTCAGAGAGTTTCTGGAACACCAAGAATGCACCAAGTTAAGCTGTTTTGAAGAGAGATACAGTCGTGACAGCTCTGAATAGCAGCATAAATTTTTAAGTCATCAGCATAAAGTAAATCCATACCAGGCAGTTCCAGCGACAGATCATTGATAAACAACACAAAAAACAAAGGACCCAAATTGGATCCTTGGGGCACGCCAGATGTTGCTGTATAAGAAACGAATCAGAATTTGAAAACACAGTTGAAAAAATTTTTGCAAAAACGTCGACTATGTCCTGTGGCGAGGTACAAGTGTTTTCATTAAACGTCATGTTCCCTGGAATTCTAGAGTTTTTCTTTTTTGCATTTACAAGTTACCAAAAATTACTGGGATCCTTATTTATCCTATTCTCAGCATTTTGAATGTAAGCTGAATAGGAGACTATAATTTCATTTTTAATCATAGCTCGAGGTTCTACGAATCTTAAATAACAGCGGCTTGAATGGGTTGCTTTTTACTTATTCCTGAACCTTCCTTTTCTCTTATATTTGAAATAATTTCCTTTGTTCCCGTCTTTCCTCTCTCTCATTCATCCATATATGTCAGTTTGATGATTCTAGTGGTGACATTATGCATAACTGTAACAGGAACTTATTAATACATGGTGTTTCCCAAACATGAGACAAAAATTCAAGGATTATTTGAAGACAGTTTTGTCCTTTGACTTTGTAGACGACTGACTCACGAACTTTTTCAAGCACCCCAGCGTAATCTCCTTTTGAAATGCGTCCAGTAGTCACTCGATAATTACCTAAGTTATCCAATGTTTTACCTTTGGGATCTAGACTAAGATAAGATGGTCTCATAAGGAAATACTCGTAGTATATGGATCAAAAAATGGCGCAAGGGCATAAGTGACCTCCTTCGCAATATTCAAATGCTTTCTGTGACAAATTTACCGGCAGTCATGGTAAAATTGCTGGATAAAAATCAGTAAGCAATGACCATTGAGTATTTAAAAAATTTCAGATTTCCGAATATTTTGATCAGTGTTTTTTACTTCAGCTTGACGTTTGACCTTTGGTGATAAAAATAAGAATATTAAGTTCTTTATGAACGGCCATTTTTGGTACTTTGGTCCAAAAGTACTACGTCTGAGGTTGCCAAATGACCAATCAAAGCTCAAACGTTTCCCTATAAGATCTTATTTTGAGTTTTCTTTATTTTATTACTTAATTGCTATTATGGAGTTTTGCTCCAAAATTTTTATGATTAATCTGGACAAACTGAAAAAAAATTTGCCGAAATGAAGCAACCAGTGCCTTGTAATTTTTTGACAAAATTGATTAAACAAGCTTGCACAGCTAAATTCATATTAACGGACCGAGAAAACTGGTTATGGAAAAAAATGGATCTAGAAAATTCTCCCCCAGGATTCAATGCCTCTGGCTCGTCTAACTGGGTCAGTATTTAATTCAAAAAATGTTGGGGTAGGTAAAGTCCGAATTTAGAGTTTACTTTTAGAAGTAGTTATCTAATACAAAAAATCTCACTCTATAAATACAATACCATATAATAATTGCGTTAAAATACAAACAGTAGGGCGAAGTCTAGTTTATCGTTATTCAGCCTCTTGACTCTTAACAAAAGTAAATTGACATCAGAAATAAACAAATATATACTAAGTGACATATAAATCCGAACACCCAGTTTAAATGGTTTTATTTTAATAAAATTTTGTATAAGTACTTAATGAAGCATACTAAGTAAATGATAAAAATTTCAAAATGATTGCACTGCTTTAAAGCCCTTTGACCTTTAATAATGTGTGGATGCATCCTGATGTGCTACGCATTCTCCAACGCGCCTAGGCATGCTTCTGATCAGGTGGTCAATGTCCTCCAGGCAACCACCAACTCCTCTCGAAGTGCCTCTAGAGTCTAGAGGACGTTGCAAATTGAGCAATCTCCTACCCATCATATCCCACACGTGCTCAATTGGGGATAAGTCGGGAGATCTTGGTGGCCATGGTAACAATGTGACATCATTATGTTGAAAGAAGTCTATTGTGACTCTTGCAACATGTGGTCGGGCATTATCTTGTTGGAAAGTTGGATCTGCCAGGGTGTCAAGATAGGGTAAAAGATGGGATTCTAGAACGTCGTGGATATAACGCTGCGCGTTCATGTTACCTCTGATGAAGATTAAAGGTGACCTGGAACCATAAGCTATAGCACCCCAAACCATAACTCCAACAGTGTGATGAACATGTCTTTCAACAAAAAACTGTGGATTCCTCCTTTCACCACGTCGCCTTCTAACCCTGGCACGACCATCGTGCATGCCTAAACAAAATCGAGACTCGTCACTAAAGACAATACTGTTCCATTCCTGATCCCAGAGTGACCGTTGTCTGCACCACTCAAGGCGATTACGTCGGTGTTCTCGAGTTAAAGGGAGGACCCAGTGTGGCCGGTATGAAACAAGCCAAAACTTCTCATTCGTCGATAAACACTTCGCATGCCAATAGGTTTTCCGTATTCTGCAAACCATTCATTTGCAATGGACCTGGTATTGGAGAAACGGTCCCTTAAGGCCAATAATCTCAGGCGGCGATCTTCACGGTCTGTTGTTCTTTGCACTGTAACTGCAATTGCCCGAAAAGAAAGTCCAGCTTCCCGAAGTCCCACTATACGGCCCCTATCAAACTCACTGAGTTGACGAAATCGTACAGGTCTCCGTACTCTAGGCATCGTAACCGATCGTAAAGGATGTCAAGAACCAAAATCCGCCAACGTTGATTCTTTACTGCGGCTGAAATATTCATTTTTAGAGCGTTAGTGAATTAAAAAAAAGCAGTATAAAAACCGGAATGTCAACTCATAACGCTGAAAATTTTTTCACTTGTTATTTACAGTAAGATAAATACATTGACCAACTTTTATTAAAATAAAACCATTTAAACTGGGTGTTCGGATTTATATGTCACTTAGTATAATAAAATGTGTAAATTATAGTACAGTACTCAATAGTAGTATTAAATTACATAAAGCCACCTCATAGTTGTTTTAGAAGGACCTGCATAGCATGTTCATAATTTAGAGAAATGAAGTTTGATGACTGTTTTTGAATTTACTCGTATTATTCAAACATAATTTTATTAAACCTGTTTTCCAAAATCGTTCAGAAGCCTCATAGGCGGTGGTAGTGTATTTTATATAACGAAATTATAAGTAAAAATGATATCTTGTGAAGAGGCGTAGTTAACGTATTCACAAAATGGATATTCCTTGACTATTAGCTTGTCTTTAAAAAATAAATTAAATCGAATATAAGGAAAATTCACGCACCGTGGCATGTAAGATTTGTGACATTTTGTAGTAACTTAATTTTTATGCTGAAAATGTCCATTTATAGATATTTCAAGCTTTATTGATTTTTCAAACAACAAATAAAGGCTTTCTTATTTACTTTAAAATCATGTCCTGTACTTCGTCAATACATGCTCTGAAAGATGTGATCATTTTCCTTATCGCGGCCGTGGCTCGTTTTTTAACACAAGCTTTCTGGTTTTAATACTTTTGCATTCCTTGGATATGGTAGAGCAAAGCATATCAGAACCGTCGCTATGATAATACAAATAATTATTTATATTCACTTTAACTTGTACCATCTATTAGTTAGGCAAGGAATGTCGTAACTCCTGTATATTAATATACCGACATAACAGATATGAAATTGGGCGTGATACGGTTAGAAATTGACACAACCATAGAATCAGTACTGTCGGGATGGTCACCTTTATTCATGGTATAGTAACAAATTGTCACAGTTTGAACATGGCAGAACTAATAAATACGAGCCCCTTCCCACTTCAGTTGGCCCAACTATTGAAATCTTAATTTTGATAATATACTAAGTGACATATAAATCCGAACACCCAGTTTAAATGGTTTTATTTTAATAAAAGTTGGTTTATGTATTTATCTTACTGTAAATAACAAGTGAAAAAATTGTCAGCCTTATCAGTTGGACTTTCCGGTTTTTATACTGCTTTTTTTTAATTCACTAACGCTATAAAAATGAATATTTCAGCCGCAGTAAAGAATCAACGTTGGCGGATTTTGGTGCTTGACATCCTTTACGATCGGTTACGATGCCTAGAGTGCGGAGACCTGTACGATTTCGTCAACTTAGTGAGTTTGATAGGGGCCGTATAGTAGGACTTCGGGAAGCTGGACCTTCTTTTCGGGCAATTGCAGTTAGAGTGCAAAGAAGTGTAGACACTGTGGTTAGGTGTTATCAGGCATGGCTTCGAGAAGGCCGTACGCAAAGAGCAAGGAGCACTGGACGCCGCCGTAGAACAACAGACCGTGAAGATCGCCGCCTAAGATTAGTGGCCTTAAGGGACCGTTTCTCCATTACCAGGTCCATTGCAAATGAATGGTTTGCAGAACACGGAAGACCTATTGGCATGCGGAGTGTTTACCGACGAATGAGAAGTTTTGGCTTGTTTTCATACCGGCCACACTGGGTCCTTCCTTTAACTCGAGAACACCGACGTAATCGCCTTGAGTGGTGCAGACAACGGTCACTCTGGGATCAGAAATGGAACAGTATTGTCTTTAGTGACGAGTCTCGATTTTGTTTAGGCATGCACGATGGTCGTCCCAGTGTTAGAAGGCGACGTGGTGAAAGGAGGAAGCCACAGTTTTTTGTTGAAAGACATGTTCATCACACTGTTGGAGTTATGGTTTGGGGTGCTATAGTTTATGGTTCCAGGTCACCTTTAATCTTGATCAGAGGTAACATGAACGCGCAGCGTTATATCCACGAAGTTCTAGAACCCTATCTTGACACCCTGGCAGATCCAACTTTCCAACAAGATAATGGCCGACCACATGTTGCAAGAGTCACAATAGACTTCTTTCAACATAATGATGTCACATTGTTACCTTGGCCACCAAGATCTCCCGACTTATCCCCAATTCAGCACGTGTGGGATATGATGGGTAGGAAATTGCTCAATTTGCAACGTCCTCCTCAGACTCTAGAAGCACTTCGAGAGGAGTTGCTGGTTGCCTGGAATGAGATACCACAGGAGGACATTGACCACCTGGTCAGAAGCATGCCTAGGCGCGTGGAGAATGCGTAGCACATCAGGGTGCATCCACACATTATTAAAGGTCAAAGGGCTTTAAAGCAGTGCAAACATTTTGATATTTTTATCATTTACTTATTATGTTTCATTCATCAAAATTTTATTAAAATAAAAGCATTTAAACTGGGTGTTCGGATTTATATGTCACTTAGTATATATAGTAGAAAACACCAACTTTATCACTCCCTAATCAAATTTGCAGCATATAAATAACACATGTTGCAATTACAGCATATCAACCTAATTTCATTTCAATGCAAAATAAGTCTATAACGCATATGTGGTTGTGAGAAATAAAAGCCATGCCAATTGTTTTTATTAGTCATAGCTGTAAGAATACGTTTAAAATAGTTTTGGGTAGTGAAGGTTTTCAAAATGGGTATAGGAAAGGTTATCAGTGAGAAAATTCGGTTACTAATAATTAAATTTTTTTATTCTGGGAAATCAAACTCAGAAATTGCAACTTTGTTAGACTTATCGCGGTACAGTGTAAGAAATATTGTTAGAAGATATAGCGTAACTCGTTCAGTTAATATTAAGCCATGATATGTGAAAAAAAGTAATATATCAAATGCCGACCGAATAGCATTAAGAAGAATAATCGTGAAAAGCAGGCGTGCCAATTATTTACAATTAATTGCTCTGTAGGGTGACGCTGTTGGAAGGAGAATTTCGAGGTCCACAACTCATAGAGAGGCCCACAAACTGGGATTTAGCACTTGCAAGGTAAGTTTTCTTATAAAAAAAAGTGAAGTAAAAACCCTAAAGTTGCACAACTTGTTTATAGGCCAAAGAAAAGCCACTATCAACTCCACTGCAAAAGAAAAATCGGCTTAGATGGGCTAAAGAACATAGACAATGGACATTTTATACAATGGAGTGATGAGGCTCTATTCGAAGTTTGTATTGGTGACAGTCGCAGTAGAGTTATTCGCAGAAAATGAAGCATTCCATGTTGACTGTCTGAAGTGAAAAGTGAAATTTCCAGCATCCATTACGGTCTGAGGCAGTATGTCATCAAAAGGAGTAGGAAAACTTCATTTTATTGATGGAAATGTGGATACAAACAAATATTTGATAATTTTAGAAGAATCGCTTTTACCAGTGATGGAAGAATGCTTGACATCCGGCCAAGATTTTGTCTTTCAGCAAGAGATGGTGCAGCGTGCCATACCTCCAAAAGGCTATAAAATGGATGGAAGAAAATAATGTACCACTTTTGAAAAGGGGTTTCTAGCAGTTCAGATCTGTCACCTATTGAAACTTTGTGGCACGACATGAAAAAGGTTCTACGAGAACATCCTGCTCGTACAATCACCGAACTGAGACAAAAGCTTCAAGAAATATGGGATTTTTTTACACCAAATTTTTGCCAAAACTTGGTTAACACTATTCCCCAAAGAATTTCAGCCGTAATAAAAAATAAAAGTGATGCAATGGTATTCTTTCAATAGTTGCTTTGTTAACCTCGCACATTTATTCGCGCATTGTTCTATTATTTTCTATTAGTTCTAGGTTTAAGTGATTTCAAAATTTCAAATATGTATTTTTTACGACTAGAGTGTATCTAAAATGTTTTAGATAAAATGAGTTGTTTTAGAAGTGAATAGTTTCGTCATGTTTAGTTTATACAGGCATATTTTGGTACAAATCTTGAAGTGGGCCAACTGAAGTGTGAAGTGGCTCGTAAATAGGAATTAAACCCAAATCGTAATTCACTTCAACTGTTTCTCTTGCCACTGAAAATGAGAACGCAGACCGACCCTTTCCAGAATTTTTCCAGAGACGTCCTTGCTTCCGCCTCACTCTAATACCCTAATAGCGAGCAAGTGCTTCCTGGGCGGCTCCTGGCAGCTTTACGACTGCTGCGAGCTCGTTTATAACATTTCTCTTCATCAACACGCCAACAGCGGCGGACTAAGTGCGGGCGCTAATTCAAGATCTCGGATAGCGGCAACGGCATAGATTTATGATATCGCTCCGTTCTCTTAATCAAACACAAATAACCAGGCGATAAATAAAACCTACGAGGAGGGTGCAGCCATAGTATTGGAAGAGGAAGATAGATCGGTGCTTTATACCGGATGTCACGTAGTATTATGTTTTGACAGTTGTAACGTTCAAGGAACTGGTTTTGCTTGAACTTGATTCTCAAATAGTTCAGATTTGTATTGATGTTAACTTTTACTGGCATAATTAAATAGACAACTATAGTTACTTTGTAACATCTCATTCATTTCGCTTGATCGTGAGACAGTTGACACGAGACACAAATGTTATAAAAAGCACACATAACAAAATACTCATCTTGATGTCATTCGTAGAGCGACGAATCTCGTCCATGAAGTGTGAAATGCACTCCATGAATTCCGCAATGAGCAGTGGAGCGGCTTTCTGGAGGGGATGCTTGAATCAAGTATCAAGTGGCAAAATCGCTCAGAAACAGAAGGCAAGAACAACTACCACATATTCATGGTCCTGGAGGCATTGTTTTCAGGACTGAGGATAAAGTGGAGGTTTTTGCTGACATCATGGAGAGGCAGTTCTCTCCCAATTATGATCTGGCCAATGACCTTGACGAGGAACGACAAATTGGAAGATCTGTCAGGAGATACTTCAGAGCGAATGACGATACCAACATCGGTGCTAACATCGGTGACTCCCTTTCAGAAGATTCTTCTACGGAAGACTCTTCAGATGAATCTCAGCATAGCACATCAACGGAATCCTCTGAGATTCCGTTTTGCACACCAGCAGAGCTCCAAGGCCAAATTAAGGACCTAAAGGTGCGTAAAGCACCTGGAGAGGATCAAATCACCCACAAAGCACTGAAGTTGCTTTCAATCAAGGCTTTCACTTATCTGGTGCCAATAATCAATGCAACACTCAGAACCCATTACTTTCTTAAGGCGTGGAACGTCGCTGAAGTCATAATAATAATAATAATAATAATAATAATAATATTTATTCACTCAATGTACAAAGATAACAAACAATATGAGTAAATAAATATAAAATCAAAATAGGCCCAATAGAAGGCATCGCCTGTACATGAACCAATAATTTAAGTTGAAACTGTAGAATTCAAATGACAAAAAAGGACAAACATTAGCTACAGTAGATTATGTATTTAGTTGATGTTCGTATTTATGAGTTTATGAATTACAGTCCTAGATATAGAATGCAGCCACTTTTTTAAAGTTCTTTTGAAATAATTTCCGAAACGTAAATCTTTTAAGTCTTTAGGTATAATTTCATAAAATGTAGGCGCTAAATAGAGATATGATCGCTGCATTATAGATTTATGCGGTTTAATGATTATGTTTAATTTTTTGGTCGGTGTTTACAAATTTATGGTAGTGAGTGATACTGTGTAAGAAATAAAGCTGTCTTATATCATACATTCGATCATCTGCATATAATTTTTCACTGGGATAAAGTTTCGGTTTTTTAAATATCATTTTTAGAATACTTTTTTGAAAAACATCTAAATTATAGATATGTGAGGAACATGCAGCTCCCCATGCTAATATACCATATGTGAGATGAGGCTCAATCAGTGCATGGTATAATGTTCGAAGATATTTTTCTGTCAATATATTCCCAAGGTATTTAATTTTGTAGGATACAAATCTAACTTTCTTTAAAATATAATTGACATGGATGTCCCATCGTAAGTGAGGATCCAAGACCACTTTAATTTGCATTTTTTGATCATTAATATTGAAGGAGAAATTTGTGTAATTTGGCAAATGTCTAGCTTAAGATCCAAATCCAAAAAAATGTGTTTCAGAGTAATTAATGCTTAATTTTCTACTGTTAAACCACCGAAGAATTTTGATAAAATCATTTTCAATTACATTTTTCAGATCAGACCAGTCAGCCCCTTCATATAATATTGCAGTATCATCTGCAAAACTAGTTATTTTGCCAACACAATTAATTTGGAAAATATCATTTAAATATATATTGAATAACAGCGGACCTAAGACAGTTCCTTGTGGGACACCACACTTAATATACATTTCTTTACTAAATGACCCTGATATCTGCACAGATTGTGGGCGATTTGACAAATACCTTTCGATCAGTGAGTACGCGTTTCCTCTGAAACCAATTCTCTCCAATGCTTCTAATAATAATTTGTGATTAACTGTGTCGAAAGCTTTCTTTAAATCAACAAAATTGCAGATTGAAGGGATTCTGTTATCAATATTTTGATGTATTTGATTTACAATTTTAGTTATTGCGTCCGATGTAGCCTTCCCTTCTGTAAATCCATATTGATTTTCACTTAAAATTTTGAATTTTGTGAGGTATCGAATCATTCTAGTACATAAAATTTTTTCAAAAACCTTTGCTACACTGGATATTATTGATATTGGTCTATAGTTGTTAACATCTGTTTTTGTTCCTGATTTATGTATCGGTATTATATTACCTTTTTTAGAATTGAGGGATATATGCCAGATTCAAAGCATTTGTTGATTTGGTAAGTGAGTGGTTCTGTTATGTCCTCGGCTATAATTTTCAAATGCTCGCTTTTAATACCATCGAACCCAGGACTTTTCCGATTTTTTAAGGACATAACAGTGGTGTATACTTCACATTGCGCGACTTTATCCAAAATAAATGAGTTCAAAGTTCTTTTTGGAGGCTGAGTATTTTGTACATTTGCTTGTATATTACTTGCTAAATTTTCGCCTATATCAGTAAAGAATTGTACAAATTCATCGCATATCTGTTGAGTATTTTTTAATACTGTTCCCGATGTTGTATTTAACTCAGTGACACACTCTTTAAATTTTGTTTTCCCAGTAATCTCATCAATAGTTGTCCAAAGCCGCTTAGGATCATTTAAGTTATTATTCAATTTATTTAGGTAATGTTTTCGTTTGGTTTGCCTTACAAGCTCTATAAATTTATTTTTATATTGGTTGTAGCAGTCGGTATTCTCTGTAGTTGGCGTTAGTTTCATTACATTATATAGTCTTTCTTTTTCTATTGCCGATGTTATTAATCCTTTGGTAATCCAGGCATTCCTGCTTTTCTCTTTGTGACTGATTATTACTTTATTGGTACTAATATCTGTTAGTTTTTTTATTTTTTCTATGAACAGTCCCGTTGCTTTGTCTATATTATTTATAGAGTATAATTGTTCCCAGGATTCTTGTTTGACATTTGATATTAGTTTTGTCGACAAAAAATTTGTAATTTTCCTGGTTGTTATTAACGGTAGGGATGTTATAATGTTTTTCATTTGAAGATATCAGTAAAATAGTGGAGAAGTGGTCAGTAATATCGGTTTCTAGGATTATTGGTATACAAGTAATTTTGTTGGATAGGTCTTTCACAAAGCAGTGATCTATACATGTGCCACTGATGGACCTTGTAGGTAGGTTTGTATAGGACAGAAATCCGTTACTTGATAGGATATTCAAGTATTCATTTGTGATGGGACCATCGTCCAAAATATTTATATTGACATCTCCCAAGAAAATATGTTGCTTTAAATGAACTTTATTTTGATTTTGAAAAAAAAATCGATATTCTTTAAAAACTCGTGGGGTTCTGAACATGGCGGACGATAAATTGCAGATAACTCAATTTTGTTATGGTTAATTTGGATCATTATGTTTAAAGTTTTGATTCTATCGGTGAAAGTGAATGTATCATGATTATATTGCAGTTTATTTCTTACAAAAATTATCACCACATCGTTTTATTTATAAGTGCCAAAGTTATTCAGCGTGTCATATCCCTGCTGATTGAAGCAAGAAATATCAACCACTTGCCACGCTTCAGTTAAGACTATTAGATCAAAATTGTACCATATTTGGTCGAGTAGTATTTTTAAGTAATCAATGTTGTGTTTTATACTCCTTATGTTCATATTAAAAATTCGAAATTTTGCATCAGAATTTTGTGTACATAAATTAAGTTCATCGACGTTTTGTGCTATATTTGTTGCAATACTTGGAATTTGGAAATCATTAATGTATTTATTTACTGACATTTTTAGGTCCTATTTAGAGATAGGAGTAGTAAAAGATGAACTTGAATTATAAAAAGGTATCCTTAAGTTTTGTTGTTCCTGATAATATTTGTACGATGGACAGTTTTTGTCGGTAGGTGAGTGGTTAATATTATAATTTTTTTTATATCTTTCATTTCCATATCTACAGTTACAGCATTCTATTGATACATGCTTACAATTTTCTCCTTCGTGACCGTTGCCACAGTTGGCACATATCTTCTCATTCCTGCAATTCTTTTCTGTATGATTAAAACGGTAGCATTTTCTACACTGAGAAATGTCGTTATTTTGATATACTGTCAAACATTGCCATCCCAGAAGTATTCTTCTATTATTGTCTTCGAAGATTTTTTTGAATAGCTTTCCAGAAGTTTCCGCGTAGATAGTGTAATTGTTTCTTGATGGAAAATATTTTATATACTTTACTTGTATGTCTCCACTCTGAATCATATAATTCTGATGTATAAAATCTTCTTCAATTTGCTTTCCATTCGGTTTCTCACTACTTTTATAATTTATTATTTTAATTTTTGGATTTAACATTTTTGGCTCAGTAACTTGGTATTTTTCATTCAATTTATTTTGAAGTTCATCTTTCAGTTTATTATGATTTGATTCATCAATTTTTATATCAATTCCGCCATTTTTTGAGTTTCTCACACTTTCTATTTGAATGTTCAGAGATGAAAGATTTATTCTCTTACTCAATTCTCTTCTCGTATTATCGCAGGATTGTTTTTCTTTTGGAATAACTGTGATGCATTTCAGTGATTGCCTTTTAGTAATAGGTATCGTTTGTTTTAAGATTTGTGCGTATGAATTTTCTTCTACTAACTGGTTTTTCTCAACTTCGTCGAGTCTCATATTAATTCTATTTAATGCTGATGCTATGGCATCCTTCTCAGTAATACTTGCAGTTACTGACAGTTGCTGCTCTTTTAGTTTTAAATTTTCGTTATTGAGCTGACGAATTATTTCCTCCTTTTCTGCTAGTGTTTTCTTCAGGGATCGATTCTCTTCTAATATCTTTTTTACATTAGTCGAATCAGGTCGATTTTCTTCATCTGTGATGCAGTTTTTTTCATTCTCGGGCTTTTCCTGTTGTTCTTTTTCTTCCTTCTTCTTTTTGCGGGTCATGACACTCTGTATAGTAATTTCTTATGTAGTATGAATCAGGAAGAACAAACTGTCAACTTGTCAATTTTACGTCACTCCGAGGTTATATAAATATGGCCGAAAACGACTGAAAACTGTAAAATCCGCTGCACCAATGTATCCAGACCCGTACTTTATCCTTATAAATGGAAACTCTTCGCCAAAAGGTTATTTCATGGACTGTGTACCAACAAAATTCTTGACAAGGTAGGATGAGATCGTTTGCTTGTTTACTACTACTATACTAAACATATCATGATCCCAAAGAAGGCAGGTTCGATATTTCCCCAAGATTACCGTCCCATTAATCTGCTGTCAGCTCCTTCTAAGCTCGCTGAAAAGGTGAATCATCGTCACCTTGAGAATTTCTCGTCAGATCACCATTTGGTTCCTGACATGCTATTCGGCTTTCGGTCTGAGCATAGTACGGAGCTACAGGCAGTTAGACTGGTGGAGCATGTAAGCAGGGGGTTCACCCTGAACGAAAGTACTGGTATCTTGCTTTTACATGTATCAAGGTATCAAGGTGTGGCACATAGGCCTTTTGTATAAGCTCATCCAAAAGGGTTTTCCATTTTGGCTACTAAAACTGTTGAAAATTATTTTTTGGAGTTACAAAAATTCGAGTAGTCAAAGCAATAATGCTTAAGCTATTTCAAATGATTTACTTCTTTTCTTAGCTCTATTTCTTCCTTCCTTTCTTTCATTCTTCCCCTTTTCCCCTTAAACGTGTTTGGTATCTGGTTAGCCATACCTGACAGACTAACGGACCGACGTGACTTTTAATTAAGAGCAAAGGTCCACCGGACCGCTCTGACGAATAATGACGAATAGTATAGCAAAATACTTGAATTTGTGGAAATAGTGTCATCACATCAACAACTATGAGTAAGTTAACAGCAACAAGGAAATTAATTCACAGTGATTGGCGTTGAATGTGTTCGAACTTCTCCTAAGGATTCAACATCTATGAATGCAGCTGGGTCGTTTTCAATATCTTTATTGAATAAAACTTGACATGAGTTGTGTGGCGCTTGGCGGATAAACAAAGGGCTTTTCTTTTCTCAATCCAAAGTTGTTTTATACCAATTCAAAGGTAACCAAGGTTACTAGAAATACCTTCCAAAGTACTAAGATTGATAGATGCTGTCACGGGACGTCACTGGAGCGGAATTTAAATATTCATGTACATTACAATAGAAAACTATAACTATAACAATAAGGTACAGCAAGATACAAAACTCAAGACGCAGCTTATCATGAGCTGCCCTCCGGGTTAGCAACCAGAGACACAGAATTGAAATTTAACTTGCAGCTATAACAAGCTGGATCTGAAAGGTTGTCGGTCTATCAGTCTGTCGGACTTTCTGTCCGCTAATCCTTGGCCCGTCTATAACTTGGAAAGCACCGCTGGGATTTTGATGAAATTTTTACCCGAGGTAACAGCTAATCCATGGTCAGAAGTATATTATAATGTTTGAAAATCGGTCCAGTGGTGACGTGCTTAGATGCTTTAAAGGATAAAGGACAAAAGTCGCCTTTGTTTTTTGACGTTAATGTTTTTGATTCTAGGACTTGGAGGTTGTTGGAAGTGGAAGAGGGTATATCTTTTTTTTGTGACAGTATATTTATACGGTTCTATCCGCGGTAGTTCTTCGCACATATTGAGCCGTATTCATAAAAGATAAGCATATCCTCGCACATCGACCGACAAGTTAACGGATTCTTTGTCTAGCCTCCAAAGTGAATAGTTATATGTCTACCGTGCAGAATAGACAGAGAGCCTTTAATCTATCACTTTGCAGTTAACATATGAATTAGCTGATTTCTGCTTTTTAAGTTAGTTCTTGATTTATCCTGCGACCGATTAAAGGTACTAAGGTCAACTGCCACCTGCCAGAAATGGAAATCGATTAACGGTTCTCTACAAACTGATTAACGATTGCTTCTTCATCAGACGGACAGCCAGATTAATCGGTCCAGTGGCGGCGTGCTTAAATGCTTTAAAGGACAGAGGACAAAAGTCGCCTTTGTTTTTTGACGTTAATGCTTTTGATTCCAGGACTTGTGGGTTGTTGGAAGTGGAAGAGGGTATATCTTTTTTTTTGTGACAGTATATTTATACAGTTCTATCCGCGGTAGTTCTACGCACATATTGAGTCGTATTCATAAAAGAGAAGCATATCCTCGCACATCGACCGACAAGTTAACGGATTCTTTGTCTAGCCTCCAAAATGAATAGTTATATGCCTACCGTGCAGAATAGACAGAGAGCCATTAATCTATCACTTTGCAGTTAACGTATGAATTAGCTGATTTCTGCTTTTTAATTTAGTTCTTGATTTATCCTGCGACTGATTAAAGGTACTATGATCAACTGCCACCTGCCAGAAATGGAAACCGATTAACGGTTCTCTACAAACTGATTAACGATTGCTTCTTCATCAGACGGACAGCCAGATTAACGGTTTCTTGCCTTGCATTCAAACTGATTTACAGTTCTTTGCCTAACGTGTAAACTTTATTATGTCATATTCTTAATAGTGGATTTTATTTCAATAATCACTTCCTATGCCTATATGTTATGCCCTAGTAAGAGCGAGAGACCAACCACAAGTCATCTATCTGATTAGTTAGGAGTTAGCGGTTTTCGGTAAGAGCATATAAGTAGTTTTACCCCCTTGGGACTTCGGGAAATGCTGCGGAACCAGTCATCGCTCCTCTCCAATTATCCTCTACGTAGTCATGCCATAAGTTCTGTCCCTCGTTTTCAAACAAGTGTAGACCTGTTAATACTTGTCCGATTGTTTACATTGTGGTGTCAGTTGATTAAGCGCTTTTCGGGTAATTACATATACCTCAGTTTGTATTGATCTCTCGAAGCATAACGATGGAGTGGGGCAAGGCAGAGAACCGTATTGCAGTGATAGCTTTACATAAGTGTAATCACAGTGCTAGTCAGATTTTTGAACTCTTACGCGGCCTTCAAATATCGCGTAAATTTGTGTCTAGGACCATTCAGCGGTACAATGAGACGTCCTCTGTTGATGACAGGCCAAGAAGCGGAAGACCTCGTCAAGTAAGGACTCCAGCAGCCATCAAAGCCGTAAAAGCCAGGATTCAAAGGAATCCACTCCGGAAGCAGAAGATCCTATCCAGGGAAATGAAGATTCCTGTCCGGACGATGTCGCGCATCATTAAACAAGACCTAGGGCTAGGGGCTTACCGGAGACGTACGGACCAGCGACTTACGGCTACCTTGCGACACATCAGGGCGACAAGATCCAAGAAGCTCTTGGAGAGGTACGCAGCTGGGGGATTCCGAAAGATTTTGTTCACGGATGAGAAAATCTTCACCATAGAAGAAAAATTCAACCGACAAAATGACAAAGTGTATGCAAGGAGTTCACAGGAAGCTTCGGAGATCATTCCGAGAGTTGAGAGAGGCCACCACCCTGCGTCAGTCATGGTTTGGTGGGGGGTGTCCTACGAAGGGGTCACTCAGCTCCATTTCTGTAAACAGGGCGTGAAAACAAAAGCGGCAAACTATCAGAGCGACATACTGGATCCTATCGTCAAGCCTTTAAGTGGTACATTTTTGGCAACCAACACTGGGTCTACCAGCAGGATTCCGCCCCCGCTCACAAGGCTAAGAGTACGCAGCGCTGGCTGGAAAGCAATGTGCCAGAGTTCATTGCTGCGGAAGATTTTCCCTCAGGGAGTCCGGACCTCAATCCTTTAGACTACAAGTTGTGGGACCTGCTAGAGCAGTTGGCCTGCTCCAAAGCCCACCGTAATATCGAGTCCCTGAAAGCGGATTTGATCCGATCAGCGGCAGCTATTCCTTTGGAAGCTGTGCGTGCAGTGATAGATGAGTGGCCCGCGAGATTGAAGCAGTGTGTGAAGGCCAAGGGGGGACATTTTGAATAAAACTGTTTGATTATGAATTCTAAAAATGTTGTCGAATAAATAATATCTTTCATATAAATATATCTTATCTTGTTTCATTTTTATCATGAGATTATCATGGGACAGAACTTATGGCACGACTACGTATATTTATTTATGAATTAGCAGTTCTTTGCTAAACGTACAACCTCCCAAACCCAATTCTTTATCGCAGTTCGTAGTAAAAAGGATTAAGGTTATGTGTGTTAATTTGAGCCAAGAAGGCACAGTACGTGTGAGTTCCAAAGTTGTTCATTAGCAAGATGCTTATTCGACTAACAACCAACTAACGAGTTTCTGATCGAAGCATTGAAAGTGATTTGATAAGCATACGTGGAATATTGCGGTGAAATTTGTTACTATACTATAACTATCTAAAACTGTAATGACTCATCGATGTTCACGTGAACATCACTTAACTACCAGTAGTCGGCTGTTCATAGGCGGGGTATGAATGTTTAACATGGGTGAAGTAGATTTGTCACATGCTTAATAAAGAGTGGTTTGAAACATATTGTAAGTCAAAAATTTGGGAATTACCTTTATTCATCGTCGCTTCCACTTACAGTAATAAACTGTCGCTATCGCTTTCCTCGTTGAAATTGACTATAACTGGCTCTATGATGGTGTCGATGTGGTGGTCAAGCTGCCACATTTTTGTTTCTTCCTTCACAACATGACGGATAGCATTCTGCTAAGCTTCGGGCGTTACTAGCTGTATGGAAGTCTCAAGTAAAACCTTAACGTCTGGTAATTTAAAGGTTGTGTTATGGCGCGCAATATAACCCTTCACTTGAGCCCAGATGAGCTCTATTGGGTTCAGTTCACAGTGGTAGGGCGGTAACCGCAGCACAGTGACACCACATTGACAGGCCATCTCATCAGTCACGTAACTAATGTTCGCAGGTTTAATTTTTTCATACAATTCCGCTTTCACACATGAATCGTCAAACGGGATTCCTTTTTCGCGCAACCATTGCTGCATGTCACTTTTTCGAGATCCCATAGTCGGTACACGTTCGGCTCGACGACTATCGTAGGAAGCATTATCCATGACGATCACAGAGTTGGGCTCAACTCGCTGAAGCACCCCTTGAAACCAGCTCTCGAAGCAGCTGGCATTCATTTCGTCATGGTAATCACCTCCTTTCTTAGAGACGAAAATCAAGTCACACTCTTCTAAAAAGCCACTATCGCTACCAATATGAGTTACGATCAATCTTTGACCTTTCCCTGACGGTCCACGAAGACCTGTTGACAAACCTTCAATGCTTGCTTGTCGGTTTCTCGCTACGTTTTTGTCTATCCAGGTTTTTTTAACTGTGTGACCTGCATTTACCCATGTCTCGTCCAAATAATAGATTTTTCTGCTTTGTCGCCTATATTCAATCATTTCGCGTAGGTATTTTCAACGCCAGGCGACTATTTCAGGTCTCTATCAATACTGACTTCCGATTACGCGTTTCGTAATGAAAATTAATTTCGTGCAGGGATTTCCTCATTACCTCGACGCTCATTTGGGGTACAATTTCATTTTCCTTGATCGCTGCATGTACAGCCTTGAGGGTTGGTATCTCATTCCTAAAGAAGAATGAATGTACGGTTCGCCTTAACGCCATTTTGCTATCGTCATCCAATTTAACGGCCTTCGTCCCTTCAAATTAAACTTTGGATCAGTAGTAGCTCCAGTTTTCTTCTTTTCATGCACCACCCTGCGAATGGTTCAGTCTGGAACGCCTATCATACTTTCACAACGCGCGAGTGCATCTCCCTGCGACATAGTTCTGTTCAGATAATTGAACACGTTGAGCACGATTTCTTTCGCGTCCCTCTTCAGTGCTTTACGAAGCCGTCTACTTGTTCCCTGGCTTTCAGTACTTCCACTCGTGCCATTTTTACTCTCCTTGGTTAAGTATAACCAAAACAGTAACCACAGAAACCACAACAATAACAATCACACAACAATTCTTATAAAAACACACAATATGCGATCGCTCAACGAAACACGTTCCAATGCGTTGCCGACGCCTATGAGTCTGCCGGTCGAGGCGCCTCTTTGATTTCATTGGTTCTACCGGCGGAGAACAATCTGCCATTATTTCCATCTCTGTCTGTGCTGTTGACCACCGCAAAGCCACAGAAATGACATATGTCGTACGCTATACGGCTGTACTGGAAGGAAGCCGGGATCGAGCTCTGATCACGTGTTGATCACGCGTATGAGTCATTACAGTTTTAAATAGTTGTAGTATACAATTCACGACTACTATCAGTTAACGGTTCCTTATCTGACGTCTAAACTTCCTGCTGAACCCAATATATTGTCTAGGGTGATAAATCTAACAACGATAAGGTATGCTTTTGCTGAAGAGTCACATCACATGACACTGACATCTTTCCTCACCCCCCAAGTCACTTCTATGGCTGATTCTGTATCGAGTCTCTGATGAAGCTGTTAAACACATCTTGATATCGACTTCATTCAATAAAGGTGAGTAAAATATTGGGGTGACAGTTACCATGCTTGTAACTGCTACTGAATTAACGGTTTTCTGCTTATCGTGCAAACTTTCTGCTGAACCCAATAGCACAGTCTTCGTGGTAGTTGGCCGCAATAAAAACGTTAAGTTTGATTTAATAACCATAAGTTATGGTTGTGTGTGTGTTGTGCCTCGCAAGAGAGAGGCAGGCACATTACGTGGCTCGTAAATTACCATTACGGTTTTATTAGCGTTCTCATTAAAGCGCGCGAACCAACTCAGTCGTCTTGTTAATGCAGAAAGGATGTACATTGTTTTTAGTGCCATTTTTACGATCGTAAATCGATGTTGCTGCATCTGTAATTAAATCTTTCTATTGTTCACTGTTCGACTATACAACACACAAAGTATGTGAGAATCATTTACACTTTTGTTTCCAAGTAATAGTCAACTTTTAATTAGTTTTTGTTTTATGACGACAGGTTGTAGCGAAAGGCTAAGCGGTACATTGTCACTACACATATACAGCCTTCCTCTAAAGCAAATAGCTTTTTTCAGAATAAACATCTCGAAACGCATTTTTATGTATGACCCGGGGATACAATGTACTTTGGAACATTAACTCCCTTTGCATCAGCCTGTCGTCTTCTTTACACCCTAGAGCGACTGCTCGTAGTTGCTAAGTAAGCGCTGCAACTTCCGGCACTCGTTGATATAGTACAGTCAATGTAATCTTTTCTATGTACACTTTACGGCTGGTCTGTACGTATCTCAGACGTAATAAACCATTGTATCCCGAGGAATGTTAGAGCCAACAGCATTTTATACTTTAGACTCTGTACCCATTGCGCTGACTTTACGACCTATATACTAAATAACTATTATAAATGGTCTGCCTGCGAGCTGGCATTACTCTACGAAGGACACTTTTTAAAGGGCGGGTATTATAGCTCCCAAAATTTGAGAAAGAGACGACATTATGTCACATACTGGGAGATACATGTAGTCCGTGCGTGCCCTCTAGTGTTCATTTGGTTTTATTTGAATTGACAGGCCGAATATCTATGGTTTCTAGACGCCGCAGTCATCGCACTCCCATGCGCAAGTGTGTACAATTGTTATATGTTTCAGATGCCTAGGGTTTCCGGAATGATGGAGCGTCTTTCACTGATGCAATGCTTACAACTGCCCACCGTCTACAGCCTATGGTTAGAGGATGGGTATGGTTGGTAGTTATCAATTTTCGATACCTACAAAGCTTTTAAGTCCTGGGTGTAAAGGTGGAGATATATCACTGTTGAGCCTGAAACGTCGTACAATAAAAAGGAATTTTAAAGATATGTGGTTTGATTAGGCTAGAGAAACAAGAAGGACAATCAACACCAAAACTACAGAATAAGTTTCAAATGTTACATTAAAGTAATATAAGGTAATATAAAGTAAAATAATATAAAGTAATATAAAGTAATAAAAAGTAATAGAAAGTAATATAAAGTAACATAAAGTAATATAAAGTAATATAAAGTAATATAAAGTAATATAAAGTAATATAAAGTAATATAAAAGTAATATAAAGTAATATAAAGTAATAAAAAGTAATATAAAGTAATATAAAGTAATATAAAGTAATATAAAGTAATATAAAGTAATATAAAGTAATATAAAGTAATATAAAGTAATATAAAGTAATATAAAGTAATATAAAGTAATATAAAGTAATATAAAGTAATATAAAGTAATATAAAGTAATATAAAGTAATATAAAGTATAGGTATATAGTCCTTAAACAAACCCTTCCGCTTTGCTGACAAACGGCAGAATTTCGATGTTACTATCCGCTCTTCCATTCAACCGAAACAAAATACAATAATTTTCTTAGGTCTTACCGCAATACCTGACAAGCAAGAAACTTGATCCAAAAAAATTTAAACAAAATAGAAATGACAAAGTGTAGTATACACCGAAACGGGAGTTAAATCTTTCCTATGATACGGTCATCAGCCAATAGAAAACCCTTCATTGTTTTTCAGATACTGCTGTTTTTATTGCAGACTCTGGGAGTCGAAATTGAATGTCTGTAACGCAGGCTGAGAGTATGGACGTCTGTTCCGTAACAAATTTTGTTACATATATAAACAGAAGTTTGCTTGGTGATAATCTTATGAGACATACAAATTGGATGCAGGATCCTCGATATTTCATTCGTCACAATTATAGGCTGGACTAGTGATGAGAAAAATGATGTGGCCCCAGCTTCCGTAGTAAAACGCAAGCATCAATTTTGAAGTTTTTGTTCTCTGTCTTCTTTAGCTTTACGTAAACATTGTTCGACTGCTGTGTGACGATACGTCTACTGTTATATAGGGTTTTAATATTACTGTATCCTCCTAGGTGTACACCCGAAATTTCTTGTTACATTTACCTTTTAGAATATTCCTGTCATTTCATGCTTCTTTTTATTTTACTAAGGCGCCTGTTTCGAGCCTTACTTCTACCAAAGAGTATCACCAATGATTTACGTTTAGTGTTAGACAGTACTTCTCAGATGTTAATGCTAAAGTTTCTAAGTCCTCAATCACATCACATGATTTTTCGATGTCAGTCTCTTCAGACGCGTATTATCAGCCCTTACGGGACACCATTCAAAAGCTCAAGCTGATGAGATTTTTGACTTTGCAAAAATATTCTGCCTGAGATCTGCCAGTTATATAGGTTTAAATTAGATATAGGATCTTAAGAAAAATTTGATCGCAGTATCTCCTAGAATTTCGTTGGAGGTTTGGCAACATTATTGCCCGATTCAGGTAATTCTAGATCATTGATTCCCAAAGTGATCTATATCGACCCCTAGGGGTCTACGTCAGCGAAAAAAAATTTGGGGGTCCATGAAATGAATATGGGGGTCCACGATAGTGGATCTCGACACATACACTGATAGTACCTATTTACTTACATCATACTATCTTATAATATGAAAACATATATAAAAGTACCTATGATGTAAAAAATTTATTATATATGTTTATAAAATTGTGTAAGTTGTAGGATGTTGGTATTCGCTTTGTGGTCACAATACATTTTGAACTTGTAAAAACCTGAGGGTCGCAGTCTCAGAGCTTCGCTACCTTGCACTGACTTGTTCAATTCGTCACTCTATAAATACGAATGTGGGACAAATACGTTTATTCGTTTCCTGAATCTTGAAAAGGAAAGTGCTAAGAAAATATTTAAAAAATATAAGCAGATAGTATATCACACAAATTATAGTGAGTCAGTGTTATTTTGTTTGAGAATGCTGGAGAAAAGTAAGTACATTATTTTTTATTAAATTTTAGTTTTGTACTCTTAGTTAGCAAAGATAGATAAATTACGCCAATCAGGACTTTAGTTATTAGCAGTTAAATATTCAATCATGCAAAATTACACGAGTACTCCTCAATAGTTTCTTTTTGAAAGTTTTAGCAATCGGTAATATAATTACAGTGCAATCTCCGTAATTCGAGCTAATTGTTGCAAGAAGATGTTCGAATTATGGAATGTTTTCGGAAAAATCAAAAAAAAAATTTAATATACAGCTGCTGGATTTTCTGTCTTATCTAATAATTTAATTTATGCCCACAGATGACTGATGCCATGTCCGAATCTAAAAAGAAATATAGACAGTACAGTGTTAATTATTTGAAATTTGGCTTCATTCCATCATTGCCGGACAAACAATCGCCTATGTGCCTTTTATGCAACAAAGTTCTGGGCAATGACGCTATGAAACCATCTAAACTGCAAGATCATCTGATAAAACAGAGAAAGATTTGAAATACTTTCAAACACTCAAAGATAAATTTCAGAAGAGACCTACACTGGACAGAATGTTCGCTTCGACGTCACAAAGAAATGATAATGGTTTGCGGGCGTCTTACAATATCTCGTTACTTATAGCAAAATCCGGAAAACCGCATATTATAAGTTAATTTTGCCAGCCGTTGAAGAGGTTTTAAAAACTGTTTTACACAAACCTGCATCTGATATCATTAAAAGAATTCCCTTAAGCAACAATACTGTTGAAAGACGTATTGATGAAATGAGTTCTGATATTGAAAGCTTCTTATGTAATTATTTGCAAACGACCCATTTCTCTATACAACTGGACGAGTCAACTTTACCTCCTGATAATGCAGCATTATTATTGGCATATGTTCGTTTTATTATGAATCAAGAAATCTACGAAGAACTGCTCTTCGCAAGAACTTTGATAACCGACACTAAAGGTGAATCAATATTTCATGTTTTGAAGGATTACTTCATAGAAAAAGCAATTCCTTTATCAAATATAAAATCAGTAGCTACAGATGGAGCACCTGCCATGGTTGGACGTTATCGTGGATTTATAAGCTATTTAAAACAAAATGTGTCAGGGGTGTTAGCAATACTTTGCGTCATCCATCGGCAACATTTAGTTGCTAAAAATTTGAGTGTTAGATTGCATGAATCACTTCATTTAGTCATTGATGCAGTAAACCGAATTCGAAGCAACGCGTTGAATACGCGGTTATTTGCGCAGTTGTGTGAAGAAAATGACGAACACTTTCATCAATTACTCCTTCACACTGAAGTACGCTGGCTGTCGAAAGGTTTATGTTTGACAAGATTTTTTGCACTTTTTGAGACTATTTTAGAATTTCTGGATACTAAAGATAACATTTTAAAAGAAAATTTAATGAAGAGGAAAACAGACATCGCCTATTTAACAGATTTGTTTACAAAATTTAATATGGTTAATTTGCAATTACAAGGCGACAGTTTAAATTTGATTAAAACAAAGTCCATCTTATCAGCGTTTCTTGCCAGAGTTAAACTAATGAAGCAAAATATTGGACGGGGCGAATTTTCTCATTTCCCCAATTTGTCACAGACAAGCTGCCAGGAAGACGACGTTTCAACTTACGTTCCACATTTAAATGCCCTCTATTCAGATTTTGAATCTGGGTTTGAGGATATTTTGACTATGGTAATACCACCGTGGATAATTAGTCCATATGGTGACATAGAAGAAACGAATGTCATAATACAAGAGGAACTGACTGAACTAAATACAAACGAAGAACTTATGGTTCAGTTTAAAAACGGATATCAGCAATTCTGGCTGCAAAACAACGTACCCGTTACTTATTCCGTATTATGGAATATAGCCAGGAAATTTTTAATTTCCTTTCCATCGTCATACCTAGTGGAAACGGGGTTTAGCGCTGTTACCAATATCCTAACGAAAAAAAGAAACAGACTGCACATCATTAGCCGAGGAGATTTAAGATTAACCCTTACAAAATTGACGCCAAATTTTGATAATTTATTATTAAAGCATCAGGTTCATCCTTCTCACTAAAAATATTGACTTATTGCTTATGTTATTTTATTTATAGTTTATTTTATGTTTATTGGTGTCTGACCAATAAATGCCCACATTGGGAATAAATGCCCGCATTGATTCTTTTAAAGAACCCCTTTATAGAAAATATTTTTTTTTTAATTATTCTTTTTTTTATATTTCAACTACCACGAAGGCCTAAGGCCTAAACACCCATTGGGTACCGTGGGGCTATAGGGAGATACAGGGGAAAGGGGGAACGTCACACGGACTCTGGCGAGGGAACACGTGTGCATGCAACATGCACACATTCTGGCTCCGCCTACGAGATCCGCCGGGTGGTACCTCCACGTTCGACAGTCAGAGACCATCTACCACCTACGGACAATCACAACATCCATAGCCAAGAGAAAAATTTCTCCTGGGACGGGACTCGAACCCGCACAGCGCACGGCGACGGATCAGGAGACCGAAGAGTCTACTACTGCGGCCACCGCTGCTGCCTTTGATAGAAAATAGCATTTTAAGCATCGACCACTCCCCATATTCTCCTGATATGGCACCGTGTGGCTATTTTCTGTTCGGTAAACTACATTTGGCCATTTTTTAAATTATTCTGAAAATTCAAGGATAGGTACACACTAAAATTCGTTAATTTTTTGCCTATTTTTAGATAACTTAAACGTATAAGAAGCGGAATTTAATCAAACTAACAGTTAAATTATTGTAGAACATACGTTTATGTTATAATTAATAAACGAACTCGCTTATTGTACTATTTTAAGTAAAAAACTTTTTTTTAATTATTTTTCACTTTTTTTTTATTTCTCTTATTTTTTTTTCAATGCGGGTACTTATTCCCAATGCGGGCACTTATTGGTCAGACACCTGTTTACTTAATGTTACGTATATTTTACATAACAGATACAAAATATTATTTTGAGTAGTTTTAATTTAAATTCAATTAATAAGTGTAATTAACATGTGTTTTTACTTTAAGTTTTTAACACTTAACACTACACTTAGAAATTTACAGGAAATCAATATCAGGTAAGTAGGGGGTCTACCCAACATGGAAAAACAAGGCAAGGGGTCTACGACACAAAAAAGTTTGGGGAACTCTGTTCTAAATCGGCAGTCTGACTGCTTGAAATTATTGAATGTCTAAAGAAGGTTATTTTCGTTATGCAGACCCACGTTTCCCGCGTTCCTTTACAAAAATGCAGCCGTAAGCCGCTGGTAGCGTTGAGAACATGGCACTTGGTCACCGCAAACCGTTTCACTCGCACAAAGCTCCCGTCAAGCGATTGTGTTTTACGGTACCATTGTAAAATATAAAACGTGTAATCCTCTATGAATTGTAAATACCGGGCGACACCCGAGGGGTTGTAATGATAGTCCCAAGGGATTACCTTGAGTATTTGTAAACGGAGATTACTTATCGTGTTTTTTGTCAGTTTGAGGCTTTCGCTTGTCACGTCGCCGGTTCTGCCTGTTGAAATGATTAAAAACGTCAAAGGAAGCCGGGACAGCCATTGTGTCCGATAATCTTTCTCGTGATGTCCTCAGGTACTTTCAAAGAAGAATTAAACACGAATTTTCTATTTGGACATATGGGTCGTTCTTAGTTTCAATAACAAGAAAGAAAAAAATTTTGGATTGAACTTCTATTATGACTTTCGTTTCGTTCTTATTTTTTCAAAATAATATCAAACACTATATTCGTTAGTTTAAACTGTGATACTTTGTCACTATCATGGATAAAAGCAGTATTGATTATATTGTCGGGCCTCTGTGGCTGTGGCTATTTTAAACTGTGATTCACTTCACATGGAAACCGTTTGGTCTATACAGGCTGCCCTCAAAGTTGGGACTTTACGCATTTCTCTCCAATGACAGTAACAGGCTCTTCCAAGTTGTGATCGTTTACAAGTGGCCCTCACACGATCGGGTGCCCCCTTTCCATGACCAGCATCATGAAAGTTCCAGGTATATTGCATGAGTCATTCTAAAATCGGTTGCAGAAAAACGTGGCAATAGATCTAAATTCTAAAAAAAAAATAAAATATTGTTTGATTTAAGCATAAAATATCCATGTTATGCACATAACCTTATAAAATTCAATTTCAAAACTAGGCGGGATCATTTATCTCTATTTTTTGATTTTCAGATTTACTTGGTCAGGAGACAACTCTGTTACTATCATTTATTTATTGATTAGTTAAACAACAAAAATATCTTTTTATATTCTTCTTTGTAATTAACATGAATTACGTCTTTACTCTCATGTTTGACATGGAAAATCACAGTATTGTTTCTTACTTATGAATAATACTTAAAATTATGGATACTCTGTTACGCTGTATGTTTTATATGAAACTATTTTTTGTTCTAAAATTGCGTAAATTGAATGAAATACAAGAATTTAACCAAGTTATTGTTCGTAAATAAAAGTAGTATATATCTGACATATACAATATATGGGGTTGTCCAAAACCGACGCAGGAAAGTAAACGCATATTAAAACAAGAAAGATTGATATTCAAATCAAGTTGGGTACTCTATTTTGAAGGTTCATTTATACCATTTATGTATGAAAAATAATATCGCTCAAATGTTCACCACGACTGGATTTACAGACGTCCACGCGATGGTCGAAATTTTCAATGACATTTTGCAACATGGTGGGTTCTATGGCATTTATCTCGGCAATGATGTTGTTTTTGAGTTCTTGGAGGGTGGCTGGTCTGTTGACGTAGACTTTGCTTTTCAAATGTCCCCATAAAAAGGAGTCCAAGGGAGTCAAATCGCACGATCTTGGTGGCCCTGGCACATTTCCTCTGCGCGAAATCACGCGATCACCGAAGAATGACTGCAATCGATGGATATTGACGTTGGTTGTGTGGCATGTTGCACCGTCTTGTTGTAAATAAACATCGTCCATATCCATTCCTTCAAGTTGCGGCAAAAAATAGTCCTCTATCATCACGTGATATCGCTCAGAATTGACGGTAACGGCGTCCCCGCCGCATTTTCGAAAAAGTAAGGTCCGATGCTGCCTTTTGACCACAATGCACACGACACAGTCACTTTTTGAGGATGCATCGGCTGCTCTTGATACTCACGGGGATTTTCGTTCGCCCAGAAGCGGCAGTTTTGCTTGTTCACCGTCTCATTCAAAGTGAAATGCGCTTCGTCGCTGAAGATGATTTTTGATGAAAAATTGGCATCAATTTGGCGGTGTTCAAGGAGCCAATCTGAAAACGTTCGGCGCGAAAAATGGTCGGCCCGACGCAGCTCTTGCGTCAATTGGATCTTGTAGGCATGTACATTGAATCCTTGTGGAGAATGCGGAGAAAACTGGTTCTCGAAATGCTCAATTCTTGGGATCGACGCGTTGTTGATTGTTTCGGATCGTCTCTCACACTCTCCTTCACAACAGCAATATTTTCCGGTGTGCGAACGCTCCTTGGCCGGCCAGAGCCTGGCAGATTTGCCACAGAACCTGTTGCCTCGAATTTACGCACCAGACGACCGATGGTTGTTTCGTTTGGGCGGTTCACGAAGCTCGCGAAACGTGTTTTTTATTTTTGCACCAACTTTGTAGTTCTCTTGAATAACTTTAATGCGGTCTTCAATCGAATACGACTCCATAGCGATCAATGGTAAACATTCAACTAACAAAATGACATGTCGGTGACAGAAAACAAAGATGGCGTCTATGTCAAATTGACGTTTACTTTCCTGCGTCCCTATTGGAACAAGGTAGCAACTTTTTATAAAAAATCTAACTTTACTCTTTTAAAAATAGGGACATAAAGGTAACAGAGTTGTAGGAATCGTAACATAGTTGTACTTTTATAACTAATTTATGAATATAATCACAAAATTTTCTTTCGCAATTATTAGACGTTAAAACTTAAAAAAAACAGTATGCTCTAGCTGAGATTAAATTGAAATTAGTTAACTGATATCTTATTTTTCAAATATTTTTAAAGGAGTGGGGAAATGGTAATATACCCTTTTGCCTTTCAGTATCTTTTTAGGTTCAGAAGCAATTCTTATCAAGCTTTCATATTGTATCGTATGATACATCATTTTCGACCAATTTAAACGTTTTTCCGGTATGGTCAACAGACTGCAAGAATACTTTTTTGACTTCTTCATCATCGTCTACTTCATTTAACTCTTTCCCAAGGTAAATGTATTCGTTTTTAGAAGAGCAAATTTTTACTAGAACATCGACCGACCCCTTCTTTGATTTTACTGGGATGAATATTCTCCTTCTCAATTAACTTCTTATCATCATCTTTTTGTTTTGACAATCCAGATTGATCATCACTAGATTCCGAGTCCGAACTGTATACAGCATTGTAAATTGATTTCCTGTTTTGAACAATTAAATTAGCAATATCTTCTAAGACAAGAACAGAAACCATGCTGGCAAAAACAGCTCAACTCTCGATACTTCAGCGATCCCATTTCTTCTGTGAAAACTTGATGTACTTTCATATAAAGGAACTATTTCTGTTGGAATTTCTCGCGTCAAGTGTTCATCAAGTATAAGATATATCTTCACTTTGCTACTGTCTTTCAGAAGCTGGAAGAAGCATCAGAAATATCTTTCCCAATGGTAAAAAATTGTTCAGCAGTTCGCTTAATAAAGCCACCGATACCGTCTGCCGCCCCCTTTCCATGTCCCGACTCAAAATAATTCCAAGTAACTTTGACAAAGTCTGAGTCGCGGGTCCATCTGAAAATATATTTCAGCAGCGGTGAGAGCCATAATAATGTCGTATAATTATCTAGAACAAATTATTGTATTTATTATGCAAGGTACAGACAGACTAACCACGACCAAAGCTACAAACAGTAAAATAGTAAGTATGATAACAACTCTGTTACCAGTCTACAACTCTGTTACTACATCGTGGTAGCAGAGTTGTGCAGTAACAGAGTCGTAATTTAACACTTCGTGCCTTTTATTATTTAAACAAGATTGTATTATGTTAAAATGGACGCACATAAGATAATTGTTCCACTATATCTACTTTAAAGTTGTAAATTTGTATAGAAATATAGGAATACTCACATCATAGCCAACGGAAAACCCCGTTTGTATACCACCGCCTGACTTGCAACGAACAGTGTCGATAGAGCAGTAGACATAAAAACACAACTGTTGAAAATGTGGCGTCATATATTGGCAGCTATCAAATATATGTGGTAGCATAGAGTAAGCTTTCTATTTGAAATAAAGTGGACAACATTTTAAGTAATCATAAGTAGATCAATAAATTATATTTACTAGGTATGAAACATGTTACTGAAAATGTTGAAATTGCTTAATTACTATAGCATTTAAACAAAAAGATCCATATGGTTTGATAAAATGGTATCACGATTACTGTATAATGGTCTGCGGTCTGGGACACATCTTTTTTGTATGAAAAATAACACTGTTACCATGAATGACCACTCTGTAACATGACAAAATGGATGATTAATCAATATTAAAGGCGTTGGATGTTTAAAAAGTTATTAAATAATACGAGCCCCTTCCCACTTCAGTTGGCCCACTTCAAGATTTCTACCAAAATATGCCTTTATAAACTAAACATGACGAAAATATTTACTTCTAAAACAATTTATTTTCTCAAAAACATTTTAGATACACAAGCTGCAAGGGATTTTAGAATGCCCGCATAATATTAGGGTAGGTACATGTTTTGAAGTTTACAGCCCAATACATAAAACATTGCATTGAGTTTCAGACAGAACCACCACTGAGAAGGTTGCTTTCAATATTTGAGGAGCTTGCATTAAAAAGCGCCTATATCCATTATTTGCATATTTTAACTTTTAAAACCACCTATTTTATGTGTTTAAATTGCATCCAGAGTTGTGGACTTGTATGAAAACCACCTATATGATCAAAACGGCTTATATCCAGGAGCAGCTGACTCGGATGGCGCACGCGTATTATCGGGTAGGTATTAGAAATTACTACGGAAAGCAACGAAAATCTTGGAGCAAGAATTTATAAGCACTAAAGAGATAAATCAAGGTACAAGACGCCGGAAAAGGGTGTGACAGCAAGAAAATGAGTTCCTTAATAATGTACGTGAAATTTCCGTTATTTTCTCGTTCGTGGGCACAGCTTCATGGCAATTTACAGTGACTTTGGGAAAGTAAAAGTTTTAGGAACCGACTGGAAAATAGTTGATATTAAAGACCTTGAAAGGATATTAAAAAAATACATGTCATTTCAGAAAAGGGTAATTATTAGAAAAACAAAAAAATTTAATGAAAATGAAAAAATCACAATAACAACGCATCTGTATTATAGAGATATGAATGGCAAATTCAAGCTTGTTCAATTCAATTAAATGCTTCTAGTTTCTTCAGTTTTCTAATTTTTTCTCCTCAAATTTCACTCTTTTTGAAACAAAGCCACCTATATCCAAATTATTTAATTTTTTTCCTAGAGATTCCTGATCATAATCATAAGAATATTGTACTAGATTGGATCAATACATTAATATACACAGAATAGATATTTTTTGCTTCTCATAAATGTAAAGGCGAATGTTGTCACGTGCCAAAATCACATAACTTTTTTTTACTGTTTATCACTTTTCCGCAATTTGAATTTCTCTTTATTAATAAAAGAGTGCCCATTCCTAGGCCAAACCCTTTTCAATGATTTTCTTTTGGCAAATTTGACAGTTTACTGATTGTATAATTTCACTTGTATTATATGTTTCTTTCTCAGCGATTCAGTATGGTGTTGACGATCAGCAAAAAAAAACTCTGTAGTTTTTCTCCGTTAGTTGGTTTCCTATAAAACATATCTCATTAAAGGCCACTCAAGATACCTTCTTCCGGAACGTTACGTGTTCGGCGTGATTTGCTTTTCTGTTTCCGTTGAGATCGTGGTGCAGCGGTCGTTTCGTCATTTTCCGGACTCTGAGATATTAGGCCCCAAGCGCCAATTCATGGACTAGCACCCTTTTTTTGTCTAACTTAAGTTTAGTCATTTTGCCGAGGATATAACAGAACCACTCACTTAGCTAATCGACAAATGCTTTGAATCTGGCATATATCCCTCAATTTTAAAAAAAGGTAATATAATACCGATACATAAATCAGGAACAAAAGCAGATGTTAACAACTATAGACCAATATCAATAATATCCAGTGTAGCAAAGGTTTTTGAAAAAGTTTTATCTACTAGAATGATCCGATACCTCACAAAATTCAAAACTTTAAGTGAAAATCAATATGGATTTTCAGAAGGGAAGGCTTCATCGGACGCAATAACTAAAATTGTAAATCAAATACATCAAAATATTGATAACAGAATCCCTTCAATTTGCATTTTTGTTGATTTAAAGAAAGCTTTTGACACAGTTAATCACAAATTATTATTAGAAGCATTGGAGAGAATTGGTTTCAGAGGAAACGCGTACTCACTGATCGAAAATTATTTGTCAAATCGCCCACAATCTGTGCAGATATCAGGATCATTTAGTAAAGAAATGTATATTAAGTGTGGTGTCCCACAAGGAACTGTCTTAGGTCCGCGGTTATTCAATATATATTTAAATGATATTTTCCAAATTAATTGTGTTGTCAAAATAACTAAGTTTTGCAGATGATACTGCAATATTATATGAAGGCACTGACTGGTCTGATCTGAAAAATGTAATTGAAAATGATTTTATCAAAAAATTATGCGGTGGTTTAACAGTAGAAAGTTAAGCATTAACTACTCTAAAACACATTTTTTACCATTTGGATCTTATGCTAGACACCTGCCATATTACACAAATTTCTCCTTCAATATTAATGATCAAAAAATGCAAATTAATAGAGTGCCCAACATAAAATACCTTGGAGTGGTCTCGGATCTTCAATACGATGGGACATCCATGTCAATTATATTTTAAAGAAAGTTAGATTTGTATCCTACAAAATTAAATACCTTGGGAATATATTGACAGAAAAATATCTTCGAACATTATACTATGCACTGATTGAGTCTCATCTCACATATGGTATATTAGCATGGGGAGCTGCATGTTCCTCACATATCTATAATTTAGATGTTTTTCAAAAAAGTATTCTAACAATCATATTTAAATAACCGAAACTGCATCCCACTGAAAAATTATACGCAGATGTTCGAATGTATGATATAAGACGACAGCTTTATTGCTTACACAGTATCACTCACTACCATAAATTTGTAAACACCGACCAAAAAATTAAACATAATCATTATACCAGGTACAAAATTAGTGGCACAGTAGTTCCTCAACCGCATAAATCTATAATGCAGTGATCATATCTCTATTTAGCGACTAAATTTTATGAAATTATACCTAAAGACTTAAAAGATTTACGTTTCGGAAATTGTTTCAAAAGAAATTTAAAAAAGTGGCTACATTCTATATCTAGGACTGAAATTCATAAACTCATAAATACGAACATCAACTAAATATATAATCTACTGTAGCTAATTTTTGTCCTTTTCATTCTACAGTTTCAACTTAAATTATTGGTCCATGTACAGGCGATGCCTTCTATTGGGCCTGTTTTGATTTCATATTTATTTACTCATATTGTTTGTTATCTTTGTACATTGAGTGAATAAATATTATTATTATTATGATTATTTTGGTTTGGGTGCTACGTCTTCCATTTTTTTATGGGGTTTTGACCCTCAGCGGTAAGTTCTTTTTTTATATACCTTCGGACCACGTGGCTTAATGCGTGTCCTGATGACGTTCGTTCAATATCTGCCTTCTTTTAGTAAATAAAAACAGAAGAGAATCATCATCTGTTCTCCTCCGGTTGGCTGCATCTTGTTGCAGTTTTGCAAATTGGTGAAAGCCATCCGCTTGAAAAAAAACCTGATGTGAACAGGTAAATTATCATTCTAATTAACAATTTCATAGAGCTTTATACATTTATTATTGCTGATTGAAATTCTTAGAGACTTCTTGATTTCATTGGACATTCCACGTATTCAAATATGGGGGCAGTGCGCCTACATGGCACCTTGTATTACATTGATCATGATTTTGATCTTTGGGCTGCCATAACTTTTTAGAACAAGGGTATATTAGTTTAGTACACTCTTATCTTTTTTTTTGCCTTCCCTTTACATTTCTCGTACAAAAAAATGTACATGGTTTTGCTTCAAGTGCCATTGTTTTCAATGAGTAGTTTTATCTCAGACAGAGCGTAGAGTAGATTTTTGCAGTCTTTCTCTCTCTAGGGTTTTCTTTACTACCATAATTTTTGGCAACGAGGCAAGCATCCTCTGCCCAGTGACGTGCCCACTACTGGCCACTTTTTGACCAGAGTTGAGGACATCTCGGCCGCGCCTGACAAACAAGATCTACAGATAAGTTTAATATGTAGGCGCAAAATATCTGTAAATACGGGCGTATACCAAAATAGTTTTGTCAGGTTGTATTTAAGATTCATAACATCCTCCTTTTTTATTACTCGCACAGTAGTGGAGCACGTATGCGTTTTTTTTATTAATCAATATATTGTGATTCATTTAATACCTTGTTTTATTTGGCTCTATCTGTGTGTACTGGTAGTTAAATTTCGTCATCTCTGTTAGATTCTCCTTTTGTGTGGTGGTCAAGCAGAACAAGCTTTGACTAACATCTCGGGGAGTCACTGGCGCTCTTAACCCCCCCCCTACTCTCAGCTTAAATTTGCGCGCCACTAGACAAATGTTTTGCTTGGACCAACCGTTAGGTAGTATTTATCATTGTGTTTTATTAATTAACCAAAAAAAGGCGTGGCAATGTATAAGAAGCTTTTTCCTCCTCCTGAACAATTTATAAAAATGGATATAGACGGTTTTGAACGCAAGCTCCTCATTTAAGTATTTTGTTCTGTATCAAACGTACTCGTATTTGGATCCATTCACTAGGAATCAGTAGGTAAAGATATTTTTCGTGGTCGCCATATTGTATTCAAGATAAATCTAATTGATATATAAGCACGCTTGAGTTGCTTATGCACCCTAGGGCGTGTAGAAGCGTGCAGGTTGAAAAATGTGGCTCAACGCCGGGAAAGGCATTTATATTCACTTTTCTGCCAGGCAATAAATAAAATTCATTTATTTACCTGCGATTTATTTTATACAAAATAAATTTCTCGTGAGATTTACGAAACCTGTCAAGTATGACAAAACTAATAACTGTCTGTGAACGTATGCAAAATATAAATCAGTTTAATTGATCTAGCTAAAGTTATGCAACCTATTCAGTTTGTATTTATGAATGAGCCACATAATTTATTCACTCAGGTCGGTCGGGCTATTGAAGTAAACTCAATGGACCGTCAACTATCATGGCCGTATTGCACGGATTAATTGTGCCTGTGACAGCTGCTGCCATGTGAAATTCATGCCAAAATAGATATTTATGTCTGATTGACTCGCAGTACGTGAATTACAGAGGTGGACCAAATTTATTATGATAGACGTCTGATATTTCTGTGCTGCAACTTCGTCACTGAATGCCTGGTGGAATTCGCTTAAATATACTCTGCAAGGACGACTGTCTATGGTGAAATGTAGAGCAACGTTGTTGGTGACTTTATGTGACGTCTTATTATAGATGCACCTATTTTAGAAGTTCTAATGTGAGACTTTGTCTGGATTGTATCTAATGCACAATGAGGAGGAACATTATTTATCGACAATATGGGAAAAAATGTTGAAAGATCGTGATGTAAGGCTCACTGAAATGTGTTTATTTTATCAAAACTGAGCCTAGACATGTAATGTACTATTAATCCACAAATCACCATATGTTGCGTGACAGCTTGTGCCCAACTATTATTGCATCTGTAACAGATGCCATCATTGATCAGTCAAATGCAATATTTTAAAACAGTCCAGGCTCCGGTGACGCTGTACGGAACAAAAAATGCTTCTACATTTTCTTTTTTCAGCCTTCCAAAAGTAACTGAAAGTCGGTCTAAGAATATTCCAAGCTAGTACGGGTGACCCTTCTCTTCTTCTTTACGAATTAGTCTACTCTTTATACAGGTTGTCTTAAAAGTTCCGGGATCCCACGATAATTTGTGAATAATGGTATGAAAAAAGTAAGCCCCGCGATTGATTGGAACTTTCCCCAGCTATTTAATGGCGACCCTGGATTTGTCCTTGACATAGGTTATCTGAAGTAAAGGCGATTTTTTAAAAACTCTCTATTGTTGACCGCGTAAATGAATAGAGCAGACATTTTTACGTTCAAGTATGGTCTTGGTCATTCTCAAATTTTGACCTTAGGTCAAGGTCAAACCCAGATACGGTATCCGACCCTACATATGATGACAGTCAAAGTCATGTAAAGGTCAAGTCGATTTTTGTAGCCAGGGAGTAATCCTGAAAGAGTAGTTAGGTCAGTTTATCTGGGGTAAACTTGTGTTTGACATAAATGGTCAGGTTCCAGGTCGTGTTCCAAAAATAGCCAAAGACATATTCAAAAACAAAATATTACCTTTTCTCTAGTATCCCGATCAAAAGTGTAGGGTCGGAATAAAGAAGATTTAACCCTTCAAATGACCTTAAAAGTCATGATCAAGGTCAGACCCAAGGTCACCATTAGATATTCGGGGAAAAATCATGAAAATAATTATTCAATAGTCTCCATACACCTACGACTACTGGCTTTCAACAAGTTATATTACCGTACCTATGTTTGACTATGACCACGGCTTCCCAAGGTCAAAACATAAGAATGGTCAAGATAAATTTGAACGTAGAGTTTTCCGGTCTTTTCATTTACGGGGTCAAAAATGGGAGCTACCTTTGAAAAAAAGTCTTGACCTTCAAATGAACTTGAAGGTCTTTGTCAAGGTCAAATTCAATGTCATCATTGGATAGCTGGGGGAAAATGCCTATCAATCGTAGGGCTTCGTTTTTTCTACCAGTATTATTTCACAAATAATCGTGGGGTTCCGAGTACTTTTTAGCCACCCTGTATATATGTATGCGAGCATCATATCTGAACCACAATACTGAGAAACGTTTAAATTTACCCACTTATTTATACCCAAGGTACGCTATAGGTAAGATGTTATATATTTTATTTTTCATCGATTTTGCGATAAATTGTCGCGACAAGTACCAAAACATCCAGCGTCAACGTCAAGCCGGCAACAGCGCAGCCTGCCACCGCCCCACTCAACCTGCGACCGTCCAGCGATATAGACGTTTTATCTTGCCTTAGCTATTACTCACGATTTTGTACGCTTGAAATTGTTTCTAACATAAAACAATCTTTTCTTCCGATCAAGTTATGTACTTTTGATTGTATCAGTAAATCGATATCCAACTTGCGTGCCTGACAAATTTAGTTACTTTACTAGTGGCACCACCTACAGGTCTGGTGGGTGAAACCGTAAGTAGACAAAAAAGTTTGTAAAAGGTTTTTGGCGATGGCATTTGCTATCAGTAGCAGGAGTCATATCACAGCTGTTCGATGTGAGTATTGGCAGATAGCAGGAGTCATGTCATCATAAATATACTGAGTGACATATAAATCCGAACACCCAGTTTAATGAAGCATAATAAGTAAATGATAAAAATTTCAAAATGATTGCACTGCTTTAAAGCCCTTTGACCTTTAATAATGTGTGGATGCACCCTGATGTGCTACGCATTCTCCAACGCGCCTAGGCATGCTTGGTGGTCAATGTCCTCCTGTGGAATCTCATTCCAGGTAACCACCAACTCCTCTCGAAGTGCTTCTAGAGTCTGAGGAGGACGTTGCAAATTGACCAATCTCCTACCCATCATATCCCACACGTGCTCAATTGGGGATAAGTCGGGAGATCTTGGTGGCCATGGTAATAATGTGACATCATTATGTTGAAAGAAGTCTATTGTGACTCTTGCAACATGTGGTCGGGCATTATCTTGTTGGAAAGTTGGATCTGCCAGGGTGTCAAGATAGGGTAAAAGATGGGGTTCTAGAACTTCGTGGATATAACGCTGCGCGTTCATGTTACCTCTGATGAAGATTAAAGGTGACCTGGAACCATAAGCTATAGCACCCTAAGCCATAACTCCAACAGTGTGATGAACATGTATTTCAACAAAAAACTGTGGATTCCTCCTTTCACCACGTCGCCTTCTAACCCTGGCACGACCATCGTGCATGCCTAAACAAAATCGAGACTCGTCACTAAAGACAGTACTGTTCCATTCCTGATCCCAGAGTGACCGTTGTCTGCACCACTCAAGGCGATTACGTCGGTGTTCTCGAGTTAAAGGGAGGACCCAGTGTGGCCGGTATGAAAACAAGCCAAGACTTCTCATTCATCGGTAAACACTTCGCACTTCCGTGTTCTGCAAACCATTCATTTGCAATGGACCTGGTAGTGGAGAAACGGTCCCTTAAGGCCAATAATCTTAGGCGGCGATCTTCACGGTCTGTTGTTCTACGGCGGCGTCCAGTGCCCCTTGCTCTTTGCGTACGGCCTTCTCGAAGCCATGCCTGACAACACCTAATCACAATGTCTACACTTCTTTGCACGCTAACTGCAATTGCCCGAAAAGGAAGTCCAGCTTCCCGAAGTCCCACTATACGGCCCCTATCAAACTCACTAAGTTGACGAAATCGTACAGGTTTCCGTACTCTAGGCATCGTAACCGATCGTAAAGGATGTCAAGAACCAAAATCCGCAAACGTTGATTCTTTACTGCGGCTGAAATATTCATTTTTAGAGCGTTAGTGAATTAAAAAAAAACAATATAAAAACCGGAATGACCAACTGATAAGGCTGAAAATTTTTTCACTTGTTATTTACGGTAAGATAAATACATTCACCAACTTTTATTAAAATAAAACCATTTAAACTTGGTGTTCGGATTTATATGTCACTTAGAATATTTATCCGTGTACGTTTTGCGTGAAAATAACTAATCTTTTTTATCATTTTCGGGGGCCCCTTGTCGGTCTTTCGTTCGATCTCCTATTTTGGTCTCGAACTCCTTTATAATGGTGGCAAAAACTAAAATAGTGCAACATCATTATTTTCTACTTGGAGAGCCTGAGCCGGCATCGACAAGTGGTTTTTCTTGATTCTGTAGTTCTTTAGAGCCTTTGTAAGCTGCACGGGAGTTCCAAACTGTTGTGTCTACCTATTCATAACCTTTGAGTTCGTATTCCTAGATATTATGAGCTTTGTTTCTCATTACTCTATCTCGCGTATCGTGTATACAAAAAAGATAATCAAGCATTCCCAACATGTCTGTCAAGTACTTGACACCTCCAAAATACAATTATTCTGTCATGTAAAAACCAATTTACTTGAAAAACTGAATAGTCCAAGCGTTTGACCATAAAACCATATGTGAGTAGACAGTTAACACCAGTTCTTTGCAAAGTAGCTTTCCATACTAGGAATTCTGATGGCGGTACTAGGTGCGATCTGATATGAGGAACTGTTTTTTTATATCAGATAAAAAACATAGACACAGTGCCGTACGGATCGCCTGAATGACAAGACTTTGCATTTTTTGGTATACCTGCTACTACAGTTACTTTTTATCCACAGTGCAATGTACTTTGTGAAAAAAAATGTTAAATGACTAATTATTCTAAACTTTAATAATTAAACGGCACTAAGTTTGGTGATCATCAACACACCATCCGGAAATGTTTATTTTTCCTACGTTAAGCAAGCGAAACATTGTGAACGCGAACATTTTCAATTGTCTGTAGCATATCTCGGTTACTACTGTAACGAGTTTGTGGGTCATGTATAACGTGACATCTTGGTTTTTGAGCCAAGACGGGTTGATGTTTGCCACTATTTCTTTTACTAATGCCTATCCTTTATCGACGTCGGCGACCACAATCACCAGTTTCATTTAGTTACCGATTGTTCGAAATGGGTCGGTTGTTGTTGAACCTGCCCATTGTCACAGGTATTTAAGCCAGAATAGGTGTCGGCAACCTGGTCTCGTATTCCCTTCTGTCTTTTTGTAATATCAGCTGGATAGCTATATTTATCGTCGTTCCTCTCTGTAGTATGATTTTTTTTCTTTAATGATGTTTGGGATAGATTATTTAGCAAACGTTGGATCACCGGAGACGTTTATAACATTTTTTCTGTTTGAGTGTGGAAGATGTTAGGCATGTATCAGGTCACGCCATCTAAACCGTGATCATTTGGACATCATATCTGAAAATAGCCGCCAGTGTGTAAAACGAATATTAAACGTATTTTTGTATGTAGTGGGCCGATTTTTAGTTTATGTGACTCATTTAATCTCTTTTCCAATAATAAGCATTTTGTATTATCACAAATGTTTTGACTAAACCGGTAGCTATTCGCATATACCAATGTCTTCGATTTTTATTATACTAAGTGACATATAAATCCGAACACCCAGTTTAAATGGTTTTATTTTAATAAAAGTTGGTGAATGTATTTATCTTACTGTAAATAACAAGTGAACAAATTTTCAGCCTTATCAGTTGGACATTCCGGTTTTTATACTGCTTTTTTTTTAATTCAATAACGCTCTAAAAATGAATATTTCAGCCGCAGTAAAGAATCAACGTTGGCGGATTTTGGTTCTTGACATCCTTTACGATCGGTTGCGATGCCTAGAGTACGGAGACCTGTACGATTTCGTCAACTTAGTGAGTTTGATAGGGGCCTAAGATTATTGGCCTTAAGGGACCGTTTCTCCACTACCAGGTCCATTGCAAATGAATGGTTTGCCGAACACGGAAGACCTATTGGCATGCGAAGTGTTTACCGACGAATGAGAAGTTTTGGCTTGTTTTCATACCGGCCACACTGGGTCCTCCCTTTAACTCGAGAACACCGACGTAATCGCCTTGAGTGGTGCAGACAACGGTCACTCTGGGATCAGGAATGGAACAGTATTGTCTTTAGTGACGAGTCTCGATTTTATTTAGGCATGCACGATGGTCGTGCCAGGGTTAAGAGGCGACGTGGTGAAAGGAGGAATCCACAGTTTTTTGTTGAAAGACATGTTCATCACACTGTTGGAGTTATGGTTTGGGGTGCTATAGCTTATGGTTCCAGGTCACCTTTAATCTTCATCAGACGTAACATGATCGCGCAGCGTCATAGCGACGAAGTTCTAGAACCCCATCTTTTACCCGCCAGATCCAACTTTCCAACAAGATAATGCCCGACCACATGTTGCAAGAGTCACAATAGACTTCTTTCAACATAATGATGTCACATTGTTACCATGGCCACCAAGATCTCCCGATTTATCCCCAATTGAGCACGTGTGGGATATGATGGGTAGGAGTTTGCTCAATTTGCAGCGTCCTCCTCAGACTCTAGAAGCACTTCGCGAGGAGTTGGTGCTTGCCTGGAATGGGATACCACAGGAGGACATTGACCACCTGATCAGAAGCATGCCTAGGCGCGTAGCACATCAGGGTGCATCCACACATTATTAACGGTCAAAGGGCTTTAAAGCAGTGCAATCATTTTGAAATTTTTGTCATTTACTTATTATGCTTCATTAAGTACTTATACAAAATTTTATTAAAATAAAACCATTTAGACTGGGTGTTCGGATTTATATGTCACTTAGTATAATTTGCGCAATTATTAAAATAATACTACTTCAAATGGAAAAATGGTCGATTTTTTGTGGAGCAAAGGCGGATTTCGAATATTTAACTTTATTACAAAATTGAAGAAATATTGCAAATCAAAGTCCAAGATCAGTCACTGAGGTCACGTGTGAGCTTAGTTTGAATGCAGAATGTTATTAATCACCCAAAGGAATATATTAAAGCTAAGGTCACGCGATCCAAATCGTGGTCGCCAAATTGTGCAAGTATTATTCAATATATAACTTCGTAACCAATGCAGCGATTTTAATATTTTAAAGCTCATTTTACAGCTCTTACTTCCTAAGAAAAATTTGAAAAATGATATGACATGTACTCCATGAAAAATCGTGTCTGTCCGTTAGTCCTTGACCTCCCTATAACCTGGAAAGAACTGGTCGGATTTTGATGAAATTTCACACAGGGATACTAATACGACAAGGATGAAAAAGCCTTTTAGTTTTTCAAGATCTGTTTAGTGGCGGCGGGGCTAGGGGCAAAAAAGTAAAATAATAAAAATCGTTTAAATTCCGTCTTTTGATGTTTTGATTTCTGTTTTGGCCAGCAGCGCATGGCAGACGTTGCCAGATGGTCGAAACTTTCAGTATGGGCAGGAAAGGCACACTTCTTGATCGCAGCGTTATTTAGTTATTTATTTAGCAACAGGATGGTAGAGAAATATGTCCGACCCTCGAGTGTCGATCATACGCTTCGTGCTCCTGCCGGTGCATGTGTGTAGCAGTCGGCCTCCGCTGCTCAACTGGACGTGGACCGTCGATCGTCATCTACGCCAGATTTACACATAGTTTTCATAGTGTTCGCTCGCATGAATTATACATTATAAATACATCCAAAATGTTTTTAAAGCGAGGGGTACCTTATTTTCTCAGAAAGCCAAATTCTGATGAGCCTCAAAATTGTACATAAAAGGATTCTGAACATGCAAATTTTAATTGTATGACCCTATTTGACTAACTTTTTTTCTAATACTTATGCTGTGTTGCTTTGGAGGTTGCCATTTTCTGTGAAGGCAAATATACTTTGTGGATATAAATCTTTTAAAATCTGATATACTGTAATAATTTTTTATTGATATTCGGGCGCCCATGTTCCTTTATCATCGCAGTGGTAGTCGTTCCATACTCGTAAACGTGAAACCGCTACCATACGTACGGGCCTATCTCCGCGAAAATTTACAGTACGAAGCAGAGATACATACTGATTACTGATTAAAAGCTGGCTGCTACATGCCAGTTGACAGCAACTGTTTATGATCGTCGTAAAGGCCGTAAACACTGCGACACTCCTGCTGTCCTGCTGCGAAAGCCAGCCTAACCGAAGAGGTAATTGTCAGCGAATTTTTTCCAGCAGCTGTAAATGGACGCTCAAAGACGTTCCGGAAAGACTGTTACAAATTAGATGGTGACTTAGTGTGAAGTAAATTGCCTTTAATTCGTTTTATGCGACGTTACATGTCGTGCTTTCTGGAAATTGAGTAATTTTCGGAATGATGGAGTACTTTAGGTAATTATTGTGGGGAGGACAAGTGGCTATCAAGTGACACTCGCTGGTTAAGTGGACGTATTGAATGCGCGACTGGTAAAGGCAAAACGATAGCTAAGGGCCTACAATCATTGTGGGACGCCTTTATGGCCTGCTTGATTTTCGTAGTCTCTCTCCTTCAGAAAGGCTGGGCTTTTCTGTAATTCTACTGATCCGTGTCAGCATCAGCGCTCTCCTATTGTGAGGCTATGTTTTCTTTTTGAATTGTAAGAAACTTCAGGCTGATGAAACAGATGAGAAAAATTAAAAGCATGAGTAATTTGATGTGAATAGATATCTGTAACATAACCCCAAAATAGATCACTTTTCCGAAGGACTGGAAAAGCTATGAAAATCAAGGCCATAAAGGCGTCATATAATTGGACTTGACCAAGCGACAAATCTCTGCATCTCATGAGGATGAATAAACTTTAACAGTTCATTAAAAATCAATGCTACCATTGTGTTGAACGATTTTTGTTCTGTTAATAGAAAATGATATTACAAATTTATGTATGCAATCATTTTTTCAAAAACTCTTATAACTGAAACTTAATGAAATGAAATGGCCGTTACTCAAGTATTGCCTTCAAAAGGAATGCTCACTTAATGACCCCAACACAAAAATGTTACTTGGTCATCCAATGCAATACAGAAAGATTCTTGAGTTTTGTATTTTAGTAATTAGCATCAAATTCGTTGAAAAATTAAAGCTACACAAATTGAAACATTCTCTAAACTAAATAAGAAATTGCTTGAATGACAAATGTTGTAATAAACTCAATTATATCCTGATACAAAAATAAAATGAAGCAGGAAGTAACCACACATTTTCGAAATGAATCAAGAACCTGAAACGAAAATTTTCATCCTCAAGCTCGAAATCTGGTTGACCACTGGACGAATCTGTATCTTGCTCACTATTTAAATCGCCAAGTAGGTTCCTATAGAAATTCCTGGAATACCGAAAACTAAATAAGCATATTTTAACTGTACAATGATGTTTGTTTTCGTACTGATATTCTTGTCACTGTCAACAAAAAATAACAAAACAAGTTTTTATCGCTGTTGCTGTAGATAAGGCAGGTAATTACCATTATTTGTAGAGATATGCATGTTAGTGGGTTTGTGTTCAAGTAATTATTAAATGTACCACCATTTTGTAATAGTTAAAGGTATTGACCTTATGAAGTACTCGCCAGGAGCTTCAAAATGATGTGCCACAAGACCCCCTTTTCATACAATTTTTTTTCAAGATGGCGCCCAGGGGACGTCCAAAAAAAGCAGTATGACTCCTGACACCGTATTTCTGTGCGTGACTACTGTTCTGTGCCCGTTTACACTGTGTCACAGATTGTACAGATGCGACACCTGCTGCTTGATCTTCATGTCATCAACTGCTTACCACATTTCCCTCTTAGGTTCATTAGCGTCCAGAGGTATTTTCCTAGGGGTGGTTACGCGTTATTAGCAATACGTCACGAATGTCATGTTTAAAACAACATAATCACGAAATGTATGTATGTTTATCATTTACCCACATGCATTTTGGCGAGATAATTATTATTATTTCTTGAAAAGCTATTAATATATACTAAGTGACATATAAATCCGAACACCCAGTTTAAATGGTTTTATTTTAATAAAAGTTGGTAAATGTATTTATCTTACTGTAAATAACAAGTAAAAAAATTTTCAGCCTTATCAGTTGGACATTCCGGTTTTTATACTGCTTTTTTTTAATTCACTAACGCTCTAAAAATGAATATGTCAGCCGCAGTAAAGAATCAACGTTGGCGGATTTTGGTTCTTGACATCCTTTACGATCGGTTACGATGCCTAGAGTACGTAGACCTGTACGATTTCGTCAACTTAGTGAGTTTGATAGGGGCCGTATAGTGGGACTTCGGGAAGCTGGACCTTCTTTTCGGGCAATTGCAGTTAGAGTGCAAAGAAGTGTAGACACTGTGGTTAGGTGTTGTCAGGCATTTCTTCGAGAAGGCCGCACGCAAAGAGCAAGGGGCACTGGACGCCGCCGTAGAACAACAGACCGTGAAGATCGCCGCCTAAGATTATTGGCCTTAAGGGACCGTTTCTCCACTACCAGGTCCATTGCAAATTAATGGTTTGCAGAACACGGAAGACCTAATGGCATGCGACGTGTTTACCGACGAATGAGAAGTTTTGGCTTGTTTTCATACCGGCCACACTGGGTCCTCCCTTTACCTCGAGAACACCGACGTAACCGCCTTGAGTGGTGCAGACAACGGTCACTCTGGGATCAGGAATGGAACAGTATTGTCTTTAGTGAGGAGTCTCGATTTTGTTTAGGCATGCACGATGGTCGTGCAGGGTTAGAAGGCGACGTGGTGAAAGGAGGAATCAACAGTTTTTTGTTGAAAGACATGTTCATCACACTGTTGGAGTTATGGTTTGGGGTGCTATAGCTTATGGTTCCAGGTCACCGTTAATGTTCATCAGAGATAACATGAACGCACAGCGTTATATCCACGAAGTTCTAGAACCCCATCTTTTACCCTATCTTGACACCCTGGCAGATCCAACTTTCCAACAAGATAATACCCGACCACATGTTGCAAGAGTCACAATAGACTTCTTTCAACAAAATGATGTCACATTGTTACCATGGCCACCAAGATCTCCCGACTTATCCCCAATTGAGCACGTGTGGGATATGATGGGTAGGAGATTGCTCAATTTGCAACGTCCTCCTCAGACTCTAGAAGCACTTCGAGAGGAGTTGGTGGTTGCCTGGAATGAGATACCACAGGAGGACATTGACCACCTGATCAGAAGCACGCCTAGGCGCGTTGGAGAATGCGTAGCACATTAGGGTGCATCCACACATTATTAAAGATCAAAGGGCTTTAAAGCAGTGCAATTTTTATCATTTACTTATTATGCTTCATTAAGTAAATTTTATTAAAATAAAACCATTTAAACTGGGTGTTCGGATTTATATGTCACTTGGTATATTTATATATAGTATTGATAACACTCAATGCTTTTGATAACCCCTAAATCCTAAATGTCACAGCAACACGAATCCCACCAAACGCATGGGACACAAGTTGGCGTTGATTGAACCTGATTTTTGACAGTGTGTCGCCTGTGTATAATAATCTGTGACTATGTGCTATGTATGACTATGCGCCATATAAGCACTTGTTTACCTACCTTTGATCCTACTGTCACCATTACATTACATTAAATAATACTAACTTATTCCTGATGATCCCTTGAGAAAAATGTCTCTAATGTTACATCGCTTGACTAGACTAAGCCCGCGGCTCCGCAAGCAGGCAAGTGGTTTCGGAGGCCGAAATGCAATATTCAAAGCCATGCAATAGCTACTTTAGGAATGAACTTTTTTATCTAACATTTCAATGCAATAATAAATTAGTTTCGATGTTTTTTGTATCGTCTACAGATAGTAAGGAGTTTACTTGGAAATTTATATGATTTTGAAATTACCCTGAAGTTCATGGTCAGGTTCATTGACAGCAAGAATATACTTGAGCTCAAAATTACCGGTAATAAGCATTTCAGGGATTAATACGAGTAAAATTGATTTAATTTTCGAATGGCCTTTTTGGTCATAGTAAAGGCCATGAACATACTTGGAAATACATTTTCTTCGTCTTTTTATTTCAGGTGGTAAAAGCGTATTGGCCTTGGAAGGAGTTTGAAAAAACCTTCAGTATTATTACAAAACGATAATTTTTTCCTTTCCTTACTTTCTGGACACCTTTAAATACTCGTAAAAATCATGGTCCAAGTACTGAGCATAGAGACACTGCAATATAAAAATGCCTGCTCTTTACATTTCCCGGGTCAAAAATAAGTGTCTCATTTCATAACTGTCAAGATCTTCAAATGAATTTGCAGGTCATAGTCATGGTCACGTTTACCATCACGAAAGGATAAATCTTTTCAAGCCTTACACGTTTTTTCTACGATATTTTTTTCTAGGAAACGTAATTTTTGACATATTTTGATCTATCTATACTTCTTCAATATGTTTGCGAATAAGACTTTGCCTATAACCAAGCGCGGATCCAAGGGGGTTAATGGTAATACAGACCTTTTGCAAATATGCAATGGATACAAAAAGGTAAAAAATCACCAGATTTGGTGAAAAATCAAGCCTGGCAACCCTAATCAATTTCTAAGCGTATCGATGATGGCGTGGAAATAAGAGGATTGCATAAGCTTGGTTACCTACAGGTTCAGATTGACGCAAATATAAATAAAATAGTGATACTGCGTTCTTCGACTTTGTTTGTTTTCTGAGATCAAGGTAGTTAATTGAAAAGAATTCTAAGAAAATCGGTTTCATTTGATTAAGAGGAGATGGTACCTGTTTAATCACTGGAAGAGTATTTTCAGAGGGCTGTGTACATCCTCCTTCCAAACGATGTAATCAGTGACCTTCACGAGCGACGATCCCCAGAGACACTTGGTTTATTTAAGTTAGGTGTCTTTAATGTAATTCCCCAACATCAAAACGTTCTTATTTGTTCCTTCTATGCTCAGGAGCCTCTATGGCTGAAGGTCGTCTAAATGGATTGGCACTTGTATATAAAAATAATTTGCCTTTATTCAACTTTTCATAGACAAAATAAAACAAAAGAATAGTATCTTGAAAACCACAAAAGTGCAAAATTGAAGAGGTGGAGTGTTACCCTATTTCTCAACTCAACCTTTAAAAAAATTGTATCTGTATCATGAACATATTAAAGGGAAGACCCAATAATAAAGGTAAACATAAGTATCCTTGATAGTCATAATGACTATTCTGTAAGATATACGTAGTGCCCAAGAGAAATGAACTAACATATTATCTGTGTTTTAGGATGGAGAGGACATAATGTTTTTATTGCTTTGAAGCAATTCATTAACCCATAAATTAATAAATGATTACTATTATGACGTAAAGGAAGATGAGGAATTGGATGGAATGTATTTTATATTCTATTTTCTTGCAAAATACAGACACATCCACACTATTCAGCAGGTATGTAATGATAACTTTCAGTATATTGAAGTCGGTAAATTCGAGAGTGCCATGCATTAACAAACATCCAAATGTGCTGCCAAATTTAACAGCTAGAAAATCGACCTATTATTTGCCGCATTCCCATTCGCTGAGGGGGATAACGGATTGTTAAATGTAAACCTATAACAGATACAAAAGCATCATGTTGGAATCAAAAAGTGGTCTTGTTCATAATACAGTCGAATTTTCACGATTTTATTCAATATTTCAATAGAAATCACTAATATTCAGAGACCTTTGACAGCTTCTGTCAAATTGCATTTCGATAAGGTATTTTCCCATTGGTCCATAATATTAATGTTGGTGAAATCGGCCCTTAGTATACCTACGGTCTGTAGATCACAATGCAGAAAAAAGGAATCCGGCCATATTTTCCAAGTAATGGATTCCATCAATAATTATTTCTCGTGATTGGTCTTGGTTGAAAGACCCTAACAGCGTCATTTTTATGTGGACGGTATTGATAAATTGAAATTTCAACCTATTACTGAGAAGCAGCAATGCCATGACACATTGAGCCTGTCTATGTACAGATGGTTCAATGTACATAACGCGGTTTTCAATTATTTCTTCCAATGAAGTGTCAAATTAATCAATATTTCAAATATGACGTATGCGTTGCCTCAATGTTTTGTCTCCGTTTTTCAATCCCTTGACTCAAAAGAAGGCCGCAACGTTGTAAGCTTATTTTCGATGACATCCTAATTGATCAAAATTGTCATAATTACATGCAACTTTTAAGTATGTCCTGAAATATAAAAGTATTTCCGAAAGATGGACATCATTAAAAAATAAACCTTTTTTTCTGGTCTGATTTTTTTGCGAAGTCTCTGCAAACCCAAGGTACTTATACTTGATCTTAAATAGTAAAGATTAATTTTGTCTGGATGCCTCTACAAGTAACACCAGGAAACATTCAGCCGAAACACTGTTTATCACCCCTCAAGCCTGACAGATATAAGCCTGTTTGGCCATTGTCATCGCGCTGTAGTATCGGATAATTGGTGATGGACAGAAGCTCTCGAATGCCACTCAACGTAACGCGATACGATCAACCTTTTCGAGCATTATCATTTTTGTGCCATCAAAGAGTCGTTATGACACAACACGCCCCTCCTGTCGACACTTGATTGTCGGCAGTTCGACCCTCGTCCGGGATTATCTGGAACCCCCTCGGTGGTGGTTTTCTAGTGCTAGTGGGGCTCTTGCTTCGCTTGTCAACCCGTGTGAACGGCTGTGCGCTTTTTTGCTTTCACTAGACATAGGCGTTCGCACCTCAGGAGATAAATATCCGTTTCGGGATAAGGTTTCGAATAGATTTTTTTTGAATGAAAGAAAAAAGACTCCGAAACCTTGAGGAACTCATGTTGTCTCGAGAGGAAATATATAGAATAATGTATGACACAATAGGAGGTCTTGAGATGGCGTAGCAAAAGATGTGCGTATTTGGGATCCAGTAAGAAACCATCAGAAAAGACTGGAATTAAAACGCTTATGATCCACATATCGGCTTGGAAAATATCGATTAGTTGCTTCCTTTAAGGATACCCAACGAAATTCGTGGTCTATTTATCATACTGCAAAATAAAAGTATGTTTAGTCGATATCCTCTGTGTACAATATTAAGACTGCCACCCATATTATGGATAAACTGGTCAATTTCAAAGAATACCTTGCGATTGAAGAGAAACTCAACTATCGAATATGTTTTATATTTTTCAATTGCATTTGAAATTTGCTTTGATAAAATTGTCGGTAAGGCAATAAGACCTTTAAGAAGCATTTTGCTTTATAAGGTAGTCATTAAAGCGTAGATAGAACAAAAATAAAAAACAGTTTTACGCCAAATTTTAATACTGTTTTACATTTACACAAAAATTTTATACGATATTTATTCATACTGAATAAATTTGTTTCTTAATAGATTTGTACTGGAATTATCTGACATATGTTTATCTATTTGCAAACATTAACAAAATTGTTTTATTAACGCTATGTGACACATTGATAAAATCAGTCAATTAATAATGTTCTATCAGATAATATCGCTCGCTAAAGCATACTCAGATGGTACATTAAGAAATTATTATTTAGTTATCATTAACACCTTGATAATAAAAGCTATATATAGAAATTACAAAAGAACAAATATTTGCAAGTATACAAAAGTTTCTATTGATATATTTATGAAACGAATAAGGCTATTATCAGGTAACCAACTAAGTTCATGCGGTTGCTGTATATCGCACATTGCCATGGATGTTGTTGATCGATAGCGATTGTTTGTTACCTGTTGTCACTTTAGTATGAATCCTTCTCTTCTCACACACATAAAAAGTGACTGAAAATTGTCACATATCTAGTTTTAATATTTAAAAATGGCGACGAATAAAACAGTAATTCGAAGTTGTTTACTGCATGAGTACAAACTTGGTACAAAAGCGGCGGCGCGAAAAATATGTACCGCATTCGGAGATGATGCCGCTAGTGATCGAACAGCACAGACGTTTTTAAAAAAATTTTCCTTGAAAGATCTAAGTTTGAGCGCTCAGGGAGTCCAAAAATCATGAACAACGAGGATCTTCGACAGGTTGTGGACGCAAATTCCAGGACAACGTGCCAAGAACTTGCAGAAATGTTCATACTAAGTCCTGAAGCTATTCGTTTGCATCTTCAGCTGCTAGGAAAGACGCGGAAGTTAAGCAAGTGGGTCCCACATGAACTGACAAATGATAACAAATTAAGTCGTCTTACCATTTGTTCAGCAAACATTTCACGCACCGCTAATGAAGCATTTCTTAATCCATTATTATTACCATTGGTTGTCACCTACTGATATTGGGTACCACACACGCCCAAGGCTTCCCTGAATCCAAACAAGGTTTCGTTGTGTATTTGGTGGACAGCAACTGGAATTGTCAATTATGAGTTTTTGGAAAGGGGTCAAACGATCACTGCTAACCTGAATTGTGAGCAGCTTCAACGAGTAGAAGCAGCACTCATCCAGAAACAGCCTTCTTTGATCAATCGGAAGAAAGTGATATTCTTGCAGGATAACGCCAAGCCTCATACCGCAAAAGTGACCCGAGAAAAAATTTCTGAACTCGGCTGGAGACGTTACCGCACCCGCCATATTCTGCCGACATTTCGCCCAGTGATTATCAACTTTTTTGTCTCTTAACAACTGTATGAGGCACCGACAGTTCACAACTCGAGATGGTGTAATAAATGCAGTCCGCCGACTCCAAATCCAGGTAGTTATACAATACCGACGTACAAAAATTGATTCCACGTTGGCAAAAGGTCATTGAATGTGATGGTAATTACTTCGACGAATAAATAGCGTCTCTTATTGTTTCTCAATGAAAATTTATATTTATCTACTAAAAACCGCACGAACTTATTTGGTTACCTGATATTTTCGGATAATTCCTTCAGATTTATTTAGTTTTAAAGCAGAGTATGGTTAACCATTGAAATCTACATTTTTTCCTTAATTCACGTACCAAAACAGAAATGCTGATGCATTGAATTTGTAACACCCTGTATACACGAATGAACTATTTTTATTGTAATCCTTTTATCCTGCAATACATCTCTGATCAACTAAAATATAGGCATAATTTGAAAATTTTATTAAAATCCTTTTAGACGGTCTTTTTAAGAAGTATACCACTTTAGTATTTGTATAATGGTATCAGATTATTAATTATTCAAAATACATGCCGAAATAAGAGGAACATCAAATGAAAGTATTGATACTTTCTCCTAAAATTCAATCAACATACTTGAAAGTTGATACACTTACTATCCAAAAAATTTCTTGCGCGAATTTCTGTCCTGTATTTGGATGTGTATGTAAGAACTAAATGCAACATGGCTGATGCTGTCACTCTAACGTTTTTTATATAAGAGATCTAATGCTTGCCTTTTTGTTATATCAAGATCCATTAAAAAGTAAATTATATTCAGTGCGTGAACTTTAACAACAAAATCAAGCTTTTGGTCTGAACAAAAAGCTGCATTTAACTTTTAAAACTTTTTTATTCTACCTCGATAAGTGTTACATGATTGTCCTAATAATAGAATAGTATTTTGCGCTATAAATGTTTTGGACGTTTTTTAATTGTTGTCCCCCATTACAATAATTTAGAAACGCTTAAGCAATTATTCAGTAAAAGCTGTGGGACCCATAGTAAAACAAATTACAAAATGAAATTGCTGCACAATATTACGCTTTATGACAGTTGTATAAACGTTGTTGGAACGTTTATAGCGGCATTGTTCTTTTCTAAAAATACTGCTGTAAATGTTGTTAGGCCATGTCATTGTATCTTAGAAAACGTATTTTTTGGCTTTTCTAATTCTTCTATTATTATGATTCATAGTTTTTTTTACAAAACCTATCTCAGAGGGTAAGGATTAATATGATTTGTCTCCAAAATATCTCATTTCCTCCGGAGTGCCGCAGGGGTCTGTACTTGGGCCACTATTATTTATTTTATATATACTAAGTGACATATAAATCCGAATACCCAGTTCAAATGGTTTTATTTTAATAAAATTTTGTATAAGTACTTAATGAAGCATAATAAGTAAATGATAAAAATTTCAAAATGATTGCACTGCTTTAAAGCCCTTTGACCTTTAATAATGTGTGGATGCACCCTGATGTGCTACGCATTCTCCAACGCGCCTAGGCGTGCTTCTGATCAGGTGGTCAATGTCCTCCTGTGGTATCTCATTCCAGGCAACCTCCAACTCCTCTCGAAGTGCTTCTAGAGTCTGAGGAGGACGTTGCAAATTGAGCAATCTCCTACCCAACATATCCCACACGTGCTCAATTGGGGATAAGTCGGGAGATCTTGGTGGCCATGGTAACAATGTGACATCATTATGTTGAAAGAAGTCTATTGTGACCCTTGCAACATGTGGTCGGGCACCATCTTATTGGAAAGTTGGATCTGCCAGGGTGTCAAGATAGGGTAAAAGATGGGGTTCTAGAACTTCGTGGATATAACACTGCGCGTTCATGTTACCTCTGATGAAGATTAAAGGTGACCTGAAACCATAAGCTATAGCACCCCAAACCATAACTCCAACAGTGTGATGAACATGTCTTTCAACAAAAAACTGTGGATTCCTCCTTTCACCACGTCGCCTTCTAACCCTGGCACGACCATCGTGCATGCCTAAATAAAATCGAGACTCGTCACTAAAGACAATACTGTTCCATTCCTGATCCCAGAGTGACCGTTGTCTGCACCACTCAAGGCGATTACGTCGGTGTTCTCGAGTTAAAGGGAGGACCCAGTGTGGCCGGTATGAAAACAAGCCAAAACTTCTCATTCGTCGGTAAACACTTCGCATGCCAATAGGTCTTCAGTGTTCTGCAAACCGTTCATTTGCAATGGACCTGGTAGTGGAGAAACGGTCCCTTAAGGCCAATAATCTTAGGCGGCAATCTTCACGGTCTGTTGTTCTACGGCGGCGTCCAGTGCCCCTTGCTCTTTGCGTACGGCCTTCTCGAAGCCATGCCTGACAACACCTAACCACAGTGTCTACACTTCTTTGCACTCTGACTGCAATTGCCCGAAAAGAAAGTCCAGCTTCCCGAAGTCCCACTATACGGCCCCTATCAAACTCACTAAGTTGACGAAATCGTACAGGTCTCCGTACTCTAGGCATCGTAACCGATCGTAAAGGATGTCAGGAACCAAAATCCGCCAACGTTGATTCTTTACTGCGGCTGAAATATTCATTTTTAGAGCGTTAGTGAATTAAAAAAAAGCAGTATCAAAAACCGGAATGTCCAACTGATAAGGCTGAAAATTTTTTCACTTGTTATTTACAGTAAGATAAATACATTCACCAACTTTTATTAAAATAAAACCATTTAAACTGGGTGTTTGGATTTATATGTCACTTAGTATATATCGGATCTACATGCAGCTGTTAAACATTGCAGTGTTCAAGTTTTGGCCGATGATTGACAAATTTAATCATTTCCAATGTTCTAATATCTAAACTGCTGTGAGCTGAGGTCAATGATGATCTAAACTCTATCACTACATATGCAAAGAATCATAATCTTCAGTTGAACTCTTCAAAATCAAAGTCATTATTTTTTAACCGAAACCGTTTAGATGTGATGCGAAACGGAACTTTAACTTACATTTAAATGATTGAGGTAAGTATATCAGTCAAAAGCCTAGGTATCATTTGATGAATGCCTCAAATTCAAACTACATGTGAATAATATTAGCAAAAATTCTTTTTTAATTCTACGCCAGCTTTACCTGAAGAAACGATTTCTTTACTATCGTACAAAAAAAAATATGTGCGAATGTCTGATAATGTCTAAAACTACTCATTATGATATAGTTTATGTTCCATTTTTAGACTCCACTTCTCTCATGCGTCTCAAAAAAATTCAAAGCTCCTGTTGCAGATTGATCAATAACTTTATACCAACTCTTATTTTAGAGACATGAAATGGCTGAGAGCTAACGAACTATATGAGTTATACTCAGTCACTTATACACATAAGCTTTCACTCACAGTCATTTTTCCATTTTTGAAGAATAAGCTGAGAATTTATATTCACACCTTTTGAAAGATAAACTGTTCTGAAAATGCCTTAATGGGTCCTTAGGCGAGAAGAGTGTATCCCTGTTTAATCCTATCCTTACTGTTACTTAGACAGATTTTTGTCATCCACGTCAAGGCGAGTTTTGCGAAGCGTGCTGTAGCCCATTGCATAGAAAGGATCTGGTTAATGAGACAAAGTCCTAGTGCCATTGAAAAAAAAGGATAAACTGATACCTAGGTGTAATATTCACATAAGGGATATTGACAGTGCTCCTCCACAAGACAACGGTCTTTCGTAAATGCTTCACATACAGCGCAGTTATTCTCTATAATAAACATCCACGATCCATAACCTTGAAAAATTACGAAAAATTACGAAAGGACATTTGTTTTTTCAAGATTTCACTTCACAAAATATTTAAAGTAAAATTTAGTTCTTTAAACTGTAAAACTCTTGTAATTCATATTTTATATACAATATTAATCAAACAACTATTATTACTTTTCTTAAAACTGCAATATTCTATGTTTTTTTTGGACTGTTATACTTTTTTTGGGCTCAAGTGGCAGAATAGCACTATTCTAAAGTTCGCCCATAATCAATACGATTATTTATTAATTATTATTTATAAAACATGAATTGCTAGTTGGGAAGTCAGCTACACATTTGGTCAGTGCAGAAATTCGTTGACATTTGACTCCGTTCAGCGCAAGCAAAGATACGCCAATGCTGTATCCACTTCGGTCTTCTTTGTGGACTGCAGGTTAGTCGTGTAAAGCAGGGATTTCGTGTGACGACATCGCGACGAGCGACGGCTTGGTAGCCTGCTCGTGGTGGCAGTCGACATAACATCGTGAGCCGTCATATCAGATTACCTCGCTTGACAGCGCGCCGTTGGTTCGGTAACAAGACAGCCGGATAGTAGCATTGTGGCATATTCTTCACGACTTCATGAAAACTGCTTACCTTGACTGTGAATCGAGTGCAATGTTTCACCAAGGATATATAGTTTGGTTCTAGGGACACTCTGATTCTTATAGTGCATTCGATTTGGTCGCCCAAATTAAAAACTTGAGGGAAACTTATTCCGATGATACTCACTTATTGTTAATGTTTTCTGCTGATGATTTTAAAATGGCTTAGGACAAAATTAATATTGGTCTGGAAAGTATTCATATTTATTCTGCTATTTATAACATTAAACCCAGCCTCAAAAAGCACTACTTTTTTGGAAGATAGAAAGACTAAGACATACAGGGTGGCGCATCGAAAACGAAACTGACAGCTCATTTTTTTTGGAAAAACGCTCAGGCCCGTCGATTCTGTTTTCGAGGGAGACACAAGTTTGGCAAAAATTCAGGTAAACACGTGCAGCCCCTTGGGCGGGGGTGACACCAACCCTAAAATCTTAAATGGAAAGGGGGGTCGAGTGATACCTTATTTTAAAGGTATTTCAATTCCTTTTATAATGATGTAAAATACATGAGCTTCAGTTCAGTAGTTTTGAAGATTTATTGATTTAAAGCTTAAAGTAGACTTTACTAGGTACATCAGATTAGTTTGTACTACTTTCAGAAGAAATTTGACTAAAAGAATTTACTTAATAAGTAAATGCTTTTCTCCACTACGCCCATGGTTTGTTTGTCATTTTGTTGTTAAAAATAGCTATTGGAGCGTTTTTTTTTGTGGCAAAAAAGTTATTTCTTGAAGAAAGTTAAAGAAATATCTCGTACTTTACTTATTTTAAATAGGAATTTAGTACATAGTTAGCGAAAAGTTTGACCAAACTTTGTTGCTAAAATAACTTGTAACACTTTATTACATAAATTAACCATGGTATATTCCACAGCAGAAAGAGTTCAAATTATCGAAATATTTTTCTGAAATAATCAGTGCGCTAATAGAACAGCAGAAATATTTAATGAGCGACATGAGAACAGAAACGGCATCGAAAATATGTTCTAGAACTTGTAGCTAAATTTCGGAAAACTGGGTCAGTTGCCAATAAAAAACGCAACATTGAAAATCCCATAAGGAACGAAGCAATAGAAATGGGGGTTTTAGGGTAAGTTTATGTAGATCCTACGTTAAGTACCCGCAAATTGGAGACTGTGTGTGGTGTTAGTCGACGTACTGTCCAACGGATTCTAAAGGCCCATAGTTTTCATTCGTATAAAATTTACGTGGTACAAGAACTTAATGAAGACGATTTTGATCGTCGATTACAATTTTGTGAAGATATGAGTGAACGAATTATAAACGACGAACATTTTCTATTCAACACTTGCTTTTCCGACGAATGTTCCTTTTTCTTAAGTGGCGTAGTAAATCGTCATAGCTGCCGATATTGGTCCGATTCTAATCCCAGAATTTATCATGAGGTACATACACAGCAGCCACAAAAAATATATGTTTGGGCTGGTATTTTTGGCAATCATTTAGTTGGTCCTTTTTTATTACCTGGAAATTTCACCGGTGAAATGTATTTGGAATTACTGGAAAACGCCATAGATCCTGCATTAACAGCCATAATTGAAAATCAGAATGATCGGCGGTACATTGCGAATAGTTTTATTTAAGCTTTACATCAATAAATCTTCAAAACAACTGAACTGAAGTACATTAATTTTATATCATTATAAAGGGAATTGAAAGAACTTTAAAATAAGGTATCTCTCGACCCCCCTTTCCATTTAAGATTCTGGGGGTGTTGTCACCCTCGCTTAGGGGCCTGCACGTGCTAACGTGATTTTTTGCCAAACTTGTGTCCCACTCGAAAACAAAATCGACGGGTCTGAGCGTTTTTAAAAAAAAAACTGAGCTGCCAATAAAGGAGTCTGTTTCATTTTCGATGCGCCACCCTGTATACTAAGGTACTGTCAGTAAATACGGGAAGGTAATGGAAGGAGAAGCTAGCGATGGTGGAGAAAATGAAGTGGGATAGGTGACACTCAGGAAGCTGATATCGTGTTCTTTTTGAGAATTATAGCTAATAATAGAGAAGAGACTGGTATTTTTGCTATCAAGCATGTTTTTGAAGCAAGATGCCCCAAAATTCGAAGTTACTTAAGAAAAATCCAAGATAAGTTCTTAGTTTTTCAAAAAACTATTCAAGTTATTTTTTCTTGCTGACAAAATATCAAACACTATGTTACCACCTACCCATTTCCGCATATAAGGACCACACTGCATATAAGAACAATTTACTAAATGTTTTACTTATAATGCTACAATCATGTACAGGGTGGGGCAAAAGTCGCGAAGGGATTTGAAAAATTAATAACATTTTTAAATTTTAATTTTAATTTTTGTTCCTTACAAAAAACTAAAATGCAATATTTGGAGTTTGTTTACAATTTAAGTGTGAAAGATTACATCACGCAAATGACCGCCATTTTCAGCCTCGCAAAGTGCAGCTCTTGCAAGAGCGTTTTCCATGACCCGAGTCAGAATATCTGCTCGAATATTATCCTTTAGTTGCTGCAGGGTTGTGGGTTTATTAACATACACCTTTCCTTTCAGATATCCCCAAAGGTAATATTCAGCGGCTGTTAAGTCCGACGAGCGGACGGGCCAATTAAATCCTGAATTTCTCGAAATTAAACGTTCGCCAAAAATCTGCCTTAGAAGGTGCATAGTGGCTCGAGCAGTATGCGCAGTGGCCCCATCTTGTTGGAACCTCATCGCTTCATTGTCAGCAAGAGCTGGTCTTAAGAAATTTTGAAGCATATCCCGATATCGCTCGCCATCTACAGATACAGTATTCCCATCGTGGTCTTCGAAGAAGAATGGTCCAATAATTCGTTGAGACGTAACTGCGCACCATACTGTACATTTAAGCGGATGTAATTACCTTTGATGAACCACCCTTGGGTTCTCGGTACCCCAGATTCTGCAGTTCTGCTTATTTATAACGCCATTCAAATGAAAATGGACTTCATCGCTCATGATCAGAGAATAAATAAATTCATTATCTTCTCGAGCCATTCTTTGCAAACGAACTGCATAGCTAGTCGTTCTTGGAAATCTGCTGGTTTTAGTTCTTGCACTAGCTGCACTTTATAGGGAAACAGATGTAAATTTTCTCTTAATATTCTGCGTAAAGACCTTCGAGACATCTGCAGCTCAGCAGAACGTCTTCGAGTTGAGGTTTCCGGATTCTCCTGAACGCGTTGAATGTTCTCTTCATTTCTTGCCGAACGTGGCCGCTTTCATTCAGAGGGCAAATTCCGCAAATTGAAATGACGACGATATGCTCGTTGAGTAATCTTTGAATTATTGAATGATGATATTCAAAATAAAATTCTACAAGTTTGGTTCGTTGATTAAGGTTGTAACGCTCCATAATTAATCTACCGGATTTATTTTTCACAGTTATGGAAAAAAAAAGAAAACAAAATAAATTTAAAAAAGTTATTGATTTTTCAAATCCCTTCGCGACTTTTGCCCCATCCTGTACAATGCTTTACCCTCTGATACTAAAACTTTAAATTTCAAGAATTTCAAAAATTATTTAAGAAAAATTATTTTCGAACAAACATTTACATAAATTTATCTCTTCATTTTTATAATTATGCATCAATATGCATGTACAACGTTATATTTTTATCCAATCTTGATTTACCTGTGTTTTGCTCAATTAATTTATCTCTTTATGTTGGAACCTTGCATTTTAATGGTTGGTATATATTTTTTTTTCGGATGGACATCCTACGGATTAAGTGGTAGAGTAGCTTATGCTAAGCTTCGCCCAATAAAGACGTTTTATTATTATTATAATTGGCTTATTTTATGGCCAGTAGTAAATTCTGGAGAAATGTCCAACAAGCAATTCCCTAAAACACTGAATACCTACAACTCTTCATGCCCATGCCTCTCATATATACTTTTCTTCCCTCGACTACAGCAAAGCCCAGCCTGAGGGTTTTGCCCTCTACTTCCCTGATAACGAATGCAGTGCGTTACCTATGCGGTACGGTTAGACGAGTGCTTAGTTCATCACCCTGGAAAACCGCTCTTTTGTCAAACTGTCAGCATGTCGCGCATTGACACTCCTTTTAATCCAACATGAAACTAACGCTCGACATCCCGCGCACATTCTAGTTGGTAGACCTTTTTATAGAGATGGGTACGGCTGTTCGATGATTTGGTGTAATCTCACTTCTACTTTTCAAAATAGAATGCTGTTACAAAAAATTCACTTTTTTGTAATCGCGAAAACTTTCGAAAATGAGATATTATGTCTTTTGGATTTGATATGGCTCATGACGGCAGAGAAAATTGCCAAAAACGAAGAAGAATAAACGCCTCAAGCTTTTTCAGAAGATCCTGATCATTTTTGAAACAGAATTTAGAATGAATAAACTTGGGGAGGAGGAGGGTTTACCTCAATTTCTTATTCGCGCTTAACCTTCGCAACACCTATTAAACAGATCTCACACATCATAGACTTTTCGGTACATTAGTCCTTAGAACTAAAATAAAAATATTCTCAGCAGACGGATCGCGAGTCGACCGGCAGCAGCCTCTGCTCCCGGCCGCGTGCCTCCGGCCTTGGTGAGTGTTCTGCTGTTTTTGTATGGCATTAAACGTATTTCTGCCGTGCCACAGTATAGTGTTACCCATTATCTGACCGCGCTGCCACGTCTGACGGTTTTTCTCTAGTTTGTGCTGAACATAGACATGCCATAACAACTTACAAATTCACAAAGGTGGACATTAAAATTACCACAGAAAGAAGCGTAGAGGTGAAGACACTAACTAAGAAATAAGAAGACGACAATATGTATACATCTCTGGCTAAAACATTGATCTAAAATGTTCACAGATTTAATGAACGCTAGTTGGTGGTGGTTGGTGTTAAGCTGATGAATACTTGATGGTACGTGATTATACAGATCTAGCCGTGGGAAATTATTTCGATCTTGAGAGTGAAAATTTGGCTGCCCTTAAGTCACAAGATGTCGTAGTCTAGTAACTATGAAAGTTAGAGATTGTGATGTAGTTATCTATATCTATTAAAGTTGTCACATTACCTCGTCAATGATGTTTGTATTAGTCTGTATGAACAATGTTGGAACATGCATTACTTCAAAGCTTTTGAAGTCCGCTCTACAAAAGTCGCGAGATCCTAAGCTGGTTGTAGGCTTTTTGCTAAAAAACTACTACTTCATTTGTTGTACTAGAATTACCACATAATCTTATAATATAGCTAAGATGTAAATAAAACAGTCCAAAGTAGCAAAAGGGATTTATTTGGTCATTCCAGAGCAAGCGGATGATTGTGATGAACCCAGTTTAATATCTCGTCTAAGATTTCTAGCATTTCTACCTTTCGTCACAGACGGAGAAGATCCTGTCTTCATTTAGGTTTAGATTATTAGCAGCGAACCATTTGTTTGCTTTTTCTAAATTGCTAGTAGTTGTTTTTTCGAGCAGAGCTAGCGTATGGTCTACACATATTAGTGATGGGCCATAGGACTAAGCTTTCGATCGCGTACCACATAGAAGGCTTCTGTTTAAGTTGGAATGTATGCGACTAGGAGGCGAGTTGTTACTATGGATTAAGGCTTTTCTCACCGGGAGGACTTTCTCTGTGCGCGTCAGTGATAGCCAGTCTCACCTTCATCATGTAGCAAGTGGAGTTCCTCAAGGCTCTGTCTTGGGGGCAGTGCTGTTCCTTCTGTATACAAGTGACCTGCCCGCATTGATTTCCTCCACATGTTCAGCTTATGCCGACGACACCAAGATTTACAATACTGTCGTAAATTTTGCTATGCATCAACGAGATCTTGATATTGTTTGTCAATGGTCAGTCAGTTGGCTTTTACCCTTAAATCTAACTAAGTGTTGTGTCCTTCACCTCGGGAAGACAAATCCGCGATTTACATACAAGATCACTGACCACAACATCGAAGCAGTTTCCAGCCACACTGATCTGGGCGTTCTAGTCAACGATCGTCTTTCCTGGTCAGAGCATATTCACCACGTTACATCAAAAGCCAAGAAACTTCTATACATGCTGGAGAGGTATTTCAAAGGATCCGATGTCAACACTTGCGCCTACATTTACAAGGCATTCGTGAGGCCAATTCTTGAATTCGCTGGCCCGGTATGGGACACTGTGCTTCTGCGCGATGGAAATCTCGTCGAATCAGTACACCGCCGGGCTACTCGTATCCCTTTTGGAGCACGAAGACCAAGCTATGAAGATCGCCTTGAATTATTCAACCTGACCTCATTCTCTGAGCGAAGACTTCGTGGCGATCTTATAGTTACGTTCAGGATACTTCATGGTTTGATGGGCACCAACCTCATGCATCTAAACCGTCTGTCGCGCAGCAATCTACGTGGACACAGCTTCAAACTGCATAAGAAGCCATTTAAAACAACAGTCCGACAGTGGTTTCTTCCCAACCGCATATTCAACACCTGGAATAGTTTACCTGAAAGTGTGGTTGGTGCTACTTCAGTTAATAGCTTCAAAGTGCAGTATGATAGCTGGAGGAGTGTACAAACTTTATAGCTATGAACTGTCTTTTTTTATTTTTTTCTATTTGATGTATTTGTGTTACGTGTCCGTACACTATATTTACTGCATGAGTTTATAGTACTGTGTACTCTGCTCATCTCAATTATCATAATAATAATAATATCATGGAATAAGGCATTCTGATATATCATGAAGACACAAGGCCCCAAGTTTGAACCCTGGGGTACCCCAAAAATGTCTTTCAAGTCAAATGTAGCCCCATCTACCATGGCAAACTACTTTCTGTCGGATAGATAAGAATGGGATACGAGTAGCTTCAAAACCGAGAATTGATTCATGAGTTTCTAAGAAATTATGATATTGACTAGAGATCACAGATACTTCAAATGAGATAAGTTCGTTGTTTTAAAGAAACGTAACACTTACAATTGAGAGATTGACCTTAATTCAAAGATATATGTCTTAGAAACATATCAAAGTCACGATCCTCAATTGAAGATACTTGTTCTTGAACCAAGATCACTCTTTTTTGTGTGTAATTTCGTTAGTAGTAAGCAACTTTTTTATAAAATGGTATAAAACTGTTTCCACCAGCTACAAGCCCAGGTCACTGGGCGACAATCTTAACAATCCATAACAAATGGCGTTATACTGCACTTCCAAAACAACAGTGTCATCAATTCAGAAAGTCGGCACAAGTTATCTCCCCTGAAACTATACTAAGTGACATATAAATCCGAACACCCAGTTTAAATGGTTTTATTTTGATAAAAGTTGGTGAATGTATTTATCTTACTGTAAATAACAAGTGAAAAAATTTTCAGACGTATCAGTTGGACATTCCGGTTTTTACACTGCTTTTTTTTTAATTCACTAACGCTCTAAAAATGAATATTTCAGCCGCAGTAAAGAATCAACGTTGGCGGATTTTGGTTCTTGACATTCTTTACGATCGGTTACGATGCCTAGAGTACGAAGACCTGTACGATTTCGTCAACTTAGTGAGTTTGATAGGGGCCGTATAGTGGGACTTCGGGAAGCTGGCCTTTCTTTTCGGGCAATTGCAGTTAGAGTGCAAAGAAGTGTAGACACTGTGGTTAGGTGTTGTCAGGCATGGCTTCGAGAAGGCCGTACGCAAAGAACAAGGGGCACTGGACGCCGCCGTAGAACAACAGACCGTGAAGATCGCCGCCTAAGATTATTGGCCTTAAGGGACCGTTTCTCCACTACCAGGTCCATTGCAAATGAATGGTTTGCAGAACACGGAAGACCTATTGGCATGCGAAGTGTTTACCGACGAATGAGAAGTTTTGGCTTGTTTTCATACCGGCCACACTGGGTCCTCCCTTTAACTCGAGAACACCGACGTAATCGCCTTGGGTGGTGCAGACAACGGTCACTCTGGGATCAGGAATGGAACAGTATTGTCTTTAGTGACGAGTCTCGATTTTGTTTAGTCATGCACGATGGTCGTGCCAGGGTTAGAAGGCGACGTGGTGAAAGGAGGAATCCACAGTTTTTTGTTGAAAGACATGTTCATCACACTGTTGGAGTTATGGTTTGGGGTGCTATAGCTTATGGTTCTAGGTCACCTTTAATCTTCATCAGTGGTAACATGAACGCGCAGCGTTATATCCACGAAGTTCTGGAACCCCATCTTTTACCCTATCTTGACACCCTGGCAGATCCAACTTTCCAACAAGATAATGCCCGACCACATGTTGCAAGAGTCACAATAGACTTCTTTCAACATAATGATGTCACATTGTTACCATGGCCACCAAGATCTCCCGACTTATTCCCAATTAAGCACGTGTGGGATATGTTAGGTAGGAGATCGCTCAATTTGCAACGTCCTCCTCAGACTCTAGAAGCACTTCGAAAGGAGTTGGTGGTTGCCTGGAATGAGATACCACAGGAGGACATTGACCACCTGATCAGAAGCATGCCTAGGCGCGTTGGAGAATGCGTAGTACATCAGGGTGCATCCACACATTATTAAAGGTCAAAGGGCTTTAAAGCAGTGCAATCATTTTGAAATTTTTATCATTTACTTATTATGCTTAATTAAGTACTTATACAAAATTTTATTAAAATAAAACCATTTAAACTGGGTGTTCGGATTTATATGTCACTTAGTATAATTTAAGCTTCCTGCATGTATAACAAAAAAATAAGTGGAAAGAGTCAATCAAAGTGACTCGTGGTCCACAGTCACCATCCATTTCAGTATCACGATCTAGAAATTTCTCTTCTGCCCTATTCGCCAGCCAATCATCGGGTGCCCATCTAGAGACACGTGTGTTGAAAATATGTGTCTATAAACTCCAAAAAAATTGGCCCAGTACACCCTCCCACCAAGTCTTAAAGCCCTTTCTGAATATGATCAGGAGCCTCTAAAACTTCAAAAACCGAAGTTTGGATGATTCTTGTTTCTCATTTTTTTCACTTATAGCTCCGCTGGTAGTGGATCGATTTTCAAAAATTACGAAGCATTGTCGTAACCTTATACCAAGATTTCATAAAAATCCGACCAGTATTTTACGAATGATAAAATATTTTTTGCAGAAAGCATTATTTAATTCGCTTAAAATGTATACATTTGACCACCCCCTTAATAAACTTGTTAACACCGTTCCTAACTTCTGCGAGGCAGTGTACTTACGAAAGAAAATCACGTACCGAAACAACAAAGCACTGACGACGACGAGATGTGCACAGCACACTTAACAGGGAATCTAGTGATACTTTAACTTCCATTCACGGGCAATTGTACCGGTCTTGCCATACGAGGTCCAGAAAAGGCCCCAATTTAATTTCTCCATCTGATTGGTCAAGGTGCACAGCGTGCTGAGCAAGGAAGCGGCTCTTAGGTTTCATGGCTTTATAAGAACATGGGAACATGTGTTCGTGCTGGCGGACAATCAATCAACGGCGATTCAAAATGGCCGCCAGCTGCTGCATGCGACCGGTGATGCACTTTATACTGGACGGTGGAGATTTCTCCAACGTGATTGATTCTATCAGTATCGATAGTGTTACAGGGAGAATCATATGCGGTTATACGTTGCTTATGAAACATAAATAACAGATGACACATTATAATGTAAATGTTTAACCTAAAAAGCAGATACTTGGAGAATATACAGGGCGATTCAAAAAATAGCAGCGATATTTCTAATAGCAGCAAGTACATTCAAAAATAGCATGAAAATACAAGGTGAGCCATTTGAAGTTGAAGCATCAAGCAACCCTATAACTTTGACATTAGTTGACAGATCGACTGATGTCATACCGTGTTGGAAACGTATTTCAGTACACTTTTAACCATGGAACGGAACAGTACACGCCAAAACAACGCGCTTATTCAGTTGTACATTCAAAATAACTTCTCGAACGTAAAAACTATATGTGCGTTTCCCAAAACAAATATAGTTAAAAGTGCTCCAGCTGATAACACTATCAGACATTTATACGCAAAATTTGTGAACGCCAGTAGTCCTCGTAATGTCAGTCACTATCCCGACGAACAAGACGTTCCGATGAAAATATCGAAGCCGTACGAGCCAGTGTTGAAGAGACTCCATCAACATCCGGTCGTCAGCGTTCTCAAGAGTTAGGCATCGCTTGAACCACTTTCGATGCATAATTCGTAAGAATATGAAGATTTTTCCATACAAAATTCAAATGGCTCGTCAATTAAACGTAGCTGATTATCCGTGTCACTTTGATTTTGCTAAATGGAGCATTGAAATGGCCGAAAATGAAGATGGTGGCGTAAGTAAACAAAATTGTCGGTTTTATGCTACCGATAACCCTCAATTAATCGAACAGCAGCCTCTTTATGACCAAAAAGTTACTGTTTGGTGCGGTATGTGGGCGAATATGGTCATAGGGCCGTATTTTTTTGAAGACGGTGATGGAGCTGCGGTAACCTTCAATGGTGAGCGTTATCGACCCATATGATAACGAATTTTTTGTGGCTAATAATTTGTGAAAATGACATGCACGAGTACTGGTTCCAGCAGGACTGCGTCACACGCCACACAGCTCAAGCAACAATCAATTTATTGTAACAATTGTTCCCTGGACGACTGATATCGAAAAATGGCGATTTTGACTGGCCACCGAGATCACCTGATTTGACGGCACCAGGCTTTTATTTCTGGGGCTATTTGAAATCCAAGCTATACGCTGCCCTTAAAAACCATATTCGTCAAGAAATTGCCGCCATATCCGCCGAAACATCGGCCAATGTGATGGAAAACTCCGAAAAAGGGCACATTTGGTTATCAAGACCGGAGGTGGAAATTTGCCAAATATCATTTTTGAAAAGTAATTACAAAAAATCACCTTGGATCAAATTAACAACAAAAAATAGGTTTTAATGTATTTTTGTTTTATAAACAAATGCTTCACTTTAAATGGCCTAAAATCAATACTTCATAGATAATTCAGAGGTAAGCGGTTAGTACCAATACATTATACTTAATGCAATTTTTAATTCAGAAGGGCTTCGTTTTTCAAGAAATGTATTCTAACCAATTTTCTCGAAAAAGAACTATTTGACAACAATAGCTGAAGAAAGGCAACTAATGTATAGATGAGAAGAAATAAAACAACGAATTCAAGTTCTGCAAAACTGTTGCATGAGGGTTTGTTTCACTTAGATCCACAGACAGGATCACATTACTGGCTCTTATTTAAGCGAAATCATTTTGAAGCTCAAGTATCGTTCATTGCTCCTAATGTTTTAGAGAAAAGATTGTCAGTTATTCCAACTCTTTCTACATCAAAATTTAAAAAATATTTCTATTACTGCACCTGCTATACTAAGTGTTTCAAAAAACAATTTTAAAAGAGCTGATACAGTTACAATTTGTTCACTAAAATTTGTAATTTATAGACAAAGCGACGTTCTGTGTTTGCAAGCTCGTAATATGTGGACACAGGACAACATATTCAGGTAATTATGATAGGGACACAGTGGAGTTAGGACGCTGTAACTTGGGAGAATAGATGAATAATGCATAGAATAACTGTATAAGCATATAGGCCAACAATGTAAAAAATGTAGTTAGGACGTTCTAACTAAGGACTGCAGTATTATTATCCTTTGAAATTTATATTGCAGTTATATAGCTATAAGTTCATGTACGAGCCCGTTCACACTTCAATTGGCCCACTTTAACATTCGTACCAAAATATGCCTTTATAAACTAAACATGGCGAAACTATTTACTTCTAAAACTACTTATATTCTCAAAAACATCTTAGATACACTCTAGTCGGAAAAATGCATATTTGAAATCACTTAGACCTATAACTAATAGAACAACTGAACAAATAAACAATGTGCAAATAAATGCGCGAAGTTAACAAAGCAACATTTGAAACATTACCATTGGGTAACATTACCTTTATTTTTTATTACGGCTGAAATTCTTTATGGAATAGTGGCAAAAATTTGGTGTAAAACAATCCCATATTTCTTGAGGCTTTTGTCTCAGTTCGGTGATTGTACGAGCAGGATGTTGTCGTAGAACCTTTTTGCATCTCGTGCCACAAAGTTTCAATAGGTGACAGATCTGGACTGCTAGAAACTCATTTCAAAAGTAGTACATTATTCCCTTCCATCCATTTTATAGCCTTTTTGAGGTATGGCACACTGCACCATCTTGCTGAAACACAAATTCTTGGCCGGATGTCAAACATTCTTCCATCACTGGTAAAAGCGATTCTTCTAAAATTGCCAAATAATTGTTTGTATCCACATTTCCATCAATAAAATGAAGTTTTCCTACTCCTTTTGATGACATACTGCCCCAGACCATAATGGATGCTGGAAATTTCACTTTTCTCTTCAGACAGTCAACATGGAATGCTTCATTTTTTTTGCGAATAACTCTACTGCGACTGTCACCAACACAAACTTCGAATCGGGCCTCATCAGTCCATAATTGGCACGCCTGTTTTTCACGATTATTCTTCTTAATGCTATTCGGTCGACATTTGTGATTGATATTACTTTTTTCACATATCGTGGATTAATATTAACTGAACCGCATACGTTATATCTTCTAACAATAAATCTCACACTGTACCGCGATAAGTTTAACAAAGTTGCAATTTCTTTGATCTCCCAGAATTGAAAAAATTAATTATCAGAAACCGAATTTTCTCACTAATAACCTTTCCTCTACCCATTTTGAAAACCTTAACTACCCCAAACTATTTTAAACGTATTCTGACAGTTGTGATTAATAAATACAATTGTCATGGCTTTTATTTTTCACAGCCACCTATGCGTTATAGACTTATTTTGCATTGAAATGAAAATAGGTTGATATGCTGTAATTGCAACATGTGTTATTTTTATGCTGCAAATTTGATTAGGGAGTGATAAAGTTGGTGTTTTCTACTATATATTATCGAAATATTCATTGTTACATTGCTACATTTGTATTATTTGTGTTTGATAAGAAAAAAACTAAGATTTCAATAGTTGGGCCAACTGAAGTGGGAAGGGGTTCGTATATGGTGCATATGATTTTCTCACGTTTTGTAAATTTGGATTGTATCTACATTAGCTCCACAGGCTAGGATGAAAAATGGGTTTGCCAATCTCTAGTCCTTTGAAGTATTATTATTTTCTATTGCATCTAGTCGAATGTTTATTCTATTATGTAACTAATCCAATAAACATTATTACTATATGAATTAAATAAAATAGGCGACGAACCACTTCAAACATTATTTATTGCGATGTTCAAAGTTATAGAGCAAGGTATAGACTAATCTTATATCTAAAAATATGCGTATTTATAATACATCGGTATCTTGAAGGAATATAAGAAATTATACACAGTTATCATTGTCATCATAATTAACAAGAACTCATAAGGAAAGTAAATACCGGGAATATACAGGAACAATAAGATGTTTACTGAATATACGAGGGTGGTACCATAATTTGTGTATTTGACTTTATGCAGTTGTCAACGGTTTTTGTCTGCGGTCGGATGAAAGGAAGCAGTATTTTTAGGTGTTCAATGGTCACTAGATCACATGTATTATACCGCCAGAATGAACACCATCTAGCAGTCATAGTAGTGACCTGGCAATTAAAGTCGACCTGATATTTTTACAGTTCTTTCTTACAGATTTTTACAGCTGCTACTGACTCTACCAGTGCTCGGCTCTGGTAATAGAGGGCGCCTTGTATTGCCTTACCAGAGGTTGTAATAACTCCCTTATCAACTCAATAAAGTTAGTCCGAGAAGAAAATAAAACGAAGAGGAGATAAGAGTTCCTTACACTCTGCTTCTTCTCGTTATAAACAAGTTCAGGGAACTAATATTGTTTACTAACCTGAAACTTACGGTTACAATTGATGATGTCACTGATTTAGGCGCTGTCGCTCCCTGTAAACTGCGTATCGCCGTTTGCATGATAAAGACTGCTTCAAGCCAAATATAGAAGCGCGTGAGTTGCGAGCGATCCCGTAAAGAAAAATCCATCATTCAAGTAGCGTGACGTTGAAAGAATCGTCCCATTTGCGAGGATCGCATTAAGATCAATCATCCAGTATGTCAAACAAAAAAGTGACGTTGGTTTGAAATCGCTGACGTTGAACGTGCTTGTAGGGTTTAGTCCATAAGATAGTAGCACACTTATTTCAAAGAAAAAATCTGGCAGTAATATCCGAAAAACTCCAGAGTTTTGGTACCAATAAATGGTCGGTGCTGAAAATGTATTGATTTATTTATATTTCATATTTCCTACATGTAAAACCCAATTACATGAAAAGCTCAAACACATTAACAAAAAGAAAATAAAGGGACACATTGAAAACTTAAACCTAGCATCAATTGGTCTAAGTAAGCTCAGAGAACAATCGATGACTTATAGCAATTTATGATTGATATACAGCTGTCATTATAAATATCGCACAGATCACAAATAGAGTTCATCAGACTGCACATTACATAAATTGGAGATTTCAACATTACGTTCGTCCGGCCTGCTTGACAGTAAAAGGCTGATTGTTGACGACTTTCAAGCCTTGGAATGCGGAAGTATATTTTTTCAAGTAAATCCGGACAGTCAATTTGATTGTGCATAAGGCCATCTAAAAATGATAAGGCGAACATATTACGTCTAATTGATAGTGAATCTAAGTCGAAAAAATTCAAAAGGGTATGATGACAAAAACCTCTTTCTGTATAAGAAGCAGTATATTTAAGTTAAAAATACTTAATAGCCTTACGTTGAGTGCCTTCAATAATTGAAACTGAATTTGGATATATTGGAGACCAGATCAGGGTTGCATATTCCAACTTGCTTCTGACAAAAGTACTGACATTGGAGAACCTCTTCCAGTTCCTGATACAGAACCCAAGCAGTCTGGTGGCAGCTGATGAGATATCAAGTATATATTCGCTAAACATTAGCCTGCTATCAAAGGTTACTCCAAGGTCCTTAAAAGAGTAGCATCTGTCTAGAACCTGACCGTTGACGTTATAATCATCATATATTAAATAATTAGTCTTTCTTGTATAAGACACAACTTTACATTCAGAAACATTCAAACTAAGACAGATTCGCGAGCACCATGGAGAAATTAAGTCTAAATTATCCTGCAGCATAAGACAATCATCACTTGACTCGACCGATGCCTAAATCTTATCGTCATCAGCAAAAAACAGATGCAAACACTTGAGATTAAGAGACAAATCGTTAATAAAGATCAGGAACAATAATGGGCCTAGATTCGATCCTTGAGGCACTCCAGATGAGGCCTAATAATAACTCGACCTATAACCACCATATTAAACAAACAACCTTCTGTCCATCGAGTATGAACTCAGGAGCGAGAGCAGTCCCTCAAATAGACCTACGGTCCTAAGCTTGCAGGAGCATGGAAATTTCTTTAGAAAAATGGCATCATTAAAAACTCAAATGAGCCTCCTCCTCCCCTTGAGAGAAATTGCTAAAGGCGCACATGATTGCTGCGATGACGATATTGCTTTCTTCATGCACAGTGTTACACAGGCCAGACAGTTGGTCCAACTATCAAAACTTCGTTTTACATGAAATTTCTCATATTAGAAAATATATATATTAAAAATGTATTTCTGATAGCTTACGATATTTTTATTTAATATTACCCTAAAATACTACATTTCTTTGTCATTAAATAAAAAATATTTTCTGATTACTGTTTCGATACGTCTTGACTTGGTGTCAACTAATGTTTGGCAGTCATCATCTTTTTCTTCATGATATGCCACAAGGTTTCAATCGGCGATAGATCTGGACTACTCGTCGTCCATTTTAAAACTGCGATATTGATTTCTAACATCCAATATTTTACTTTTTTTAAGCGTATGGCAAGCGGCAACCTCTTGTTGGAAGATATATTCAATATTGTTTAAGCGCATTTGCTCAATTTGGGGTACTAAGTTATTTTGAAGCACATTAGTGTACTTATCAGCATTCATAATACTTTCCAGAAAGTACAAGTTGCCCAGTCCACTTGCTGACATGGATCCCCAGATCATAACAGAAGCCGGAGCTTAACTTTTTTTAAGACAGTCACTCTTTAGTTCTTATGACACGACTCCAGCCTATGCTTCAAATCTGGCTTCATCACTCCAAATAATGGAGTCGGAGACAATAATTTGTGTTCTTTGAAATAAAATTTCAATTATTCCTCAAATAAATGCACAAATATCATATTTTTGGGGCTCTGGGCCAACTTCACTGAGGCACGGCTCGTAAGTTTTGAAGGTAAATAAATGTACGGGTACATCTATGATGGGTGAAATATGCCAATATGTGCGTAGAATTTCTGGAGACGTATAAATATACCAACATCAAAACTTCGAGATATACCCTTCAACAAAAGACTGGTGATGTGACGTTTATATTGGATTTATTCTTCAACTTATAGTAATCATGCAATATCGCCTCCTCCTTTGTGGTATTCTATTTGAACCACGTATTTTTATAATCTCCCCAGATACTCCTGGCCGAGTCAAATCGCATACATGTTTAAAATTCGTCTTAATTGTATGACGACGACGTTTCAGTTCCAAGTTTGACCTTGTTCAAGAACAATTGACACTTTTGACAATATATTTTGTTTATCTTCCACGTAACACTTCTTTTGTTTGCAGTGTGTTACCAGAATAGTCTATACAGTCCTGAAAGATGCTGAGATTGAGCGAAACCATCATTGCAATTTGGCACCGCGCAAAACCAGCCAAGCCCAGAAAGCCTGATAGGTAGTATTCCCGTGCCCAAAAGGACGTCCAGCTCCCCAAAGCGACAAGCGAGCATGAGATTGTCTGTCTTTTTTAATGCTCCAAACACGTCACCCTCGTCAATCATCCCGAAAACGCCAAGAATCCTCCGAAAACGCGAAAACCCACCCACAATTGTTGTCGTAACACACCATTCAATGGTTATGCAGTATTCGACTGAAATGCTGCATGAGTATTGTTTATGGATTTGAAATGCGAGATATTAACCAGTGGGTTTCCCCAACTTTTTATGGTGTTTTCGCGTTTCCGGAGGTTTTTGGCGTGTTTGGGACGATGGACGAGTGTGACGTGTCGGGTTCATTAAAAAACTAAAGTAACCAAACCACAGGATAACTTTCAGATGTTACACGAGTTTTTAGATTTGGCCAAATAAGATACTTCTGGCATAAGATTGGGGATACTTACATAATACATTCATATAATTTTTCACCACCAACTCAATATTTCACTCCAAATAGCTCAAAAAGTGAGTGAAGCTTCTCGGGCGTGCGATTTTGTAGTGATCGATGATTTGAAACCCAATTTATAACTTCTCTTGAACGTGTACAGAGAAAGTTTTTCAGATTTTTGTCTTTCAAAGTTGACGGTGCTTATCCTGAGCAGGTACATATACGTTTGTTATTGTCTAAGTTTCAAATCCAGTCTACAGAGCTGAGGAGGAATGGTGCATCAATTATTTTCTTGCATAAACTGGTGCACAATCAAATTGAGGCTAATGACATTGTGGCTCTCTAAATTAATGTCTCACCTATTCATACCCATACCGTTAAAACCTTTTACTGTGACAGGTCTCGCACACATTTATTTTTGAAAGCACCCTTATAGGGTAATTCTAGGACAGATGGCCCACCTTTTTACAAATCAACATAACATCTTTATTATACCCCAGAAAAATCATTTAATAACTTAGGTTAAACCAGGCGTATATGAAGAATATTATTACAACAGAAAAAATAATCAAACTTAAATTTTATTCTCAAAGAAACGAAAAAAATAAAATATCAGACTCTTCTTTAATATATGGGTGAGTTGGCCCATAGTATTCGGTGAGATGGCTCGATTCAAAAACTAGTAAATTTAGTAGTTCATTATTGCTGCGACTTTCCACATGCATCACAAAAATTGTCAAATCTGGTGCACCCTTCATGTACCCATCTGGAACACGTCACACACTGAATCCAGTCATCCATTTTTGTGGTGGTGGAATAAAAATCTCCGCATCCACCGCATTTACTTGTTTCATCTTCGTATTCCGAGGAATCATCATATATTATTTCTTCTTCAGAAGAAGAAGATGTAGATTGCTTCCGTTTTTTTAGACTTACTTTGAACGCGGCTAGGGCCTGGTTTAATGCATTTCTTGTTTTCTTCCTTTTTCCGTTTCTTCGCCTCAGCTTGTAATTTTTCTTCTAGTTTCTTTTTCTTATTTCTAATATTATCGCTGCTAGTCAAGACAGAAGCCAACTGTCCACCTCTCTTCCTCGCAGAAGAGACTGCTTCACTGATAGGAATCGGGTTAATTTTGTCCAGTATTTTTCCAGGGGTATCTATTTCTTTCTCAGGTGTCTTCATATCAGATGGTCCAGCTGAATCATTCACTACCGATTCCAATATTTCAATAATAAATGAATCCTGAGCAGATTCATTTCTATTGTCAACAGATATTTCACCATTCGGTAAAACTTGAGATTCTGGTTCATTAGGTGAAGCTCCCTGAGGTTTGTCAGTAAGATAAGCGTAATCTGGAATCGCAGACGGATTGAAAGGCACAATTCCTGTAGCTCTGAAAGATGAAACCGCATTTTTAAAAGTTGCTGATTTCTCCCAAGCTGCAGCGAGTAATTGTCCAAAAATCAATCTGCGTCGATTGGGATTTCTTCTAATGAAAGCATTACATTCTTCATAATAAAACGCCTTTAGTGACTTAAAAACTCCTCTGTCTAGAGACTGTAGAAATTGAGTTGTGTGACTAGGTAGACACACAAAAATTATTTCATTTTCAGAAGCATATTCTAGTGTCTCTACGCTGCTGCAATGCGATGAGTGTCCATCGAGGATTAACATAACATATCCCGGAGGTTTCCTTGGGACAAACTGTTCTTTAAGCCACCTCAAAAATAAAACATTATTGACATAAGCTGATTTCTCAGACATGAATACTAAGAAGCCTGGTGGCATACCATCGGCAAACTCTGGTTTCTGATTCTTACCCTTAAAGATGCACGTTGGTGGTATAAATGACCCCTCCGCATTGCAAGATGTTATTACGGAGATTGTTTTGCCTTTTTCTGCTGATGTCACTGCCGATACGTTTTTTGAACCTCTCTGAGCAATAACAAAGCCTGGTTTGTTGTTCATTTGTAGTCCTGTCTCATCTACATTGTAGATTCTTGCTGGTTTGTTAATTAAATTATATTCTATCAGAGTGTTTTCCAATAGGTTAAAATAAGATGCCACAACATCTCTATTCATATTTAAACAACGAGCAGCTGACATACCTTCGGATTTTCTCACTGCTAGATCCTTATTGCGCCTTAAAAATGACTCGAGCCATGGATATCCTTCCATACGTCTTTCAATATTGAATTTATGTGGGAGATTTAATTTCTGGGCTAATTCAAATGCCATAGAGCGTACAGTTGTTCGTGATGGCGAAAATCCAAACTTTTGAAGTTTTTTAAATTGATTGACCAATTTAACTTCGTTTTCTTGTCCTAAAGTAGATAATGGTCCCAACGGAAGCTTTCTGATTGCCACTTCTCAAGCGTCGTCGAAGTGTTGTGTATGACACACCAAAGGAACGAACGGCTTCTCGAACACCTACTCTACCTTTTTGTACAGCCTCTATAGCTTGCTGTAAATCTTGTTCTGACCATTCCCCTCGACAAACACTACCTTTGCGTTTATATTCGGTAGGCATTTTAACTGCAAAATAGTTCATAATTATTAAAATCATGTTAAGTAATTGAGCCATCTCTCCTCTCTTAGCAGTGAGCCAACTCACCTAATGTTACAAGGATAGATGGCTCACTTCGGCGTTAAGTTATACATGCGAATAACAATTTAATTTTAGGTTAGGAATGCCGCCAGGCCTTATACTACCCGATGAATTTGTAATTGTTTGCAGAAAATAACAATACGTACCTCTCACGCAATTTTAATACTTTGTCAAAAAAAAAATCGTACATATAACCACCACTTCTATTGTAATTCTACTGTAATAAAATGTTCAATTACTAACTGCGGCTCACACAGCATATGACGCAATACTAAATAGCTGCCGGTGTTGCCAAAGTATCGGTCTTTCATACATTTGTGGAGATATTGACGGTGAGCCAACTCACCTGATGGGCCATCTGTCCTAGAATTACCCTATATAATCTGTGGAACTTTTGTCGCCATATCTAGTCATTGTAATATACATGCTGACAGTTTGAACAGCACTCTGGGAGTAGCTAGGAATTACTTAAACAGTTTATGAAATGTTCCTTGGTTCTTTTTTTTGTTTGCTTTTTTTCCTTTAGATAGAACCACCTGCTTTTTGTATGTTTTCAAGTTTTGTTAGTTTGATCAAACTTTTCTTAGGATTGGCCTTCCTTCCACTGGGCAATAATCACTATTTATCTATTTATTTATTACAAACAAGTGGTTCTCAAGGAAAGCATAGATCGTAGCTGAAAAGGTTTGCGCCAGCTCCGGTGCCTTGAGAGCATTCTTATGACAAAAAGCACCCATGCAACCATCAGTCACAATGTTGCATCTCCAGACTAGACAGCCAAACAGATTGCCGTCGCTCGAGGCAACACGCGCGTCACGAGGCGCGCTTCGTCATTGGCTGCTGCGCCAATGAAAAATGCCACCGTTAAAAATCGTCCGCACCGAATCGTTTTTCTCCTTAAAAGCCAGACGGGAAATAAATAAGTTGTCAGCAGAACGAATGTCCGCCCATATCCGTGAGTAATAGATTTAATTATTTGGCAGGGCAGCCAGAACCGTCAGCCGAAGCTTCATCGCCACGCGTCAGGGGTTGGTTGGCGGTTGGATAGTGGGGATGTGCACGTTCCAAATAGGATAAAATTGAACTTATAAAGATGTCAAGTTATTGTCACTATTTATCTTTTAGTGACTAAGTGTTTATCATTACAAATAAATACTTTTGTCTCAAAATAAAATTGAGAATAAAGTTGAGTCATTAATTTTCAGATAATGAAAAATGTTACCTTGTTTTATAAAGTATCCTTCCGACAAGTATTTCAATGCGGACCTGTATTTGATCGTGCGGTCTTGGAGCACCGGCATGCCCTCCCCTGTGAGGTCTTAAGTCACCTGATTCACGAGCCCTTTGTACTACATTAACAAAGGCACGAGGGGTCGGTTTCACTCGATTGGGAAATCGATCCGCATTAATCCGTGATGCCGCGGCAGCATCTTGTAAAGGCGCCCCCCCCCCCCGTAAATAAGAATCATGTCCACAAGTTCAGCATTTTCGTAAACATGTGCCATTTTTTATTTCGTTTGAGCCACGTAACAAACACCACTATTCACTCACGCGTTACCGACTGACACATTGACTGAATACAACTGAATAAAATTGTAGTAAAAACATCGTGATAAGCGTTTCAAATTCTTTCGCTTTTTTGTTTCCGATGCGATGAACCGATAAGGCGGATTATATCCGTTGTCGCCAAACACGAGTACATAATATTATTATTGAGACAGGGCGGTACTCAAACTTCTAAAGGGCTATAACTTTGTTACTTTAATTTTACCAGAAAAATGTTAAAGGAAAAAACATTTCTTTTGATCAGGTCTACTCACTGTTAAAATAAATGACTCAACTTCGAAGTCACCCTGTATAAGAAAACAGGAACACTGCGGATAGCGCAGAGTTATTATTAGTTAGATTTGTTAGCTCACATCTAATAGCCCGGTCACTATACGTGACCGCTAGATAGCTAACGATTCCGGGTGTAAAGTAGATGTGGTCTAACTGCCGTTGAATAAAACATGTAGATTCTTAACAGTTCCTACTGATAGCAGTTATACGCTTTCCGCAGTGGTCGATTCTAGTGTGACAGATGTCGCTTTGCGGTGTATTATTTATAGAGGATATTTTGATATTTTTATTTATGGCCTCCTTGATTTTCATAGTCTTTTGTCTCCTTCAGAAAGGCTGGGGTGTTTCTAGATTTCTACTGTTCCGTCAACGCTCTCCTTTTGTGAGGCAATGTTTTCTTTTTGAATTACAGAAAATATCAGGCTGATATGAAAACTATGAAAATCAAGGTGGCCATAAAGACGTCCTACAATTGTAGGAACGACTGACGATACGACCCCAAAAGCATGCTGATGAGTAGCCAATTAGCACGAAACAGCTGTCCATGGTTGGCTGTCTTTTTGATGGGCCGAACAAAGGCATTATGTTTAGGTAACTATTTCTGTTAAAGTACCTATATGATTATCAAATAATTATTAGATGTTCCCAAGACTTACTTTTATGATATTTATGTGAATTGCCATCTGAATAAATTGTACATAAAAAAATAATAGTATGATTAGATCCTGACAATGCAGCAAATTTGTTTTTATCAGACTATAATATGAATAAATCATATGAAAACGAAGTTAAACTCGTTTTTCTTCTTTAAAATAATATAAATATATTTTGAAAACCACCAAAAAATACAGTAAATTTGTTTTTGGATAGTGTAAAAGCGGTAGATAACATGTTAAATACGGAGTTTCATTTATTTTAAGCTCGACACAGTTATCATCCGACATGACTTTCAAATGACCCTCTATAAAGTCATGTAGCTTTATTCACTTTTATTCTGTTGTAATAATATACTAAGTGACATATAAATCCGAACACCCAGTTTAAATGGTTTTATTTTAATAAAAGTTGGTGAATGTACTTATCTTACTGTAAATAACAAGTGAACAAATTTTCAGCCTTATCAGTTGGACGTTCCGGTTTTTATACTGCTTTTTTTTAATTCACTAACGCTCTAAAAATGAATATTTCAGCCGCAGTAAAGAATCAACGTTGGCGGATTTTGGTTCTTGACATCCTTTACGATCGGTTACGATGCCTAGAGTACGAAGACCTGTACGATTTCGTCAACTTAGTGAGTTTGATAGGGGCCGTATAGTGGGACTTCGGGAAGCTGGGCTTTCTTTTCGGGCAATTGCAGTTAGAGTGCAAAGAAGTATAGACACTGTGGTTAGGTGTTATCAGGCATGGCTTCGAGAAGGCCGTACGCAAAGAGCAAGGGGCACTGGACGCCGCCGTAGAACAACAGACCGTGAAGATCGCCGCCTAAGATTATTGGCCTTAAGGGACCGTTTCTCCACTACCAGGTCCATTGCAAATGAATGATTTGCAGAACACGGAAGACCTATTGGCATGCGAAGTGTTTACCGACGAATGATAAATTTTGGCTTGTTTTCATACCGGGCACACTGGGTCCTCCCCTTAACTCGGGAACACCGACGTAATCGCCTTGAGTGGTGCAGACAACGGTCACTCTGGGATCAGGAATGGAACAGTATTGTCTTTAGTGACGAGTCTCGATTTTGTTTAGGCATGCATGATGGTCGTGCCAGGGTTAGAAGGCGACGTGGTGAAAGGAGGAATCTACAGTTTTTTGTTGAAAGACATGTTCATCACACTGTTGGAGTTATGGTTTGGGGTGCTATAGCTTATGGTTCCAGGTCACCTTTAATCTTCATCAGAGGTAACATGAACGCGCAGCGTTATATCCACGAAGTTCTAGAATCCCATCTTTTACCCTATCTTGACACCCTGGCAGATCCAACTTCCAACAAGATAATGCCCGACCACATGTTGCAAGAGTCACAATAGACTTCTTTCAACATAATGATGTCACATGGTTACCATGGCCACCAAGATCTCCCGACTTATCCCCAATTGAGCACATGTGGGATATGATGAGTAGGAGATTGCTCAATTTGCAACGTCCTCCTCAGACTCTAGAAGCACTTCGAAAGGAGTTGGTGGTTGCCTGGAATGAGATACCACAGGAGGACATTGACCACCTGATCAGAAGCATGCCTAGGCGCGTTGGAGAATGCGTAGCACATCAGGGTGCATCCACACATTATTAAAGGTCAAAGGGCTTTAAAGCAGTGCAATCGTTTTGAAATTTTTATCATTTACTTATATGCTTCATTAAGTACTTATACAAAATTTTATTAAAATAAAACCATTTAAACTGGGTGTTCGGATTTATATGTCACTTAGTATATTTATCTAGCTCGGAAAAATCCTGAATTTTCTCAGACTTCCCTTTATTGCCTTTTACCGAAGTACAGCAGTAAGAGCCTCTTAATGATATTGTTGTGAATGCCTAAAAAAATGATCTTTCAATATATTGAAAATTATCGGTGTAAACGCGCTTACGCGAACGCTGAAAGCGCAGCGTTGTTAGGGCAAAGAGCAAAGGATATATTTTTAATGTATTGATTTGACGTTGACAATATGTATCACACTGCCAAACTAACAATAACACATTTTGCCTTTATTTTCAGAAACATTGTCAAACTATCCAATTAATGAGTGACGGTGATTTTAGAATGATGGCGCTCATGTCAGAGGTTTGCATTTTTATTGTAAAGGTTCTGGATAAGTGTGAATGCATATTTTAGTGTAGACATTCAAAATTATTTTCAAGGTTATAGATAAAGCCAACTGCAAGCCACTATCAACTTGCTTTTTGTGCTATTTTGTGATCTCTATTATTCAGGAACATCTCAAATGTACGTTGTGACTCTGGGTCATAACATTAACAGCTTTTTACGATCCTCCAATGTCTGGTATCGGTTTAATGTGAGCTTAAAGCAAAAAAAAACGATGAAAAAACATAACCTAACAGTATGAACACATTGTTATTTTCGTTACCCCTACTTATTCGGATCGTATAACACCTTAAACCTGTCCAACACGATGTTGCGAAAGGCTTACAACGTTGGACACATGGCCGTTCGTTACAACGTGTGGGAGAGCGCTGACGGATTGCATATATCCAACGTTCGCCACATGGCCCTAGTCGGTAAATGTGACCCGCGTCAAAGGGCCTTACAACGTTGGAAACATGATTCGTTACGCTCCCACACGAGATGCCATGTGTTTGATGGTTTTAGGTTAGAACCAGTAGCGACGAAATACATTATTACTTACTTACTGTGTTTGTGTTGAAGTAGTCGTATGTGGGAAGTATTTTGATTTGAATACCTACCTATTCCTAAAAATGTATATTCCGTAACTAACTCTTGAGGAGAATGGATTAAATTGGTATACATACAAAGCATAGGCTTTCACAACAACACTTTTCAAGAAGGCAAATCTACTCAAGATGCTATTGTAAAATTAACAAGTAAAATATACACGAATCTCGATATCGGCAAACCAACTGCATGTTTTTTTGTTGACTTGGCCAAGGCATTCGACTCTATTACTCATGAATCGCTTTTAACAACTTTGGAAAACTTAAGTTTCCGTGGAGTAACATAAAAACTTATATAAAATTATCTATTTGTCAAATCGAACAGAGTGCGTCAAAATTAATATTACATTTAGCGAGCCCCATATCGTATCGTACGGTGTACCTCAAGGTTCAGTATTACGACCCATTTTATTTAATCTATTTATCAACGATTTGTTCAAAATAAGTAGTACAGGTAAAGTTATCGGTTCTGCGGATGATACAGCTATTCTCTATGAAAGTAACCAGTGGCATACACTAAAGACCACATTCGAAAATGATTTCAAAACATTTATAAATTTCTTTTCGGAAAGAACTATGTCAATTGATTATAACAAAACACACTATATAGCATTTTCGCGATACCTGAATCGTACCATTCATAACTACCTAACAAGGTTCAATCAAAATTCAATGTGTATTCCACAAACATCAAAAACCATTTCACAACGATCTCTGTTTTTCTTGGGTCCAAAATTCTTCATACAAGAGTCATTAAAAGTAATTAAATCAAATAGATCATTTAAAAAAGAACTAAATTAATGGATTTTACAACAACCAAGGTGCTCCATCCACGAAATTTGTAGATATGAAGAATCAATAATATTTTACTTACACTAACATCCATACTTTTACTTTAGTTATAATTGTCTGGATATTTTTCCTGACATCACCATAATAATTCAATTTACCAAATGATACAGTATTTACGTTTTTTTTTTAAATATACTGTACTTTTAGTTTTCATTTTTAACAAACCCAAACATAAGTGCAAACTTTTTTGGGTGCTTTATGTTTATTGTGCACAATATTTAACGTTTACCTGTATTTTGTGACTAGTTGAAAAATATATCAACTCGCATTTCAGAACTAACGAAAACGATTAAATGAATGATAACTCTGAAAGTATATATTATCAAGATTACTACGAAATTTTGACCCTAGGTTACTACTATGAAAATGACGAGAAAGCTCTGCGGTTTTTGAAAATCGGCACAGTGGCAGCGGAGTTATCGTCGAAAAACAACAAAAAAAAAAAACGGTCAAACTTCGTTTTTAGACATCTCTGAGGCTTCTGACAGGTCCTTGGACGCTGAAGACAGATCTGCAATTATGTTTCGGCGCTCGAAAAAATTGTTTCATCGTTCATTTTGTATAATTTTTCCTTCAGTTGTTAAGGTTCAAGCGCGACACTGACTAAAAAGTTTATCCCATCGTGTAGGAGACACACTTGCCAACTGTGGGGTGCCGAACGTTGTAAACTACGTTGTATACAACGTTGCAAGCATCGTGTGGGACCCGCATAGTTAAAAGCTAGATTTAAAAAATGAGTAGCTCAGGTGCAGAGCAGTGGAACGGTATTTCCAGGTGTTGCGCAGTACTGATTTACTCAGAGCAACACAAATGAAGCACAGTTCCGTGCCAGGTTTCACCGTTGCACAAGCGCTTAGCGTAATCCCAACGACTATGACGAAAACACTGACTAACAGACGTTGGGATAACACCGAGTCGATAAAGCTAATATCCCAACGCTACATGTAGAAGTGTCTGACGGGTTCTGAAAGCGGTGTGTATGGCTGGTGTAGTTGGCATCGCCGCTAGCTGGAGCGGATTAGCGCGCTCGATAAGAGTGATGTATAGCGGGAAGTCGTGAAGACGTGGCGGGAGATTAGTGGGGATCGCTTGTAGAGCACGGGGTTGCTTCCGGCCCTGACAGTACGGATAAATCACCAGTCTCGGGTCCCCACGCTCTGCCCGATTAATGGCCGAGCAAATGTGGAAAACCACCTCTGCACTTTGGGGTGTTTCTGGTGAAACATCGCCGAGCCGGCGAATATTGAGAGTTTATGTGCTGGCCGCTGATTTATGGCCAGTTGGCTGCCGGCGGGCCAACGAAGGGCCAATATATCGTCAGCGTCGCTCGGGATCGGTTCGTTCGATGTTCGACGACGGTGATACGGGATGTTTTATTCGGTATACCGGATGATTGATTTTAATGCGATCCTCGTAAATGGGACGATTCTTTTCAACGTCACGGTACGTGAATGATGTATTTTTCTCGTCTAGAGTAAATGAATGAGAGGAAAAGGGGTATTTCATTCCGTACCGATACATTAGCTAGGCAAGCACATCGCGCGACGGCATCATGGAGGAAGACTCTGAGGACAAAAGCACGTTGGTGTAGCGGTGGAAGAGAGCTAGATCGCCGACGGCAACGTAGTCGGGGCCATCAGCACCCAAAACGTGTGAGCAGTACTCGAGGCTAGGTCTTATCTGGGCCCTGTATAGAGCGAGGAGGTCATTTGGAGAGAAGGACATCTTAGCCCTATTGGCGCTATTGATGAGATGTGCTTGTGCCAGATCAAATCCTCGACGATCTGGACTCCGACCAGCCGAAGTGAACGTGTCTTTGGCAGATCTCGGCCATCCATCGAAACCGGATGAGCCCTAGGACCCTTTTTGTTCGTCGCTTCTAGTTTTTTCCAGCTCACTGCCAGAGAGAAAGACAGCCACTCACCCACAATGCTTCTCTGGGAGGCTATAGGCTGGAAGTTTGCACAAGAGGAGATCATTGTACAGCCGATCGAACGCTTTCGTGATATCAAGAGCGACGACATGAGCCGCGCAAAACTGGATGAGCTTACTCCACAACTGTGCGACGTTAGGTAGGAGTTTCCCGGTGGACTGCTGGTGTCAGAAAACAAACGCTAATCAAGCGTCACGTCCTAGGTAGTCCTGAAGCTCGCGATATACGCACCTCTCCATCACCTTACTCATAACAGAAAGCAAAGTTACAGGCTTTAAATCCTTTTTTGGGATAGGTTGCGCATGAGCAAATTTCCAGTTTTCTGGGAAGGTGCCGGATTCGTAAGATATCTGGAAGATGGGGGAAAGAACTGGGGCAAGTTCCCCTGCAGACCTTTTCAATACAACGGCAGGAATCAAGTTCGGACCATAAACTTTGTTGCTAGACAGGAGCACCCGTCTTACAGTCTCGAGCCTGGATGTTACTTCCCGCATAGTGCAGGATACCCTTTGAATCGAAGACACTTTGGCGTTGAGGGGGACGTCAATGGTGGGGTTGGCAGCAAAGATATTGGCAAGCACTTCCGACTTACTCTTTGAGTTGGTTACAATCATTCCATCCTGACACGTAAGTGGTGGAAGGCTGTAAGAAGTTCCTTTCAATCTGGTTGGCTAGCGTCCACAAAGACCGTGAAAAAATCCAGGGCAATTCAAAGATATTTATTGTTACACTGAGCGGATATTCAATGGCAATCCTAGTATCTCTGGGGCAACCCAAAGGAATCCGAGGTGATCTAAGGACACCTGAGATAATCCGTGGAGATCTAAAGAGGCTTGAGGTAATCCAAAGGAGTCCAAAGCAACCCAAGGTTTCTCTCCCCAGGATTGCCCATTCCCCTTCCTGATTATTCAGCATACCTCAGGATATCATCCAGTGGAGATAAAAGGAGATTCAACGAAGTTCAAGGAAATATTATAGATCCAGTAATTTCCAAAAAGGGTTCAAATATTTTCAAGGGCATCTAAAAGACTCATTCCGGCATATCGTCAGTGATTTCCGCAGCGCAAGCGCATATGAATTTGAACGTGGATCTCGCTCGTTTCGTAATCTCAACTCAAATATGTTGCTGTTCCTATATTTCCCCCCTTTCGAGGATTTCTAGAATATAGGTTGCTACTGACAGATAAAAAAACACGACTTCATTTTTTTTATATTTATATTCTATATTCTTGTAAAATTTATAGGTTAGACACACATCGAGTCATGGGGACAGTGAAAATATCCCACTGGGCGAATATCCAAAGGCAATCCAAGGATATCTGGGACAGTCCAAGGAAGTCTAAGGTGATCCTCCTTAGATCAACTCAGTGATTATTCAGCATATGGCAGGATCTCATCCAGTGGAGATACAAAGAAACTTGAGGAAATCTGGAGCTCCAAAGATTTCCAAAAAGGCGTCCTCAATGTCATCCAAAAAATATATGCCGAGAAGGTATCAGAGGTTAGTCTCTTTGTTTTAACACCGCTAGAGGATATAAGCTTGAACATGGCTTTCGCCTATTCCAAAGTCTTCTTTTATGACAAATGTGTTGTTGTTTTTTGATTTCCTCCATTTAATTAAAAGATACATTTCTAGGGTATATAATAAGAAACGGATGTGGATTTAGCTAGCCTATACTTATATTCTTTTCAAATTTATTATACAATAGCCACACATCGAGACCTGATCCAGTCAAACGAAGAGACTTTCTATCCTATTTCCAGTAGGAGGAAATTTGTTGCCATCCAAGGAGATCCTAGGGTCAGAGACAATTCAATAAGACCAAGGTGTCGTGGTTATCCCTTTCCCTTTCCCTAATGGCTCCAAATCTGAAACCTACTTAGCCCCATCTGGTGTTCCCCAGGGGTCCAACTTGGGACCATTGTTATTTTTATTATTCATAAATGATTGTTGTGAAAGTATGAATGGTCAACAGTTATGCTTTGCAGATGATATGAAGATATATTCATCCATCAGTGACGTGCAGGATTGCTTAGATTTACAGATGCAGTTAAGTAGTGTTAGGATTTGGTACGATCTCAATAAATGACATCTAAATATAAGTAAGTGCAGAGTAGTTAGCTATAGCAGAAAGAAAAATGTTCGTGTATTCAACTATAATATCGATGGTGTGGTGCTGGAAAGAAGCGATTTGATAACTTAAGGGCCTTAAAAGTCTTATATTTTACATATGTACGTACAAACCTAGAATATGCGAGTGTTATATGGAATCCGTATTACCAGACTTGTATAAATGATATTGAGAGTGTCCAAAGAAAATTTCTAAAGTTTCTATACTTCAAATCTGAAGGAGTTTACCCTGAGCAAGGCATTAGCAATATGGAACTATGTGAGCGTTTTGAAATTCATAGTTTAGAATGCACAAGGAAAGTGTCATCTGCCATATTCCTTTTTAAACTACTAAATAGCATTATTGACTCCCCAGTCATTTTGGCACAGATTAATTTCAATGTTCCTTCGTTCTCTTCACGCAACTATGTAACTTTTAAGCTATCAAGGGCTAGGACCAATGTGTTAGTCAAATCACCTACATATGATATGTGTAAACATCTAAATTGTATTAGCTGTCATTTTGATATATTTACTTGTTCGCTTAACTCAGTACTTAGAATGGCTTATTTGTATTTGAAATAACTTTTTTTTTAACACCACTGAACATTATTTAATTGTGCTTATGTAATTGTCCTATAAATGGGGTAACTGTTGGACAATAAACGCTATTATTATTATAAACGCTATTATCATTATTTAGTTAAGCCAGTCATAATTAGTCTGAGATGCACTGAATGAAAGAACCTACTACACGCATGTAATGGAAAGACACCTCTAACATTTAAAAGCTTAGAGAAGAACTGAATCTACCCAGAATGATCTTTTTGGACGCAAAATAGTGAAATTCAATATATAGCGACAGCTGCTGAAAAGCTAGGCTATTTGTTTAGTGCTAAAAAGTACTTTCCTCCACATGATCTCCTCACCCTGTGCAAGGCATAGATAAGACCTAGCTGCAGCTACGCCAATGGGCTTTGCTCCTCCATGATGCCGCCGCGCGATGCATCTGCTAGATAGACCCGCCTGACTTCGGTTCCCGTCACAACCGCGTCGAACTTCGTATACTTTATCTGAAGTCACTTGAAATAGCATAAAAACCTTTGGTCGGCGCGTCCTTTGTAATTTCATGACGTATCATAGGCGTGCGGTCATTTATTTAGAATGATAATAATAATGTTTTTATATCACAATAAACGGATTTTACTATCTTCTTATTTTTTTGATTTGGGATAAAAAATACTTATATTGGGAGTTTAATTTATGTTGACTGAAAGTTAAGAAATGGAAAAATTACAGAATTCCAACGTTTGACATAGGCAAATATTTACATAGCAGGTAGGTATATAAAAAGGTATATAAAGACTCACATTATAGGTATTTATATATCATCCTCGCCTTCGGAGCTGTCGCTAGAGTCATCTTGTAGAGGAATTACAACGGGATTTACAGGAGGCAAAACACAATATTCATTTTCATTTTCAATAATATGCCTAGAACACTGCTTCCATAGGTCTGTGGCAGCAATATGAGATACTGCATATCTTATTGTGGCCAATAGCGATTCACTTAATTGAGGGGTCTGATTATGTTTTCTTACTTTTTTTTTAAAGCAGCCCAGACCAACTCAATCGGGTTAAAAATTCAGTAATGGGGAGGTAGACGTAATACTTCATGGCCATTTTGCTGAAGCAGATTGTCAACAACATACTCTTTTTAAAATTTTTGTCTTTTAATAAGATCCAATAATATGGCTTTGGTTGATTTTTGTGGTATTTCCATTCCCTTATCCTTGATAAAATCAATAATGTCTTGTTTTTTTGTGTCTGTATTCGGAATTTTGGTTTTCTGTCGGGAATGGTATGGCGCATTCTCCATAATAATCACTGAATTTGGGGAAATGTTTGGTATTAACTGCTGCTCTATCCACTTTTCAAATAAGTCGGAGGTCATGTCCTCATGATAGTCGGCACATGATTCTTTGATATTTTTGGCAGATAAGAGCAAGGCATTAGGTATAAATCCATTTTCACTGCCAGCATGGAGAATAATGATTCGTTTTCCACGGTTGCATGGTGCATTTAAAATACACTTGTTGCTGTCGTCAACCCAGCCGTACTGCACAACATCATGGGTATCATACTACGTTTCATCCAGGTAAATCAGATTTCTTTTCTGCTCTCTATAGATTTTAACTTTGTGCAAAAATTCTTGGCGCAATTCAACGATTCGAGACGACTCCATAATCACCATTCTTTTATCGATTTTTTTTATTGAAAACCATACAGTTTTACAATACAGTGCAGTGAGTCTAAGCATTTGTAATTATAAAAATCTTCAGGATAATCTTTTAATTTATCCCGTATCATTTCCAACGTGGGCACCAAATTTTCTTTATAAAATCCGTATATTATACGACGAATATCTTCCTGAAAACCCACGTCTATTCTTTTTAATTTTTGCCCTATGCGCTTTCTGTGGAAGGAATGGTGGACTACATCTCCCCTTTTTACAACCCGATAAATGGTAGACCGACTGATTTTTGTCAGGATACAAATTCTGTTTAAAATTTGATTTTGCGAGGAATCTGGATTTTCGTTTTTCAGACAATCATACATATTTAGGATTACTCTTTGGGTCTGTTCCTCTAAATCTTTATGAAAGAATTCTGCCTGCACAGGTTCATCAACCATCTCCTCGTGGCTTGGAGCATTTTCCCAAGGTCTCCAAAGAGCCATATTTAGGACGCACAAGAACAATCAACACAACAATTAAATCAACAAGTAAACTGAGTATTCAAAAGTCAAAAACACACAAACTAATAAAATCTATGAAAAAACACGGACAGACTAAAGAAACCACGTTTATTCACCGCTACACGGCACTGGCTAAACTGTTTCAATTTTCAGTAGCCACCTGCACTTGTTCGGAGCTCTGAAATACACGCTTTCTCATTGGCTATGTCCACGCATAGGCGTGCTTTACTCCACGTGGACCGGTGAAACTGCATTTGATCTTATACGGGGGATATTTGCTGCGAAATTTGGCGATTTTTGCAGCAACAGAGCGTGTTAAATATAGATATATAAAACGCACCCGGTATTTCACAGTGTTTCAAGTGACTTCAGATAAAGTATACATCCGAAACTGGCCGATACAACCTTCCGTTTATCCTTAGCGTATTGAGATTGTGGAAGAGGCTTTTTCCATTTCTAATAATCCTAGACAGTTCAAAAATCGGATAGACAAAGTTTCTTTAAGCTCCTCATAGCAGCCGCGGTGCCCTAGCATTTAAGTTTCGCTTCTGCCTGCGCGACTGCTTCGGTGTAAAAAAACGCACTGTCTACCTGCACTTCAAAACCTTCAACAGCATCTTCTAAGAAGAAATAAATATTGTATAGCTGGTACTCTCACATCCATCGAGCTAATAGTGGAAGTTTAGAGCAGCAAGCATAGCTGCAGTGAAGTTATTTATCGTCCGTCAGTTGCTTGCCGCTCTTGTTTGTACGGCGAACAATTGTGAAGGGTATTGCAGAACTAGTTTTATGGGCCCGTCGTCGGCTTAAAACGGCCGATTAAACGCCCCGACGCTAAAATTAACGCGTTTTCTTTGTTGTCGACCCGACAGCCAGAGGCCCGACCCCGCTTCGATCTTTTTAAGCGCAAGAAATATTGCGCCATCGATCTTTTGGTCGCTAATTGTGCGGCCTCTGGGGTCGTTTGTCCGGGCTTTTCTCAAGATCCGACATTTTCGACGGCTTACACAAGTAACTCGGAAACGCACAATAAACTAAATCCATTATCCAATAAAATAATTGGGGAGTTTTAGTAAAAGGCAATTTGAATTTTTTTTTCTATGGGTACTAGGGCGCAAACGAGATGAGAAGGTAGGAGAGGTGGTGTGGGAAAAGTTTCGTTGACAGTTTAATAGTAACAGTGACAAGACCATTTATTGAGGAACAACTCAAAAGGAAAAGGTATGGTATAAATGTTTTTCTACCCTTCCATAAACATTAACCCACTTGTTCCTGAACCATGAAAGACTCAACAAAACCTTATGAGGTTTTAGGAAACAGTTTATTTAAGTATTATAAACAATATTTAATGGATATATCAGAAAAAAAATTACAATTCTCCATAAAAACGCCGTCCTTTATGTAGGACGTTAGGAACACATACTACTTCTTCTTTCTTCTTCTTATCTGGTATTAAAATCGACAAAGCATTTCACATGAAGCCCAATGTCGCACTTGATGCACCTTGTAGTGGTTTTAAGATGGCAGTGACGGCATCTGGTCTGTTTATTTTGGGGAATGACATAATGGTGTAATCCGTCAAACCGCGAATCAATATTTTCCCTTTGACTTGGACGACCCACTGAGTGGGTAGTATTTTTCTTGTTTGTTTCAAGTAAAAAGGTAGCAATCCTTATTCGAAACGCTAAATGATCAAGCTGCTGAAGGGGATTCAATATACGGTATAGTTGCCATGCGTTTTGCACGGCCATGTCGATACAGTGGGTAAATATGCAGAAGTACCACTTTTTACCTATAATTCCAGTACGGTATAGAGAAATGTTCTGGTCACTCCTATCGACCCCACCCATGTTCTCGTTGTAAAGTCTTATCATAAATGGTTGGGGTACTAGAACTGTTTTTTTTCTTTGATCGCTATGGAGTCGTATTCGATTGAAGACCGCATTAAAGTTATTCAAGAGCACTACAAAAATGGTGCAAAAATAAAAAACATGTTTCGCGCGCTTCGTGAACATTTCGGTCGCAACAACCGCCCAAACGAAACAACAATCGGTCGTCTGGTGCGTAAATTCGAGGCAACAGGTTCTGTGGCAAATCTGCCAGGCTCTGGCCGGCCAAGGAGCGTTCGCACACCGGAAAATATTGCTGTTGTGAAGGAGAGTGTGAGAGCCGATCCGAAACAATCAACAACGCGTCGATCCCAAGAACTGGGCATATCGAGAACCAGTTTGCTCCACATTCTCTACAAGGATTTGAATGTACACGCCTACAAGATCCAATTGACGCAAGAGCTGCGTCGGGCCGACCATTTTTCGCGCCGAACGTTCTCAGATTGGCTCCTTGAACACCGCCAAATTGATGCCAATTTTTCATCAAAAATCATGTTCAGCGACGAAGCGCATTTCACTTTGAATGGGACGGTAAACAAGCAAAACTGCCGCATCTGGGCGAACGAAAATCTCCGTGAGTATCAAGAGCAGCCAATGCATCCTCAAAAAGCGACTGCGTGGTGTACATTGTGGTCAAAAGGCATCATCGGACCTTACTTTTTCGAAAATAAGGCCGGGGACGCCGTTACCGTCAATGCTGAGCGATATCACGTGATGATAGAGGACTATTTTTTGCCGCAACTTGAAGGAATGGATATGGACGATGTTTATCTCCAACAAGACGGTGCAACATGCCACACAACCAACGTCAATATCCATCGATTGCAGTCCTTCTTCGGTGATCGCGTGATTTCTCGCAGAGAAAATGTGCCATGGCCACCAAGATCGTGCGATTTGACTCCCTTGGACTTCTTTTTATGGGGATATTTGAAAATCAAAGTTTACGTCAACAAACCAGCCACCCTCCAAGAACTCGAAAACAACATCATTGCCGAGATAAATGCCATAGAACCGACCATGTTGCAAAATGTCATTGAAAATTTCGACCATCGCGTGGACGTCTGTAAATCCAGTCGTGGTGAACATTTGAGCGATATTATTTTTCATACATACGTGGTATAAATGAACCTTCAAAATAAAGTACCCAACTTCATTTGAATATCAAGCTTTTGGACAACCCCATATATTGGCACCAATAAGTTCGAATTTTAATTCGGTATCAGTGTCTGTTAGAGTTAGGTTCAAGAACTGACGTCAATTTCAAACTTTGTGCTGAACAGACACAATGAAACGAATAAGGGAAAACGTCAAAAGGATGACTTTATTTTTGTGGGTAACGTCATTCCAGAGACCACATATTTCGCGAGAACAGCATAGTGATTTGAAAACGTGTGATCGGAAATTACTGGTCGTCTGACTCCTAATGATTCATCTTCCAATCAGCTCGGTCAATACTTGTGTGATGTCATTTTGATGAAACATTGCAGATGTTCCAAAAATAAATACTCTAGATTCTCTATCTATGCATCTGAACAACCCAGTCCGTTACATTTTTCGCACTCTCATGTTCAGGTCAGCACTATAAATATGGTTCGTCGCGGAGATTAAGGTGACAGCTTTCGGGATTACCATGATTTATCTGGAGTATTTGTAAACGGAGATTACGTATCGGGTTTTTTGCTACCGGCTACCGTTCTGCGGCTTTCAGATGTCAAGCCGGGTCTGCTGTTATAAATGATTGAATGTCATCGGGCCTTCCGTTGTTACGGACCGCTGAAACTTGATCTCTAATCCGCCATCGGCGGCCGCTCCTCAAAGAATATTAACAGGGAAGCCACATTAGGGATAGTGTTTCATAGAAGAAAAAGGGTCCTTCAAATCGTATATGGAGTAACTGTCATATAGGTATTGATTGATCTTTATAATGTTTTGTAAGGTCCTATGTAAAATAAATCTATCTTGTTTTTCTGATATTACAACCAGCAGGTATGCATAGCTACCGGAGTCAGAGGCTTCTTAAAAATAGAACGTCTTTTACTAATATGGAAACCGCTTAAAGCCCGATACCGATTCTCAATTCTCAACCCTGCCAAGAATTATCAGGAGCATCTAAAATCTCAAAAAATGATTTATTTCCATTGTATCAATTTTTTTCCCATAACTGGCTCTTCTGAATTGATCATCAAAAATTACAACGCTTTTCCATCATTGTCATAGTAGCATTTCTGTGTCAGCAAGTAGCACAGCACATTAGCTGAACATTGTTTTTATATTGGATTAATATTTATACAGGGTGTTTCAGTTTATTGTTGCATAACTTTAAGTTTCGATAGAACTTTTAAAATTAATGCATAAGTTCTATATAAACATGGGTCGAAAAATGCGTGGCTTCCGAAATACAGGGTGTTTAAATTTACTTTATAAAATATTTTTTTTTAAATATTTCGAACAATATTTGATGTATAACAGTGAAAATTGGCATACAAAGGTTTTTTGGTACGACAAAACGAACCACGGGCATAGTTTTACTGTAGCCGGTAGAGGGCGCTCCCTACTGTACCTGTAGTGTATTAAAATGACCTAAAATTTTTTCTTAGTGCAATTTTTTGCTTTTTGAATAAAAAAGCTGATTCCTCGTACTTTTCGACATAAAAAAGCTCTCTTGTGAATTTTCGTTATAGTTAGCCGTTTTTGAGATATTTCGATTGTTAAGGTTCGATGCATTTTTAATTATTTATGTTAAAATAACGTTCAAAAGTCAGTATCTCGATAATTTTTAGAAGTAGGCTGTGCCTGCAAATATTTTTGAAATTGAAAGCAGAATCAGGTTAAACGTCAATTAGTTGACAGTTAGTCTTGTTGTCTGTTGACCTGAATCGTTTTTTGCAATTGTGAATGCACGAAATCTAGTTTCTTTTACCTGTTTTTTTTTGTAAGTTTTATAAAAATGCCATTTTTATTCTTCAATCAAGAGTTAGCGGATATTCATTTTGTGTATGGCTTTGTAAATGGAAACGCAGCAGAAGCAGCCAGAGAATACGCACGAAGATTTCCAAACAGACGACATCCAACTCGCTCAGTATTTGTAAGAGTGCATCGCCAAATAATTGAAAACGGTTTTGGAAATCTTCAAAGGGATCAAAACATAAATGTTCGTCAGCGCAGATTTACCCGTATGATTCTGCGTGAGTTTGATAGAGATCCGACCACAAGTGTCAGGAGAGTTTCTGGTGCCTTGGGAATTTCATCAGGCCACGTTGACCGTGTTCTTAGAAATGACCATAGACGTCCTTACCATTTGCAACCTGTGCAAGAACTACAGCCAGGGGACGGAGAACGAAGAATCACATTTTGTCAGTGGATTCTTGTTAGAACCGATAATAATAGAGAGTTTTTAAGTAACGTTTTATGGACCGATGAGTCATGCTTCACTAGACGTGAAGTGGTGAATTTTCATGATCAACAAAAATATTATTTTCCCATAAATAATTGAAAATGCATCGAACCTTAAAAATCGAAATATCTCAAAAACGGCTAACTATAACGAAAATTTCGGTCATTTTAATACACTACAGGTGCAGTAGAGAGCGCCCTCTAGCGGCTACAGTAAAACTATGCCCGTGGTTCGTTTTGTCGTACCAAAAAACCCTTGTATACTAATTTTCACTGTTATACATCAAATATTGTTCGAAATATTTAAAAAAACTGTTTTAGAAAGTAAATTTAAACACCCTGTACTTCGAAAGCCACGCATTTTTCGACCCATGTTTAGATAGACTTTATGCATTAATTTTAAAAGTTCTATCGAATCTTAAAGTTGTGCAACAACAAAACTGAAACACCCTGTATATTGGCAATAGAATTCCAATCAAACACCAATATCTCCCATACATTTGCTAAATTTATATACAGCATTCGGTTTTCTCTTTCAGCCGATATTGGCTCATGTCAATTTTAATTGCGATCGTAAACACAATATTACAGGTAGGTGTTAGCTAAATATTGTATTGATACTGCAAGTGCAATATTGTTAAAATAATTATTGGTCAAATATTGTTTCATTCTATATAACACAGATTTTGTCGACCAATATCACTCAAATGTTGTTTGTTGAACGCTCGGCGAATATTCGTAATCCTTTGTTTGTGATATATTGGCTAAGCTTTGGAAAATACATCTGATTTTCAGTTCTGTCCAATATTGGCCAATATCTTATTTTGCGTAATGGGTAGCATGATATTGACACGGTATTGTAATTGCGTTCGTAGATAAGATATTACAGATAAATGTTGGCATAATATTGTATTTTGTACTGATTTTCTGCTTTGGCCTATAATGGTCCAATATTTTATTTTGCGTAATGGATAGCAGAATATTAGCACAGTATCGTAATTGCGTTCGTAAATGAAATATTAGAGATAAATGCTGATACAGTATTGTATTTATTGCGAAAATGCAATACTGTCAAAACGTATATTGGCCTGATATTTTCT